>OZ024890.1:17721200-17886200 GCA_964017195.1 Siderastrea radians
CCAAAGAAAGGCCTATATAATACTGATGGTATACTTTAGCTATTTACCTCATCACCGGTAGCTCTATGGAAATTTCCAAAGACAGGCTGGGATAAAGCTGTTAGTATACTTTAAACTATTTACCTCATCACTGGTACATGTAGATCAATGGAAATTTCCAAAGACAGGCTCTGATAAAACTGATAGTATACGTTAGCTATTTACCTCATCTCTGGCAGATCTATGGAAATTTCCAAAGACAGGCCTGGATAAAAATCATAGCATATGTTACCCTTTTACCATATGAATGGTAGATCGATGGAAATTTCCAAAGACAGGCTCAGATAAAACTGATAGTATACTTTAGCCTTTTACCATAGCACTGCCAGATCTGTGGAAATTTCCAAAGACAGGCCTGGATAAACATCATAGTATTCTTTAGCCTGTTACCATATCAATGGTTAATCTATGGAAATATCCAAAGACAGGCTAATATAAAACTGATAGTATACTTTAGCCTTTTACCATAGCACTGGCAGATCTGTGGAAACTTCCAAAGACAGGCCTGGATAAAAATCACAGTATACATTACCCTTTCACCATAGCACTGGCAGATCTGTGGAAATTTCCAATCACAGGCTCAGATAAAAATCACAGTATACTATAGCTATTTACCTCATCTCTAGCAGATCTATGGAAATTTCCAAAGACAGGCCTGGATAAAAATCATAGTATATATGTTACCCTTTTACCATATCAATGGAAATTTCCAAAGACAGGCTCAGATAAAACTGATAGTATACTTTAGCCTTTTACCATAGCACTGGCAGATTTGTGGAAATTTCCAAAGACAGGCTTGGATAAAAAACATAGTGTACTTTACCCTTTTACCATATCAATGGTAGATCTATGGAAATTTCCAAAGACAGGCTCAGATAAGACTGATAGTAATTACGTTAGCCTTTTATTATAGCACTGGCAGATCTGTGGAAATTTCCAAAGACAGGCCTGGATAAAAATCACAGTATACTTTACCCTTTACCATAGCACTGGCAGATCTGTGGAAATTTTCAATCACAGGCTCAGATAAAAATCACAGTATACTTTAGCTAGTTACCTCATCTCTAGCAGATCTATGGAAATTTCCAAAGACAGATTCAGATAAAACTGATGGTATACTTTAGGCTTTTTACCATAGCACTGGCAGATCTGTGGAAATTTCCAATCACAGGCTCAGATAAAAATTACAGTATACTTTAGCTATTTACCTCATTTCTAGCAGATCTATGGAAATTTCCAAAGACAGGTCGGATAAAGATGTTAGTATACTTTTAACTATTGACCTCATGTATGGTAGATCTATGGAAATTTCTGAAGAACGGCTTGGATAAAGCTGATGATGTACTTCAGCTATTAACCTCATCATTGGTAAACACAAGTGGTGGGCAAAATGCTCTCAAACTACAGCGTCCTATTTTTTAATTTAATTTTATATATATTTTTGGTGGATCTTCAGAAATTTCAAGCACATTTTACAGCACTAACATTTACACATGTAAAGTTCTTTATTGGTGGTTCAAAAGAAATTTGTCAGTACAAAAACAGCCTAGGATAAAGAACGACCAAACTCCCATTCTAGGAAAGATGTAAAGCCCTAATTATATAAAATGGCTGAAAATTTTAAGTATGATCTGATGTGCATCTCATTGTTTTGCTAACTCCTTATACCTTCTCCTCAAAGACTGTGCTGCCTCCTTTTTAAGTTTACCATTCTCATGTAATTCAATATCGAGATAGATTACACTTGCTTTTGAAATCTGAGTGGAAGTCCAGCCACGCCAAGGTACCCATTTTGACTTGCAGCCACCCTTTAACCACTGCACAATAAAGGAGGTATCAGTGACCTGTTTTACCTTTGCTAGATGGGGAGGCCTGTAGTTTCCAACTAGGTTGACAGCAACAGTGCTACCTGGCAACACTCCTTCAAAGTTGTCCACCACCGTTACAGCTTCTTCTTTAAATTTTTAAGTTTCAACAGGTAATCCTTCCTTCCGAGAGTGAGATATTGCCATCTTGAAAATTCACGCGTGAAGAGCACGGCAGCCATTTTGAATGAAATGTCATTTTCTCGCAGAGTGACAAGAACTCTTCCCTTCTAGGACCCCCTCAACCTTCAAATATATGGGCAGAAGGTGGATTCTGATTGGTCGAACGTTCCCAAAGCTAAGACGACAAGGACAAAAGAGGACCAAAAAAGCCTTTCTAGGAGAGGCTAGGGCCAAAAGCGAACACGCGCAAAATCAAGGCCGGCTCAGGCCTGCACGGACGTTAATGGATGTTTGTTTGTTATCTCCATTTGCAGTGACTTCCTCCTTAAAACCGTCAGAACAATGCAAGGTAAATCTACTGAGCATTTACGACAAGCAGGAGCCCGTTAATGCGTTTAACATGGAAGCCACAAAACTGAGCCATGGCAGACTGTCAACGTCCAGCACAGATAAGGAGTGAAACAGCTGCAGTGAAGTTCTTCCTTATCAAAGACAATCTCTGGGCATTACCTGGAAATTTCTATAGACTCTTTCTTTGGCATAAAAATTATCTCAGTCTGTACTACTGTGCCAAGCAATTGTGTATTACATGGAAATCTCCATAGACTCCCTGTGACAAAGAATTAATATCAGCTGAAACGTTTCTCCAAACAAATGGGCATTATACGTGGAACTTTATATACAGAAGAGAATAGGAGATAGAGAATAGGAAGAGAATATTGTGGATTACATGGAAATTTCTATATAAGACACCTTGAGGCAAAGAATATCAAACAATTTTGCTCCAAGCAGAGATGAGCGTCACTTGAAAATTTTCATAGACTCTGGGACTAATAATATCTAAAACCTTTGTCCAAAGAAATGGGTATATTTATCACATGGAAATTTCTATAGATTTTTTTTTGGTAGAGAATATAATCTGAATCTGTCATGGCTGAGTCTATATAGTCCAAGCGATTGAGTATTACATGGAAAATTTCCATAGACAACTTGTGGCAAACAATTTCTGAAAGCAAGCAGTTGCGAGCGTCACTTGAAATTTTCATAGATTCTCTGGGACTAAGAATATCTAAAACCTTTGTCCAAACAATAAGGTATTACATGGAAACTTCTATAGTTTTTTTTGGTAGAGAATATCTGAATCTATCATGGCTGAGTCTATATTGTCCATAGAAATTTCCGTAGATTTCTTGTGGCAAAGAGTATCTGAAACTATTTTGTCAAAGTGATTTACATTGCAAGGAAAGTATATCTCAAACTTTTTAAAGCATAACAAGCTATTCGTATGTTACAGATGTAATACTTTTGTGATTTTATAGAGCTGTATACCACAAACGGCTGGAAACATGCACGTTATCATGTTAATATTGTTGCTGTTAAACTATACTGAGACGAATTCTGTTCAAAAGCATTTGAAATAAACTCAGTCAAACAAACATCATAGTGGTCATGATCAATTGTATCAGTATAAAAGCCGATGGGGTTTTACATCTCAGTTAAATGGACAACTGATAGGTAGCTATTACATGTACTTTCCATCTTGTTGGAAAACTTACAAATACAAAGCTTGCCTTTTTTCCAAATGAGCTACTTCAGAAAATGCACACTTAAAAAATTATGTGTTAATACTGTATAAGATAAGTCTGAATTACAGAAACAGCAGATTATTCAGAAATACTTAAAATACATTAACACCCGATAACTCAAACCTTCATGGGACTGATCAAGAAAGGTTCGAGTTATCAGGGGCTGGGAACAAATGACCGGGAATTAAAAAAAAACTTTTTTTTTTCAACACACCTTATTACTATGCAGAAAGAGTAAAACGGAACGATGTTTTGCCAACTAAACAAAATAAAATATCTGAAGAGAATACAAGACAAGACAAGACATAGCAGCAGAGGAACACTTCGGTGGGATACTGTACATGTGGTTGCAACGAGTTCAATGTTTTTTATAGAAATACTCTGTTAATAGTTCCTGTCGCTTTGCAGCCAATCTATTTCTGTCACTGAGACTTTGACAAATGACAAACGAGTTATCGATGGTAAAGTTGCAAAGAAAATTACCTGAAGGAAGAAAAATTCAATTCGAGTTAGCGGGAGGTTCAAGATACCGAGGGTTCGAGTTATGGAGGGTAAAATTACGGTTAATATATGGATCATATCCAGAGGAAATCAATTTTGGTGCGAGTTAGCACGAGCTTCGAGTTACCGAGGGTACGAATTATCCACGGAGTCAACGGTAAGCACGCATGATCATAACACAATTTTATTGGCGTGCCTGTTTTTCAGGTTATTTCCTACAGGGAATGCCTTATTTTCGGCTGCTTATCTTTTTTGCTTCTTCTCCCAATGCTGTTTCGTATTTTCGCGAGTCTTAATTTTCCTGGATTTGGCGAGATAGCAAAGAAAACCGCTGAAGTAGGCCACAAATTAGTGTCAAATTTTAAGGCTTTGAGCCTTTATTGCTTTTGAAATCGCAGAAGTAAAGCTTTGTGAAATATAAAACTGGTCTTTCGACTTCCGAAAATAAATGAAAACTGTTATCTGACGTTATGCCAAGCGCTGAGCGTGTTTTCGACAATTTTAGCTATTACCACATGATCGACATTCCTGTGAATCATACTGAAAAAGAGCATTTTAAATTGTGACATTGAACTTAAAATTGCAATTGGTTGCTGGGGTTCTAGTTTATTACAAAATGCATTAAAAAACATAAAATTGATGGAGAGTAGCTCTGAAATTACCCACTCTTCTTCGGAGCAGGTGCTTACGTCGCCATACAACACGGCCTAGGGCCTAGGTATCCCGCGGAGAGCAAATAAAATTGCAAGTTTTAAGCCTAATTAAAGCATGTTTAGCTAATTCAACACAATTGACAGAGCCAGGTGATTGCCTCTCTGGTATCAATTGTTCAAACAATGAACCCTGTTTTACAGCTCCCAGTATTAAGTACATGCCAAAATGTTTTTATTCGTACGTAATTTACTAGCCTTATACTATTTTCAGTTCATATTTGTGGCCGCAGTACAAAGCGAAGAGTACGCTGAGGAAAGATCAACAAGGATACGCCCTCCTTAATACAAGCTACAGCACCAAATTTACGCAGAGTTATTCTGACTGCGTAAGCTTGTGTTTTCATGATCTGCGATGTGCAAGTCTGAATTTCTGGTGGGACAAGATGAAATGCGATTTGAACAGGTATAGTAAAGCAAGAGAACACGGCTGCCCGAGTTGTTTCGTGGCTGAAGCATCGTCAACGTACATGGGAATGGCGAGGTTCACAGGTAAATATAATGTAAATCTGTAGCACAATAAGGTGAGAATGAACGAAGCCACAAGGTGTTACCCTATTTCAAACGGATCGGAATACCCCTAAGTTTTTTAACTTGTGATCATTTTTTCCTCCTGAAAATTTTAGAAAACTTGTCAACATTAACTTTGATTAGGGCTCTTAAACTGGCTTACTACAGTTTTCAGAAGAGAAAGATAACCTTTTTAAAACTTACGTTTAAAGCCAACAGGAGTTTTCTTTTGGGTCATTTGTTGCTACAACTGTTAAAAGAAATGATATTAACCCTCATTATCCTGTAATTTGAACAGGTATAGTAAAGCAAGAGAACACGGCTGCCCGAGTTGTTTCGTGGCTGAAGCATCGTCAACGTACATGGGAATGGCGAGGTTCACAGGTAAATATAATGTAAATCTGTAGCACAATAAGGTGAGAATGAACGAAGCCACAAGGTGTTACCCTATCTCAAACGGATCGGAATACCCCTAAGTTTTTTAACTTGTGATCATTTTTTCCTCCTGAAAATTTTAGAAAACTTGTCAACATTAACTTTGATTAGGGCTCTTAAACTGGCTTACTACAGTTTTCAGAAGAGAAAGATAACCTTTTTAAAACTTACGTTTAAAGCCAACAGGAGTTTTCTTTTGGGTCATTTGTTGCTACAACTGTTAAAAGAAATGATATTAACCCTCATTATCCTGTAAAGGAAATATGAGAAGCTTAGAAAATATCAAATAAAACAGACCGAGTGCTAGAAGGGGACTGGAAACTAGGCTTTTTTAGGGCTTTTTTCTCAAAATCTAGCCGGACGATCCTACCTAAAATTTTCAGGATCTGGAAAGTGGCTTTAAATAAACAACTATGCAAAAGAAAATGCAAATCTGTAAGGCGGAATTTTTACTAATGAAGAAAATGTCGAATTTTCGCTTTTTTGAGAATTTATAAAAATCTCTCTTACAGATTTTGCTAATATTTTGTCTACAGGTGAAACTTACTACTATGAATTGATTCTGAATTTTTTACTGTGAGTTATACGGTCAGTTTTCGAGTAGAATGGTGTCAAAAAGTCGATTTTCGATTTTTTGCGACCTCCTTCGTGAGCAAAACTGAGCACGCGTGCAACTTAAGCGCGCGCTGAAATAACGCAATATTGCGCGTGCGAGAAACGTAGGAATTTTAAAACAACTTCTCCAGGTTTTTGTCGAGGTTTTACAGATATTTTTTACCGGTAGCGTCGTCCATTCATAATAAAGAATGTTAATAGTACGCCACGAGCGATTTCTACAAGCCACATCTCAGAGGTGTTTTCAGCTTTTTCTCGATGATGGTTTCAAGTATTGCACGCGCGAAAAAAAAATGGCTTCAGAGAGAAAATCTCAGCGCGCGCAATTGTGTCTCAGAAAAACTGTAGTAAGCCACCTTAAGGTGTCTGAACACAGTTGCGCGCTCAACGATTTGTACTGCTGACGTAAATAAGCGCACGCACAAGGCTTTGAGAAAAACAAACATGGCGCCTGTACAGCGATCATTTCATTTTGTTTAGTGAAATTTATGCAAGGGTTTTTTTTCCGTCTTAACAATCAAACAGTTTGTTATGTGTCAAAAACGTTTGTTTTGCAATGCATTAAACATAATACTATTGGAAAATACCCTGCCTTTCTGGGATTGTTTGTAGGAATCGAGAAGGATCGAGAATCCTGTCAAATGGAGCGCATGCGCAGTTAACCAGAAAATTGTGACTGCACGATTTAGTGGAAATGCACTGATTTCTACGGAACCGCTCATTAGAATTTCATGAAATTTGGTAGAATAATAGTTCAGAACACGCTTAACTCGCCTACGAACAAAAATTGAGCTCTGACAGAGGACATGTTGAGAAAACGTTAAAGTGCAAAACACAAAATAACAGAAGATCTCTCTGTCAAAATTTCACGAGACCAGTGTCAATAGGCCAATATCTTTCTGGGTTTCTAGAGACAAATGATGGAAAAAATCTAACGACTGGATTTTCTGAAAATAAATCAAGCCCGTTATTTAATGCTGGTTTACTACCAGCTGTGTTGCCATGGTAACGGTACCTAGTCCAATGAAACATCAATATACAATCTTTTTTAGTTGAGCTTGCACCTTTTGCACCAATTTTGGCTGCTCAAATGCCAGTGGTTTTAAAATGACGATGAATAACGCATAGGTACAAGAAAACTGTGTTCGGCCACCTTAAGCTCTTTAGTAATAATCTCGATGAACACAACGCAGTTGTACAACGTTAACAAGTATGCTTTCCTTTGGAAAATTTTAGCATACTTTTATTGTAAAAGTTTGAATGCAAAGATGTAAAAAAATAGGAAAATTATGGATAATTTCAAAACTAGTACAGTCCGAGACCGTATTAAATGTCACGGAAACTGACGGTTGAAAAACGACCAAAATTGCATAAGTTCAATTTACTTCAGCAATATGGTTTTTCTTCTTATTTTTGTTATCATTGTTGTTGTTGTTTGCATGGTTTTTCGCAAAAAGCGTGTAATCCTTTTTATGACAGCCAAACTACAATTATAGCCTCGATACTGAGTATTTGATAATCTTTCGTCGGTTGCTGCCTTGAAACAATCACTCAAGTTGCACAACTAGTAGGGCCTTCTTCTTTTTGTTTTGGCAAAGCTACATGTAAAAACCTCGAGAAAAACCGGCTCCTCGTATTTTCGTCACGGTTCTTTAATTTTCCACTACATTTTCTCTGCTGATCTTTCCATATTTTTCCCCAGGTACTAAGTTAAATTGTGCTTCATTCAAGAATTGTTGGTTGGAGACAAAACCTTTGCAAAGTTCATTATTTGGTACCTCAGGCAACGGTGGCATGACGAAAAATTTTTTATCGAATATGAAGTTGTAATTCAAGAATATAATACGTGTGTCGCGAAAACTTTCTAATTCCATGGAAAATTGGACGTAAGATTTTCCATCCGAGCTCTGAGGTCTGTTCATCTCTTATGTTCAGTGTTGTTTAAACTACATAATAAACCACATAATTAATCCTTTGCTAGCCAAGCTTTGTCGATCGTCGGCCAAGATATGGCCGGATTAAGCCTAGTTTTTCTTTCGTTTTCTTTTCGTTTTGTTGTTGTTGGTTTTTGGTTTGTTTGTTTGTTTGTTTGTTTTTTCTTTGCAAAGAAATCATGAATATATACCATCAATTCCAAAAAAAAAAAAGCCGCCACGAAACGGAAAAGAAAAAATAAGAACTTGGACAATATCTGACATTTTTAACGAACTCTTTGTCAATAGTAAAAAAATATGTACGGCAAGATGAACCGTACCTCAGGAAAGAACTACGCAGTAGCTTGTATGTGAAAGGCAACCCTTTATGATTCCATCCACATACCCAGTAGAGTTTACTCCCAAAAACTCGAACCTTCAAGGGGAATCGAAAAAGGTTCAAGTTACTTCGAGTTCAGGCAGGAGGTTCAAGTTACCGAGGGTTCGAGTTTCGGGGAGTTAACTGGTGTTAGAAACACATTTTAAGACAGGCTGCATAAATTCACACTAGATTGAATTCATGCCTCAATTGCTTGGACAAAATGTCACAAATGTTTATTGTCGCTTCATGTGCATTGGGCGTGCGACCTGTCTCCGCGACAAAACAAAACAATGGGAAAGTATTAATTATTCTAGTTCCCTGGTCCATGTACCGTTACTAAATCTAGGATTCCGATCTTTAATAAGGTTTTAATAAGGTAAGTCAAACCTAAGGATTTCATTCATCGATTCAGAAGTAAGAAAACTATTACTTTTTTCAATGCCTGATTTTCCATGATTTTCTGATCATGCCTGATTTTCCTGATTTTCCGCGGTTAAGCACTGTTGAATTGGACAAGTTTAACACGTTTCCGAGGCTCCCTGCTAATGACGTTAAATGATTCTAAAGGGCGTTGATTGAGTTAATGCCCTCAAACATTCGTACGACAAAGTTGTAGCCAACAATGTTGGATGATGTTGAAGCCATACAGCAACTGAAACCATACCATAACGACAGTGAATTAAGAAAAAGCTTAATAAACCATCGAGATTGTTGAAAGATCACTGAACGATTCTTTGGAAATTTCTTCACAGCGATAACATCTTGCAGCGATATAAAGATGCTGAACTTCACAGCGGAGAGTGGAAATTACGTCATTTATTCTGATGGTGAAGGAGGCTTGCCACCGTTTGTCGTCACCTGTGACATGAATGACAAGAATGGAGTTGGCGTGACAGTCGTTAGGCACGACAGTGAGAACAGAACACTGGTGGATGGATGCGACTGTAGGGGATGTTATTCACGTGACATTCATTACTCAGGAGCGAGTCTGTCTCAGCTGGCGAATCTCATCAGAGTCTCCTTACATTGCGAGCAGTTTATCAAGTATGAGTGTTATGGTTCAGTACTCCTTCACAATAACGATCCATACGGATGGTGGGTATCACGTGATTCTACTAAAATGACCTACTGGGGCGGCGCATCCGTCAGTGGTAAGTGCGCATGCGGGATGACCAATTCATGTGCAAACCCCAGTTATGGTTGTAACTGTGATGCAAACGACGGGGTATGGCGTGACGACAACGGTCTCCTCACTGACAAGTCACATCTTCCAGTCAAACAGCTCAGGTTTGGGGATACTGGCGCCAACGAGACAGGCTACCACACACTGGGGAAATTGAAGTGCTATGGAACAGTGTAAGCGCTAACTTCTTAGTTTCAGCTAATAAGAATTGTAGTCATAAGAAACTTATGCAAACGACAATGTATATGGCAAAGCACATCTACCAGTCAAACACCTCAGGTTTGGGGATAATGGCGATAGCAGAGAGAAATAAGATTATTACACACTGGGAAGGTTGAAGTGTTATGGAACAGCAGAAACACTAACTTCTTCAGTTAGTAGTGATAAGAAACGTATGGACACCTGCACTGCTCGGGGATCAGTTAAGCGCATTAAAATGGGCTGTTTTTGTTGTTATCTGTTTGTTCCTTTGTTTTTGTTTGTTTTGATTTGTTTTTGTTGTTGTTGTTGTTTTGTTTTAAATGTCTGCACATACGATGGAACCCGTCCATGGGTAATTGTCGTTTGCATAAGCTACACCCATTTTCAACAAAAGATC
Organism: Siderastrea radians; assembly: GCA_964017195.1. Classification (NCBI taxonomy): domain Eukaryota; kingdom Metazoa; phylum Cnidaria; class Anthozoa; order Scleractinia; family Rhizangiidae; genus Siderastrea; species Siderastrea radians. The sequence continues at coordinate 17,731,661 of OZ024890.1, forward strand.
GAGTCGCAGGGACCAACGTTTGGTGACTGGGACTATTCCCAGGAATCCATGAATTCATTGGTTTGAATTGACGGGACTAGTGTTAGTACTGTTAGTGCGATAAGTCCAGTTTAACTAAAAATATGGATAAGCAAAGAGTACAGGGCATCCGCGAAGTAATGTTTTAGTCTGCCCTTTTGAACTCTTTGTTCTGCTGTTATCACGAAAAAACAACAAATAGTTTTGCAATATCTCTGTATTGCTCCGCATCTGAGACTAAAATTTCCGTATCATTTAGTCAGCCGGCGCTCAGGCTATTTGGTGTTAGCAAAGTCTTTTAGTCTTAGCCTAGGGATTGTGTAAAATAACGGCAGCGTATAAAGCTTCATGTGTCTGTTGTAGTTCAACGTTATCCTTGGTTCAGTTTTTATTTTCCTTTGTTTTTGGGTATGGTAATGCATGAAAACGTAAGTAAAACAAAGGAAAATAAAAATTGAACCAACGATAAAATTGAACTACAACATATCCTTATCTCTATCTTTAAGATCTTCAAGTAATTATTTAATGATCGCCGAGGTACAAATACTCCGATACTCCCTTGAAGTAAGGTAGAACCGATTTCCCTTGAAGTAAGAAAGAATCCCAGTTTCTTTGGAAGAACAAAAGAGATAAAATTAAAAGTGATGTCATCTAACAAAATTTCGAAGAAGGTGGCCCTCGTATGATAGAAATTTGAATAATGACTAAGGCTTTAAGGCTAGCCTGGATACCAAGACTGCTGGAAAATAGCAAAAGAAATTGGAAAACTGTCCCTGACCACGTTTTTAAAAGATGCGGGGGGTCTTAATTTTCTCCTACGGTGTAACTACCATATCAAATACTTTAAGGGCTTGCTAAAGTTTTGTAAGGACATTCTCACCTTCTTTGACGAACTTAATTCTCTTTATCGCTACGACTATGATAACGAAACGTTCTTGTTCAACAATAAGGAAATTTTAGTAGATGGTAAACCAGTGTTTTTTAAAGTTTGGTTCTCCAAAGGCGTTGTCTCGGTAAAGGATCTGTTAAATGAATCAGGGCAATATCTTTCTTTCCAGGAATTTTTCTAAGCATCATTGTAAAACAAACTTTACCAAATTTTGAACTCTACCCCGAATCATTTGTTAAACAAAGCAAGAGACGCAGGCAATATACCAGGAGCAAATTATATTGAAGGTTCTATATTATTCGAACTAGATAGGGACACCGAGATAGACCCAACGAAATAAATTCGATGGATTTCTATCAGCTGTTAAATAGCAAATTACATTGCTCATCTACAACTGGCATAAAAAGATGGAGTAAGACATGTCCAACTGTTAAAGATTGTTGGAGTGAATTTTTAAGGTTGTTCCAAAATTATCCAAAAAAAAAAATATGCCAAGGTAATTTCAACTCAAATTCCTTCACCAAATTGTAGTCGCTAAAAAAATTGTGTAGGTATGGCATCTTGTAATTGCTCATACTGTGGATAACTAGACTCCGTAGAGCATACCTTTATCGACTGCCAAGTCCTTTGTAAGCCAAGTCGTAGAGTGGTTTAACTTATCTAGTGGTATCCAATTTCACCCCGAGATCGACGAAACTCTGTTTGGTCTACTGAAGCAACACCCTGCTGCGGGGATTACAAGAAAATTCAGCTACACTCTCCTATTCATGAAGTATTATGTCTACTCAAGCGAGCTAAATGACAGTTCCATTATTTTATCTGAATTTATTAATAAGGTCAACTTTTAAGTATAAAATCGAGAAGTTCACTTTTCATTTTTTCTTTATCAAAGTGGAAAGCAGATTCACTCGGTCCTTGTACATACATATAATGTCCAAATTTTTTTTGGTAAATTGCTTTCCTTTTTTATCTTATTTTTCTTTCCAAACGGGAATTTTTGTTATGTTAGTGTTACGTAAGGAGTCACTAAGTAGCCTTTTCATGTTTAGAGATGTAAGTAAGTTGTTAATTTTATATTGTCCGCAGTTGGCATTAGAGTATTGTAGTGGTGTTTAGGGTTGCTTTCTTGGGGGTAAAGTTTTGCTATGTGTCCCTAAAGCATTGTTAAAAGTGTTTTTTTTTTGCTTTAATAAAGGTATTAATTATAATTAAAAAGAAAGTAAGTTAGAACCGCGGTGGATTTGAATTCGATCCTGGACTGTTTGCTAGGTGTGACCGTTCTGATGGTGACTGTTATCTACACGAAAGAAGAGGGGTAACAGTTAGAAACGCGAACAGATGACAGATGTTTCTTCTCCTAAGCGTTACGGCTGACGGCTTACGGTTACGATACTTTTTCCCGAGTCGAACAAACCAGTTAACCATTCCGTGTTTTACTGATTGAAGGTGGTGGGAATCATACGCTAGGTACTGATCCGTAAGCGTTGGTGTTTCTGTAGACGCTTGTTGTAAGGCGGCCGACTGGTTCTCTTGCGACTGAGGTGTTAAGAAAGGCGATCTTGTTGTCATGCTTGGATTCCATGGTAAAATGGACAGAGGGTTGCTGACTGTTTACATATGTTATAGAAAGATGTCAACACTGTCTTGATCCAGGATGGTATCGTCTACGTAGCGCTTCCAGATCTTAGGTTTGCAGAGTGCTGCGTCTATTGTCTGTTCGCTAAATGTCTGCATGTAGAGATTAGCAAATGATAACGGAAACCGGGCTTCGCCATCTCGTTCTTTGTTGATCTACCCATTAGATCTACCCATTATACTAAGAGGTTGAACTGGTGTAAGTGTTGGGCGTTCAGCAAGGCCGGAGCCTTTCTCAGCGCAGCTGTGCGGCACCCTCAGCAGGAACTTTCGTAGACAGCGACTCTACGTCGAAGGACACCATGATCTCGTTATTTTGGATCCTCCCACAGGTGACGATGGATACAAAGTGAGCTGACGGAGTTTTCTATGGGAAATCCGAGTGACCCATCAAAGAAGAGAAGATATAGTTGCTAAGAGAGCAGGCTAGTCAAAAGCAAAGGTATTAACTCAGGGCATAAAAGGCCTAAGCAGTTCGCTGGCCTCGTAGATCTTAGGTATATCATGGATCCTGTGTCGAGGCCTTATTTTGTTGTAAACAGCCCCTGATAGGTGTCCGTTGTGCTTCAAGGTGTGCAGTTTCTGGGACAACTAAAGGGTCAAACGATCTGTTGGGTCTTTGCTGAGGAGCTGATACGGTCTGGTCTCAATCATTACTGACATTTTTGCGTGGTAAGTGTTAGTATCTAGGACTACGCTACCATGACCCTTGTAAGCTGGAACGACCATGATGGAGTTGTACTCTTTTAATCTCTTTTAAAAGTACGTCTTGTTATTTCTTCGTGATATTGGACTTTTGTGACCTGTGACCAGCTGCGTCAACTACCTTCGTATCCTTCATCAACGGTTACGGTGTCCAGGGATAACGAGGTCATGCATGGTGTCCTTCGATATGGAATCGCTGTTTACTAGTGTTGCTACCGAGGGTGCCCCATATGCCGTGCTACGAGAGCAGGACAGTGCCCCTGGCCTTGCTGTACGCTCTATGCTTACACCTGCTTAAATTATGGGCCTTTTGAATTTTGTATTGAGATCTTCATACTTCCATATAATGGGTTGAAATCTAAGAACGAGATAGGGACCCATGGGAAGCCCAGTCTCCGCGTTTATTGCCAATCTCCAGAAGAAAACATTTGAAGGAGCTGCTATGAAGAGGACGATAACTTTACCATCCTGGACCACCCATCACCCATAAACTTAATTTATGAAACCGAAAACGAGGTGTTTATCGTGCGCAGTTTTACTGACCTTACGAGACGGTTTTTAACTACCTTAGTAGTAACGTGGCACATGTTAGGTAACGTGACAAAAGTTAAACCCGCTGCAAAAGTTTTGTTTTGTTAAATTCCATCATTAAAGCAAGATACCTTTAAACATTTGCAGCGTATTGCGAAGACGTGTTGCCCTTGGAGGCAAAAGAAACAGACCACAGACTTCATTCATTCTTTCATTCATTCATCCATGCATCCATTCATGCATCCATCCATCCATCCACCCATCCTATTCATTCATTCATTCATTCATTCATTCATCTATATAAGTGAATTAAAAACTGTTGGGGGTGGGGGTTTAGGACCACGTCCTCTCTGCGGCACCTGCTGCCGGGAAAGACTGATCAGCACGCTCCATCGATGCCTGTACGATCTTGGCTCGATCTTCCGGTATATGGTATACTTACTTCAATTCCCTAACTGTTCTTATGTCAGTAAAGACGTGACGAGAAACTCTAGCTGACCACTTTCTATTGAGATTACTGACAAGTTTCTTAAGCACATTCATTCAATATTTGTTTAGATTGGCCCTCTATTTGGAAATCCAACGTGGGCAAACGTTGCTTTGCGGTTGAAAAAAAGGGTTCGAGTTATCGGACGTGCGAGTTGTCGGGGGATTAGCCTGTTCCAGGCTCTCGGTTTGTGGGGAAAGAGCGAAAAAGCGGGCGAGCGCGGAAAAGACGAGCGGGGACGAAGGTGAGCGAAGGAAAGAGAGCCTGTAAGAATTTCTTTAACGGCCCTCTGTCGGTATAGCAGGAGCTGCTATACCCTCTGATTGGCTAATTTTGACAGGAAATGCGGATATCGCGCGATCCGCGCGAGCCATCTTTGTCAACTGACGCCGACTGATACCTGATCGGAGTGTTGACGAAGTGTTGACATTTCCTGTCAAAATTAGCCAATCAGAGGGTATAGCAGCTCCTGCTATACCGACAGAGGGCCGTTAAAGAAATTCTTACAGGCTCTCTTTCCTTCGCTCGCCTTCGTCCCCGCTCGTCTTTTCCGCGCTCGCCCGCTTTTTCGCTCTTTCCCCACAAACCGAGAGCCTGGAACAGGCTATCGGGGGATGGGAACAAATGACCGGGAATAAAACGGGTTTTCTTTTCACATCTAGACTTAATACTACTAACCAGAAAGAGTAAAATGGAACAATATTTTGCCAACAAAACGAACTAACTGATCTTAAGGGAATAAAAAAAGACAAGATAAAGCAGCAGAAGAACATTACGGTGGGCTACGGCAGCACATGTGGTTGCAACGAGTTCAGTGTTCTTAACAGAAATAGTCTGTTAATAGTTCCTGACGCCTTGCAGCCAATCTATTTCTGACACTGAGACTTTGACAGATGATGTTCGAGTTATTGAGGGTAAGATTATGAAAAAGATGACCTGAAGGGGAAAAATAACTTCGAGTTAGCGCGGGACCGGAGGTTCGAGTTATGGGGCAAATCCAGGGGAAATCGATCTCGGTTCGAGTTAGCACTAGCTTCGCGAGTAGTAATTTTTCCTGGATTTTATAATGTAGAAAAGAAAACTGCTGAAATAGGCCATATATTTGACAAATTTTAAGGCTTTGAACCTTTATTGTTTTTTGAAATCACAGAAGTAAAGCCTCACAAAATATAGGGGTTTCCGAAAATAAATGAATAATATTGTATGTCGTACGTTATCCCTGAGCGTGTTTTTGTGAATGAGAGCATGATAGTGTTAGCTATTACCACTTGCTCCTGAATAGTACTGAGAAAAAAGGATTCTAAATTGTGATATTGAACTTAAAATTGATTGTCGGGGTTCTAGTTTGTCAATAGGGAGCTTAAGCAACCGCGACGGCAAGGCCACGGAAAACGTCGCTTTAAAAATGACTTCCAAATATTTCAAACTTCTTCGCGATAGTTTCAACTCGTTCAATCTGTCTAATGTAGCCGAACAATCCAGGAGCTGACTCTGTAAGGATGGCGTTACAGTTCAGGTGGAAAAAGGAAAATTCACTGTCGTGTGTTCACGTTCTGCATAAAACTTTGAATTTGGTCATTTCACGTTGTCGTTTTGCAGAGGACAGAAAAAAAATGTACCATGCAAAATCTGTATCGCACGTGCAGAGTAATTGTTTTGCTAATTAAACCTTTTGTTTTGTGACGATCTCGTCAGCCGTCGCCGTCGTGTTTGCTTAAGTTCCCTTATGAATGCATAAAAAAAGCAGAAAATTGATTGAGAATCAGTATCGTATGAAATAAGCCACTCTTCTTCGGAGCAGGTGCTTTTGTTTCCACACAACACCACGAAGAAGATTGCAGAGGTTCTTCATATCCCACGGAGAGCAAACAAAATTGCAAGTTTCACGCCTAACAGAAGCAAGTTTTTTTAAGCATATTTTTAACTAATTAAACACAATTGACAGAGACAGGTGCTTACATCTCTGTTATTCATTCTTCAAGCATTCAGGAACCAGATTTTACAGCTCTCAGTATTAATTGCACACCAAAGTGTTTCTAAATGTACGTAATTTACTGGCGTTATACTATTTTCAGTTCATATTTGTGGCTGTACAAAGCGGAGAGTACGCTGAAGAAAGATCTCAACGAGGATATGCCCTCCTTAATACAAGCTACAGCACTAAATTTACGCAAAGCTATTCTGACTGTGTGAGTTTGTGTTTTTACGATCAGCGTTGTTCAAGTTTGAGTTTCTGGTGGGACGAGATGAAGTGCGATTTGAATAGGTATAGTAAATCAAGAGAGCGCGGCTGCCCGAGTTGTTTTGTGGCCGAAGCATGACGTCAACGTACATGGAGATGGCGAAGTTCCCAGGTAAATAGAACATAAATCTCTCTCTCCCTCTCTCTTTCCTTGGTGATCAGTGGCGTTCAATGGCGTGAAACACTAAGGCACCTTAAAGGGTGGTTGCAATCAAAAAGGGTGGTTGCAATCTACGATGTAGCATTTTAACTAGTATTGGTAAGTAATTTCAAATCTTGCAAACAAGAACCAATGAACAGTTAGTTCTTCCCGGTAGCACAATTAGATGGGGATGAACGAAATCATAAATTAAAGATTCACACTCAAACGGATCGGAAGCAAACGGATCGACTGTGATCATTTTGGTGTCGTCAACTAAGTAGTTTCCCTTTTCGAAAAGGGAAACTGCCTAGTTGTTGACAACGAAAAATTTAGCGTTTAGTTGTCGACAACCAATCTAACACATAGCGTTTTTTAGTGGTCGATAAATCTCAGGAATTGACAAGTGATGCCATCATCGGACGACTCGGGTGGAAACCGCTCTCCGAAAGACGAGAGGAACACATTAAAGAATTAGTTAAAAACTGTCTTAAGGGGCTTGTTCCCGTTTTATTCAAGGGCTATTTTAACATTACACGCTGTAATATCCATTCACATAATAGTAGATTCAGCAAGAACCTTTTTATTGGTAAAATTAAGTTAGAAACTTTCTAAGCGTGCTTTCTATTATAAAGGTGCAGCTATTTTTAACTCATAATTTGTAGCATTTTTAGCCTTTTTTAACTTCCTACTGTTTTTAGAACGTACCTCATCTTTGCAAATGTACCTCATTTTTTTTTGAATTCATTTGTTATTTTACAGGGCCCACATTGATAGCAGTTGCATAACTGAAGTGGTTACCCTGTATAAATATTTTTATCATTATTATCTGATTATTATTATTATTATTATTATTATTATTATTATTATTAGTTGTCGATAACAAATAGTTGGCGACTACTAATTGTCTAGTCTGTGGAGGCCCTTAAGCTCTTTCACAATCTAGATGAACACAACGTGGTCGTACAACGTTAACAAGTATGCTTTTGGAATGTTTTAACAGACATTTCTTGTAAAAGTTCAAATGTGAAGAACCAAAAAACGAAAAAAATTAGTAAATGTACAATGTAATTTTTAATCTATGGAGGATTTTCAAAAGCACTTTCTATAGTTCGAGAAACTAATAAACGTCACCGGAAATGACCGCTGCATTGTTTTTCGCAGAACGCACGTAATCCTTTTTAAGACAGCCAAAATATGATAGCTTCGATGCTGCCAATATTTGATAAACTTTTGCTGATCGCTGTCTTGAAATAATCAATTACAATTAAATTGCATAACTAGTCTTAAGGGCCTTTTCTTCTTGTTTTGGGAAAGCGAAACCAGACAGAGAAAAAAGAGCTCCTTTTAATTTCCCCTCGGTTTGTTAAATTTCCACTAGATTTTCTCAGCTGATGTTTGTTCCTAGTTCAGCTATTAAAAAATTAGCTTTAATTGTGCTTCATTCAAGAATTGTTCGTTGGAGACAAAAACTTTGCAAAGTTCATTATGTGGCGCCCTTTCTCTTAGTAACCAAGCTTGATCGGCGAAGATGGCGCCGCAGTTTGTTGTTGTTGTTGTTGTTGTAGTTATTGTTTTTGGTTTTTTTGTTGAAACAAAAACAAAAAGAAAAAATAAGAATGTGGCCAATATCCTGCATCTTTACCGAACGTTTGGTCAATACTGAAACGGATATGGGAGGCAAAAAAAAAAAACAGTACACCAGGGAAGAACTACACAGTAGCGAGTATGTGAATGAGAAACGCTTAAGGATTCAATCCACAGACCCTTAATAATAATAAACTTTATTAATGTGTCAAGAAACTTTAGCATGTGTGCTAATTGGTGACACAAAAGCCTTTAGTTAAAAGCACATTTCAAGGTCAGGGCACATGACGCGGGGTCGGCGGGGATGGGTGACAGCGATAATTCCCTTCGTGTAACATGGCCGTTTTAATGAAAAATCCTTGCAGCTGCAACAGAATTTCGTCTCCTTGACAGGTCACAAAAATTCAAACTGGTTTAAAATCATGTCTTAGGTTGCGGAAACAAAATGACACAAACTTTTATTGTCGCTTCATGTGCATTGCGCCTGCGACCTGTCTCCGCTACAAAATATAAAACATGGGAAAGTGGGTTATTTATTCTATAGTTCCCAAGTACCTTTACCGTCACCATAATCTAGTTTTCCCTGTAGCTTTAATACAATAGCCAACTTTAAGGATTTCATTCACCGATTCAGAAGTAAGAAAACTGTTAGTTTATCGATACTTGAACTTCCATTCAATGCGGTTCGACACTGCTGAATTAGGTAACTTAAACGCGTTTCAGGGGGTACCCAGTTATTGATGTTAAATGATTCTGAAGGAATTTGAAAGACGTTGAATGGTGATGAACAGAGTTTGCAGTCAAACATTCCTGCAACAAAGTTGTATCCAGCAATGCTGAACGATGTTCGATTGCCCTCATACTTTCGTACCACAAAGTTGTATTCAACAATGTTGAATGATGCTTATTGGTGTAAGAGGGACTCAGAAGTAAGAAAACTATTACTTTTTCCATTCAACGCGGTTCAATACTGCTAAATTGGGCAAGATTAACGATGACGTTAAGTGATTCTGAAAGATGTTAAATGATGTTGATTGATGTTGAGCAAAGTTTGGTTGCTTTCAAACATTTGTACAACAAAGTTGTATTGAACAATGCCAGGTGACGTTGAAGCCATACACCAACTGAAAACATACCATAGCGATAGTGAAACAAAAGCTTTATAAATTGTCGAGATGGTTTGAAAGATCAAAATAAACGATTCTTGGAAATTTTCTTCACAGTGATAACATCTTGCAGCGAAATAAAGATGCTGAACCATACAGTGGAGAGTGGAAATTACGTCATTGATCCCGATGGTAAAGGAGGCTTGCCACCGATTGACGTCACTTGTGACATGACTGACAAGAATGGAGTCGGCGTGACAGTCATCAGTCACGACAGTGAGAACAGAACACTGGTGAATGGATGCGACGGTGCAGGATGTTATTCACGTGACATTCACTACACAGGAGCAAGTCTCTCTCAGCTGGCGAGTCTCACCAGAGTCTCCTTACACTGCGAGCAGTTTATCAAGTATGAATGTCGTGGTTCGTCGCTCGTTTACAACAACAAAACGTTTGGCTGGTGGGTATCGCGTGATGACGCCATTATGAAGTACTGGGGAGGAGCTTCACCAGGTGGTGGCAGACAAATATGCGCATGCGGGATGGCCAACTCTTGCGCAGACCCCAATCGCAGTTGTAACTGTGATAAGAATGACAATGTATGGCGTGAAGACAGCGGTCTCTTGACCAACAAGACACAGCTTCCAGTTAAACAGCTCAGATTTGGAGATACGGGCGGTGACTCGGAGAGTGGTTTCCATACTTTAGGAAAGCTAAAGTGTTACGGCATCCCCTAGATGCTCTTCATTGTCCGGGTCCCACAAAGCATTTTCCAAACCGCCATACAGGTGCAGGAGCCTATAACCTGGAGAGTGCAACTCCCATACTAAGCCCAAGTCACTGCGTTTTCACAGACTATTTTATTTTTAGATAGGTTGACAATTACCTTTCTCCGCGAAACTGTAAGTTTCGGTCCGCATTAGTCCGCTTCCCTCCAAGAACAACAGCCATAGATCGTTCTTTCTACTTTTAAAATGCCCAATTCGCTATGCAAAGTATAACGCAAGGCCGATAAATAATTTGCAAAGTTTTTGATTGGTTAGCAAGGTTCCTTCGGGAGTTTGAATTCCAGGGGAAATATTTTTTTCTGTGAAAACGCCATGACCATGATGACACCAACATAGGGCGGTTGCGGTCTCCTGACAGGTGAAAATAGTGACAATCACTACACAAGAGCGAGACTGTCTTAGCTGGCGAAACTAGAGATGGCGTGACTGTCATCAGTCATGACAGCGAACGCCGAACACAAGACCAGGGATGTGAACCACCAGGATGTTACTCACGTGACATTCATTATACAGGAGCGAGTCTGTCTCAGCTTGGCGAGTCTTACCAGAATCTCCTCATACCGCAAGCAGTTAGTCAAGTATGAGTGATATTTTTCAGTTTTGCTTTACAATAACAATCCACACAGACGGTGAGTGTCACGTGATTGTACTAAGATGACGTACTGGGGTGGAACGTTTGTCAGTAGTACCGTATTTTCTCGATTAAATGCCCGGGGGCGTTTATTCGAACAAGGCACCGGTTTATGCGAGGCACGGCCTTTATTTATCAAGTGAATTTTCAGTCTATTTTTATCATCAGCACTGAAGGTTTATTGAGTTAAGAACCAAATTTCAACAAAAACGTAAATTAGACTTCTGCGTTGATAGCATTAGTAATTCAACGATGTAAGCTCTTATTTTGAATTGTTTTCAGGACGTTGGCCTGAAATCAATGCCAATTTGTGTCAAAGATCTCAGTGGCGCTGGCAGCAGTCATGATCCGCTGACGGTCAGTTATGTTATCATTGGAGGTTGGTATCATCGTCATTATTATTATTATTATTATTATTATTATTATTATTATTATTATTATTAATAAATGTAAAGAAGATCCTCGCAGTTATTAACGCAACTTATGCAGTTGCGAAAAGAAAGCCTGAAAAAATCAGGCTTGCCGGGATTCGAACCCTGACCTCTGCGATACCAGTGCAGCGCTCTAACCAATTGAGCTAACAAGCCAACTGGGAGCTGGTCATTAAATTGGTTCGTAATATACCCGGGAAAGATGAAGATGAAGTTATGAATATATGAAATGCATATATTTGAACTGCGGAATGAAGAATTAAATGTGAAGATGATCCTCGCAGTTAATAACGCAACTTATGCAGTTGCGAAAAGAAAGCCTGAAAAAATCAGGCTTCGCAACTGCATAAGTTGCGTTAATAACTGCGAGGATCTTCTTTACATTTATTGCTTCATTCCGCAGTTCAAATATATGAACTTCATATATTCATAATTTCATTATTATTATTATTATTATTATTATTATTATTATTATAATAAATTACTACTAATTGCCATTAAACGTTTAAAAAATGTCGCCAACTTTGCCTTGTCTCAGTGAATCTGCTGAAAGGATCAGTGATAGTGATTGAACTCAACGTTACCTTTCTTTGTAATCATGAAACACGGAGGAAGTGTATTGGCAAATGTACAGTGTGAGCGATTTAGAACAAGGTGGTGTCGAGGTTCCTGTTATTGTCCTTTTCCATCACTTCTGAGAAAGACAAAATTGAGGAACGACTCAGGGAACTTCAGGAGAAACGCTGACACGTTACCTGATGCGTCGTTTGTTTCATCTGTTTCTGTTAGAAGTGCAATTGTAAATGGTAGTCTTCGTCTGATTATCAGTGGATAAATCCAAATAAAATAGTAGAAAGAGAACTAGTATCAGCTGACACATAACTGACTTAATATACCCATTTCTATACAAATATACAAATACTCCGATGCTCTGTTGCCCGGATACAGTTTCAATTTCGAATTTTTCAACGTTCGATCTCGATCTCTCGGCTATACAGCTCGTTCGTTCGCTTCGGCTTTAATTTTTTTACGGAGGCTATTGTAGATAAAATTTTGCGTTTTGGTTTTTTGAGAACTTGAATTTGACATTGAATTGTTTATTTAGGTTTTTTGTGCGAAAGGTACATTTAGCATAACATTGTTTGGGTTATTGTTCCGTTTCACTGGAGATGTTTTCTAAGTTGGCTAGACAAGACGAGGATTTTCCAACCAGGAAAAAAGCAAAATCGCTTGGATATACAGCTGCTTGGAAATTATGGTAAGGTTGATTTACATGTCTTAATTGAAAATGAACGCAATTGAAAGGAGACCAGTTCGAAATGACGGTTCAAATTATAAAAACATTTAAACTGTAATGTTAATTTTGTTAGGGCGATGTCCAATTATGTTTATGAAAACGGTGCTGTTACACGCCAATACAAGACATCATTGACCATGCAGAGGAGGCTAAAGAAAACGAAGGATCTAGTTTAACTCTACTAAAAATAATAAATACTCTTACAGTTGGCGATGCCTAGTTGACCAGATAGTGCACTTTGAGGTGACAAAACCACATGTTTTGCTTTTCGCGGGGTTTCAAATAACTGTTCGCGCGTTCCGTTTCCGCTCAAATCCAACGGAGTGGACCCTCCCACCGTACGGATCAATCCAGCGGTAATAGTACCGTCCCTCCCGTAGCCAGTGCTATTTTTGTCGAGCGGACGCGGTCGCTAAGCTTGAGTATTCAAATCCCGTAGCCTACCCGTCGGTGTTACGGTTCATGACGAAGCGAAAAGGTCAAGTTTAGGTAGATAAATGAGGGATTCTCGGGCAGTTGCGATGGATTTTGAGAGCCAGCGTGCAATGTACAGAAAACCACGTAATCCATGGTTCAGCTGATCGCAATTTGGAGCGGATCCGTCCATTCGTGAAGACGGTTCGTTGGCCGCGTCACCAGCCTTTAATTCTTCTTTAGTGGAAGTTACCTCCGATTGAAAAAAGCCACAAAATGTCATTTAAACCAGCCAGGACGAACAGGGGAGCATTGAGCTGAAGGTAGGCAGGCTTTATTTCAAGATATCTCGATTCTTTTATCACCGGTTAGTCCGTAATAATTCTCTGCAACCTTAGGCTTAACGGCTTATATAAGCAGCGACGCTAATAAGCGATTGCGTAAGAGAGCGGTGCAAGATTAACCGGAAATTAATTAAAGAGGACACAATAAGCAGAAGTAAACAAGATTTATTTTGTGAAGTAAAGATTTATTTCGTGCTATTACATATATTTTCACCCTTTTCTATTTTTAAATGAACTCCACATACAACGTGTCTGGGCTGCCTGTGCTCTAACAAGCCCTACATTGTCCCTATGATGCTATTCCAACACCTTAATTAAATTTTTGTGAATATCCTATTCATTCTCTTGGATTGCAGCAACATATTTTTATAATCGCGTTTTTAATTCTTTGCATGAGAACCATTTTTTGAGCAAAGTACTTGATAGAACATGTTGATACAATGATATTGGCAATTGTTCCAGCGATATTTATACGAAATACATGGCTCGCCCTACGTTTTTAAACATGCATATTGGATTGATTGATAGCAACATTAAGACCTAACTTGTAGCTTAAGTTTCTTTTGAGGGAATGTGCTAAGCGTTCATTTATCCTTAAATTTCTTATTGTAACTTCATCTGGTCATCTAAATATGTGTCCAACTTAAATAGCATTTTTTAATTGCAAAAGCGGGCTGTGCGTGCTATCACCAATACAATACAAGGCAATAGAATACAATACAATGCAATACAATACAAGTTTATTTAAGATGTAGAGAAAATAAATGAATAAATAAATAAATAAAATACATCTGAAAAGGAAACACGAGGTCAACCCTATAACGTTCCCTTAAATAAAAAGTGAAAAAGTGAATTTATGTACACTAATTAACTATTTGCAATAGAAATAATTTAAACTACGATTCCAAAAGTTTAAAAGTAAGCGCTATTTACGTTTTAAGAAAAGATTTCAATCTTGCTTTAAAAAGTTTAGAAGTTCCAGCCTCTAATTAATAATAAAAATAATAATAATGACTTTATAGAGCGCTATTTCTAGTGCTATGCAATAGCGCTTTACAATAACCCCCTCTACCACCGGTTGCGGTAGGTTATTCCATTCTTGAATAATACATACAAAAAACGAGTATTTATAAGAACAAAAGCATATAACGAATTACATTTCACGCTTTCTACATACAGTTTAAAAGAATGATAGACGATCAGACGATTGAGCAGATTCTGCTCCCTTATTCGCCAAATTGAGAATCTTAGATATTTTTTCAAGTCAATTCATTTCAAACAGCAAAATTTATGTTTTGTTATCAGAATCAACAGTGGCCTCCAATGTTTCTCAATTTGTTTGTAACAAGTAGTCACGTGCATTAAATTATGGCATTAGGTAGAACAGCCAGGGATAACGATCGATGTCTTATCTTGTCGCACAAATCTTAAGCAATTTACAATTCTCTACCAAAGTCCTAAAATTTGGAATTCTCTCCCAGTATCAATTACCTGTTTATCAGGCTTCCTAGCTTTAAGAAAAAGATGCTAGAGTTTTTACTAAAATAAACTATTTTAAATGCAAAGCTGACACTACGGCAAAAGGACACTATTCCTGAATTACCCTAGCCGCACATGCGCAGCACCCATTTGTAAAGACAGTCAAATTCGAGGTGGCCTGTCCCATAAGTCCGGTGGTTTCTTGAGGTCTCCTCGCCAAAAAAAAAAACAATGTAAATTTCTTGTATATTTTTGATAAGGCAAATAAATGATGACAATGATGATGATGATGAGAGTTAAAATACCGTAAATTATCAATAACACTCATGAAGATAAGAACGAGACCTTTGTATATTCAATACCGGTCATGTCTTTATCAGGCGATACCATGGCACTTGAACTTTCCCAAAGTATGGTAGCCTTTTTCATGAGAGTCTCCTGTATCTCCAAACTTGAGCCGTTTAACTGGAAGATGCGACTTATCAGCGAGGAGACCGCTGTCTTCACGCCATACATAGTCATTCTTATCACAGTTACAGCCACGACGGGGGTTTGCGCATGAGCTGTTCATCCCGCATGCGCATTTAGCACTGCCTGGTGATGCTCCACCCCAGTACGTCATCTTAGTTGAATCGCGTGACACCCACCAACCAAATTGTTTGCCAGAGTCGGTGCCAACGAACTTCGAACCATAACACTCATACTTGATAAACTGTTCACAGTGAGAGGAGACTTTAGTGTGACTTGCCAGCTGAGACAGAGTCGTTGTTGTGTAGAGAATTTCACGTGAGTAACATCCTGGAGGTTCGCAACCATCTACCAGTGTTCTGCTTTCACTGTCGTGACTGATGACTGTCACGCCAACTCCATTCTTGTCATTCATGTCACAGGTAACGTTAAACGGTGGCAAGCCTCCTTCACCATCAGGATCAATGACGTAATTTCCACTCTCCGCTGTAGGGTCCAGCTTTTTTAAATAGCTACAAGATTTTGCTGAAGAGGGAAAATTAAAATTTCAGAGACTACAAACGATAGCCAGGCTGTGTGTTCTGGGAGTTTATTTTGAAGTACCGGCGAAAACACACTTATGCAACAAGAACTCTTTGGGTATTAAAACACCTGGCAGAAACTTAACTAAAGTGGTCTTATGTTTCCACGTCTACGTGCTAATTAAAGGGGCTACGTCACCAATTTAAAATACATGCTTGTATTGATGGAAACCCTAATTAACCGTCCAGTTTCGTTTAAAAATACTCTCCTAATGGACTGGAACTTTAAATAAGTGCCTTTGCTTACGGATGGTCAGAATGGAAATGGATTGCAACTTGAAAAACATCGGGCCGCTTTATTTGTGTGTAGCAGAAACCATTGTAAACTGGTTATATTTTAGTCTCCTCCCAAGAATGCACTTGATTCTTAATGCTCTCCAGTTCTAAGACCATTTTGTGTATGAGAAAATGTTCTTCGTTTTGATTTAACCAGAACTCTGACAGCCAGACATTAAAATAGTCTACTTATGAAGAAGCCCTTTAATAATGATTAGAAAATGTAATTAAAAAATGCACCGACATTTCAACTATTTTAAAAGATTTTCGCTTAAAGGAGCCACGTCACGGATAACGCATCTTAAAAAATTGGCCCAATTTTTTGAAGATTGTCATTCGTAATCCGTCTTAAGCTCCCTCAGTCGTAACCATCCTTGGTTAGTTTTGTTTTATGTTTACTCCGTTGGAGTTTTTCTACCCTAGAAAACTATTATTTTGATGTTTCCTTCAATGTGAAAGTAATTTTACCGGATCAGAAAAATAAATGAAAATACCAGGACATAACTCTTTTGATTTCTGAACTCAGTTTTGCGACATGAGAATACCATTCGTTCTACCCCCACCCCCCCCCCCCCCGAATAGTCTATATCTTATTTCAGCTTTAGAGTTTCACCTGCACGGCAGTTTTTTCCAGGGAATCCAACGGGACAGTTGCAACGAAAGCCTGTGCTGGTGAATCCTGCTTGACATGTACCACCGTTAAGGCACGGGCCGCTGCTGCATGGATTCTGGAATAAGACTTAATAGCAAATTTGATTACTCAAAGACTCAGTAGTAGCCGAAAAAACTCTGAAATGAAGAACCGTAGGCAACATAGAAGCTTTGTAATAGTTACTTAAAATTGGTCGTGTTTACACTAGAGATATCATCCCCTCTCCTGCCTCTCAGGTCGAACTTGGGCAAACATTTTTAGTTCGTTTGGTTATGGATCTTGTAGTTCTTCTCGCGCAAGGTTAGTTGCATGTAGTTCTTCTCGCGCATGTTTAGTTTGCCTGGTTATGGATCTTGTAGTTCTTCTCGTGCAAGGACGAGCACAAAACGGATTATCCGTCCAACGGTTTATTTTGTGTTCCAAGACGAACTAAAGCTCATAGTTTTTGTCTTGACGGATAATTCGTCTTGTGCCCGTCTTTATTCGAGACAAACTACGAGATAGAACTGTTACGCCGAAAAATGTAATAATCGCCGCAAAATGTAATGCTAACGCAAAATGTAATAAAGTATTCAACGCAAAATGTAATAACTTTTCTAACGCATGTAATAAACGAAAATGTAATAACCTTTTGACCAACAAGTATGATATTTTGACAACAGCATCATGACTCAGTATCATGACTCAGTGGCGTTTGTTACATTTTGCGGCGTAACAAGAATCATAGCTAGACGAACTAAATGTTGTTTGCCCAAGTTCGTCCCAGACGGGTAATGCGTCTCTGGTATAAAAAGGGTCAACTGAGTATAACCAACAAAAAAGTCTAACACTCTCCTGGAAAACAACACGTTCAAATGTGGAATAGAGTGGTTTTAATGGCGGTGTCGAAAGTAATTCCCATTTGCTTTGGTTTTGCTTTATTAACCGCTGTGTTTGGTAAAGGAATCTCGCGCCACTTTCTCGACCAATAAGAAGTAAGACCACCCGGCACCAATCGTGACTTGCTTGCTTGCCGCGTTTTCCCCTTTGCCAATTCGTTGTGTTGTTTGCACGTGCTGTGATTCGCAAAATTACTTTGGTTTTGGATTTACACCATTGAAAACCGCTCAAACTAGGGTGTTGCAACGACGAAAGGTGGGGGGGGGGACGTTAAGGACTTATCACCATTGTTCAAGGCCGTGGTTTGGTGGGACCGTCTTCGCCTCTTAACTCCAAGAATATTAAGGCTATAATAGCAAAACTAAAAGGACAGATAGTACGTCCGAAATTGTTTCCATTGAGGTCCGCAACATCAGCTGATGACTTCATATGACGTCACAATAACGTTTTGGTCTCAAACGGCAGCCATTTTGGAATTCTTGATTTTTTAAAAAACCTTCAAAACCGCCAAAATTGATCAAGAAGAGATAGAAATCAATAAATTAACACAAACAAGATCTAAAAATGTATTTTTTTCAAAAAAGTAATAGTTTTTTAATTAAAAAGAGGGAAAGTGCAAATTTTAAAAAAAACCGCTTGTCAAAAAGTGGTTGCCATGGTAACGTCAAACTTAATAGACGACTGACTTGCTATACCATATTGTATTCAGTTAAATTTTAGGACAAGTCACCAGGTTTGGTGGCTTCAGCTTGCTTATTAAGGACGGTGCCTCCTAATAGAGATGTATTTTTGCAAAGGTTATGACTCTGGAGAAAAAGTAGACCTTAGCAAGGGTGATTGGAATCAAAAAAGAAAACTGTGGGTAACCACGCATTTTTCAGAGATAAGTAAGCAACCAGAATTACAAAAAAGGGCTAAAATACAAAGAATGTATGGCAATTTATTTCCAAATTTAAGCTCAATTATCTCTGAAAAATGCGTGGCTCCCCCCAATTTTCTTTTTGGATTCTGATAGCCCTTGCTAAGATCGACTTAGTCATAAACCGCGCAAAAATATTGTTGTATTAGTGGGCAAATTCCTTAAGAAACTTGAATATCCCGAGATGCGCAGAACGTATGCGCAGTAACAAAAGGAGGCACAGTCCTTAAAAAAGTTAAAAACGTCCAAAGTCCGTGCGGGCAGATTGCCTCCCTCCCCCCCCCCCCCCCCCGTCCGAAAATAGTTTTAACTTTTGCTAGCGTTTCCTTTCTGGCATTAGGGTAAACTTTGTTTTGATGGGCTTTGGATTTGTAACTACAGTGATTGTAACAACAGTGCTCATTGTACAGCTACATACAACAAAACTTTATAAGTGACTCTCTACACCCCCCCCCCCTTCCCCAGTGAGAAAACTTGGCAACGCCACTGCATCCGGAATACTCATTCAGAGGTTTCGCTACGAGAAAAATGGTTGCTGAAACTAAAAACCTGGCCTAACGCTTTACCTCAATAGCCATATAAGTGTAAGCTGCTTTATCCTTCAGGGCCGATGCAAATTGATTTTCATTGGTGGCATTATTCAACTCGCATTTAAGCTTTCCTCCTTTCAAAGGTCCCATATTGATGGACACACAATTGGGCTCCATAAAACACTTCACCCGACAGCTCCCTTCATTGAGTACCTCCTCTCTAGCGATCACGTGACCTTTCATGGCTTTGTTTGGTAGTGGTTCTTTGAACGTGATTATGCGGTCTTTGTTAGCTGTTAAAAATAAAAAGGTTCGTGCACTTCAGTTGTCAATTTTAAGTGGTCATTTTTGTTATTTAGAACGAGAATAATCAGCTCCTAGCGGAAACTAATTGGAGAATTGTGTCTGGCTTTCAACGCGCACTTCACTTCTTCTACAGCATTTTCTTGAAACAGTTGTTAATGGAGCATGTCTGAATGAAAAATGGAGAGAAGAAAATAAAAACACACGAGAACGGTGGAAAGATGCTGGGCAAGGGAGCTGCTTGGAGTCTGTAGTACAGAGACACTTTTCTGGTTTTGGTACTATCTTATGTTACCCCTACGACTTTTAAACAGCTGAGAAAAACATGTTAACAACAAGTAAAACGTTACTCTGGTTAAAAATTTGCGTTCGAATATATAAAATGTAAATCTTACGCACGAGTGCAAAGTGACGTAACAGACACCTTCTAGCCGAATCATGCATATGGGAGATCAATATTTGGAAGAATCTGCTCAATCGGGAGGACGGAACTCATTTGCCGCATGCCCGGTATTTGAATTTAGCTTAGAGGACAAGACTTCTATTAAGTAGCTCGAAATTTGCATTTTTTCTTAATATACAATGCGCTCTTTGCTAATTAATTTTTTATCACTCCCCCCGGATGAAGGCTGATTTTTTAGCCAAAACGTCGGAATTCTTAACATTTAAATTTTTATATTCAAACACAACTTTTTTAACCAGACTAACATTTATTTGTTATTGTAAATCCACCTGGTTACAGGTCCATTTTTAAAATCTGATTCTAAACCCATTCACATCATGGTTTAGTGTACTTATTTCTAGGTCTTATGCTATGTCTTGTTCTCATATCAATGGCCAACATATCCGTTGAATTATGAAGTGTCGTTGCTGTTTTAATTTGTTGAGTCAGGAGGCAACAGGCAAGAGTCTAGGGTGGACAAACACTAATAAGAGATAGCAACAATCTGATGTATTTCCCCCTATTTACTACAGCTGTCTGCATTTAAATGGCAGATTTGGGAATGAAAGTGTTATTGAACTTGCGAGTTCGAATTAATCTTGACAAAAACAGAGAAACTTCAAAGTGGTTTTTTTCGTACTCAAGATACGCTTTGTACTCCTAATGACCATAAATCGTGCATGATGAATGATACGAAAATTAAAACTGCCATTTCAATAAATAAAACTGTAGTTTTCTCTAAAAACATTATCTTGGCTGACTGAGGCTGCCTTTTAATAATGGCATATTTTTCTCGCAGGAAACTTGTAGCTAATGACTGATTAGTCAACTTTATGCCCAAAAGCAGATCAGTCCTGCAAAGTTTGTGCGCGTTTCAAAGACGTGCTACACTTAAGTTGGTTAACTGACGAGTGGACCAAAAACGTTTTAGAACTAAAAAGCGTACAATCTTTTAACAGCTAAACACTAGCTTTATACGAAGAACTTTTCTCACCTAAACATGTTGGATGTTGAAGTCCAAATACCATCCAAACCAAAATGATGATAGCTGCATTTTCATGCATCCACTCCTTGCCCGTAAAAGCCATTTTAGTTTGTTTTAATATCTGGGTGACAAATTGCAGGTTGGCAGGACTTTTAAAGGTATAATTAACTCGCAATATACTTTCGCTTTTGATATATGGAAATTCCTGGCTTGCTGCAGGTGCACCAAGTCAAGATAATAAAAATAGAACTTGTTTTTGTAAACAAAAAGTTAATTTCGTATTGACAGGAATTTGCGATGTCCATTATTGTTAAATCTTTTGAAAAAAATTTTGCTAACTCTTCAATTCCTATGTTGTAAACTAAGAAGAAAAGAATTTGCTTTTTGTTCTTGTTGCTAAAAAGCAGGTGGCTTTCTTAACAATATCGGCAAGCTTGTCATGTGTATACATGTATAGTAAGGGAAATTTGTTGAATTCTAGAGTATAGTGCGTTTTCCTCTTTAAAAATTGAATTCTCTTCCTAAATGACGCATTCGACCTCAGCTTTAACTATGCTCCGCCTTAACTTTCTAGACACAATGAAACCACGATAAAACAAGGTGCTCGCGCACTGGCAGAATGTGTTCGTCATAAAGTCATAACGGGGATTCGTTATATGGGGGTTGAGTTTCCCATACATTTTGCAATTACTGGGTTGAAGGGTCAAACGCACGACGCGTGCGCAGTTCCCACCATACTTTTACAAAAGAAAATACACTCAGACAGATGTTGAAAGTTTCACTTTAACCGCAAAACTTAACGCCGTTTCACAAAAACTTAAGCTTCTTACTTTGAGCATGTGTTTAGAATGAAGTAACTGGCATCCACAAGTTTATCGGCGTGTAATTTGGGTTATCGGACATTTTATGTATCGTTTTGGTACGAACTTCGCGATCGTAGAAGTCTGAACTGATTCAAACTTCAAGGCCCTGAAAAACCGGAAGTGACGTTTTTTCCGTTTGACCGCTGTGAACGTTAGATCGGACTTTCACTGTACCGGTATCATGGTGTTGACTATTTAAACGAAAGTTACCAAGTATTACTTTTTTGCTGTCTATTGTGCTGTACAGGGCGGTTCTAACTTTTGTGTTAGTGGACGAAATTATCAAGCGATTTTCATTGAGTTTTCTTTATTAAGGCGTTCTAGAACTTAAAGACAAATAATTGTTTAGAAAAAGACAATGCGCTTTCTCTTCTAAAAAATTGAAACACTCGCGGATTCAATGGTAAGGCTTCAAACGCGTGTAGCATTAACCCAGCTTTTTATTATTATTTCATAAAAAATATTATGCATTGATTGTTCGACGACTCTAGTTTGAAGATCAAATGAAAATAAAATGGTTTTAGGGAAAACCAAAATATGTAGCGCCCAACGTGGGGCTCGAACCCACGACCCTGAGATTAAGAGTCTCATGCTCTACCGACTGAGCTAGCCGGGCGTTTGCTTGCATTTTGCGTGCTGCCAAGACTTTTCCCCACTTACGTGCTCCATTTTCGCCTTTCCAAGTATTTACGACAATTAAGTATGTAACAGAACGACAACCCCGGTGCAAAGGTCCTTTCTCTTTATCCTTCGAGAAAGGACCAGATAAAGACTGAAAGGGCCCTTGGTCATTTCTTAGCTTTGCGTAAATTTGGTGCTGTAGCTTGCATTAAGGAGGGTGTATCCTCGTTGAGATCTTAGCTCAGCGTACTCTTCGCTTTGTACAGCCAAAAATGTAAAATGAAAATAGGAGGACGCTAGCAAATTACGTACGACTAGAAACATTTTGTTGCACCTTACACTGCTGAGAAATGTAAATTCTGGTGCCGTGCTTGAAGAATTGATACCACAGATGATATAAGCACCTGTCTCGGTCAATTGTGTTTAATTAGCTGAAAGCATACTTTAAAACATGCTTTGTTTGCTTTCCATGGGGTACCTAGACCGGCCATCGTACTCTCTTTTCGCGGTGCTGCATCAAGCACCAGTGCTCCAAAGTGAATAGCCTATTTTAAAAGATATTTTTAATCAGGTTTTGTGAATTCCCAAATTGAAATCAATTTTGTGCATTTTGTGAATTCCAACAATCAGTTATAGAGTTCAATGTCACAATTTATTTTTTTCAGTTCGATTCACGAGCATGTCAATTTTTGGTAATTTTTGTCAGGTTTAACATGATCACGCTCTTAATCACAAAAACACGCTCACGGCATGGGATAACAATTATAACTGCTGATAACATATTCTTATTTATTTTCGGGAACTCGAAATAACAGTCCTGTATTTCGTGTGGCTTTATTTTTGTGATTTGAAAAACAGCAAGGCTTCAAACCTTAAAAATTGACAAATTCATTAAATAAGTTAATGGCCTATCACAGTCGTTTTCTTTTCTACACTGGCCAAATATGGGAAAATTAAGACTCGCAATAATATACGAAACAGCTCGAGGAGAAGAAGTAAACAAGATAAGCAGCTGAAAATTGTGAATTCTTTGGAGGAAACAACGAAAACAGCCACACCAACAAAATTGTGTTATGATCACGCATGCTTACAGTCAGTCGTTTCCCGGTTACACTCGTACCCTCGGTAACTCAAAGCTCGCGCAAACTCGAACCAAAATTGATTTCCCCTGGAATTGCTTCATACATATATTGTAATTTTACCCTCGATGACTCGAACCCCCTGCCAACTCGAAGTAAATTTGTTCCTTCAGGTTATTTTCTCTACAGTTTTATCCTCGATAACTCGTCAAACCTCTAATTGTCAAAGTCTCATTGGCAGAAATAGATTGGCTGCAGTGCCTCAGGGACTATATTTACGTAATAATTGTTTAAGTTTTTTGTCTCAGCAGTTTATCAGATCTTCTCTTATCTCGTACCTTAAAGTTAAATGTGTGTGTATTTTTTAAATTTTATTAGACGAGTTGCTGCACGTATGTTACTAAACACTGTGCAGTAGCTAAAAACGGAACCATTCGCATCTTTCTTTCGCAAGTGATTTAGTCCTTTCAGGGCCGAAAAACTCTTGCAACATCTTTGGAAGTTTTAAGAACTGAACAGGTCCCAGACAGAGCTTTCGAGCTTTGGGCCTCGGATCTCATGACCGACGGGGAGGGCTACTCCATGGGTTTCGGCCAGTTTGGTCATTTTTGGGATAGGTTTTCGCATTCTGCAATAAAATTCGGTTTTCCATTTTTAACATTCGGTTTCCTGATGTTTTTTGTGTTTTTTTTTTCTCGTTTGCTTGGTGCTCGCTTCGGTTTCACGTTTTCCGGCTGCAACTTATTGAGGTCTTATACTTACTTGTGGTTTTGAACGTTAATATTCTCTGTGCTTTTAAAGTTTATATCGCTTCTTATTGTTTCAAGCGCCTCTAATAAGCCCTACATTGTCCCTATGACGTTATTCCAACACCTAAATTAAATTATTGTGAATACCTTATTCATTCTCTTGGTTTGCAATAACATATTTTTATAATCGCGTTGTTAATTCGTTGCTTGAGAATCATTTTTTGAGCATCGTACCTGATAGAACATGTTGACAATGATGTTGGCAATTGTTATAGCTATTAATTAATACGAAATATATGGCTCACCCTATGTTTTATTAAACATGCATATTGGATTGATTAATAACATTAGACCTAACTTGTAGCTTAAGTTTCTTTTGAGGGAATGTACTAAGCGTTAATTTATCCTTAAATTTCTTATTGTAACTTCATCTGGTCGTCTAAATATGTGTCCAACTTAAATAGAATTTTTTAATTGCAAAAGCCGGGCTGTGCGTGCTATCACCAATACAATAAAAGGCAATAAAATACAATACGATGCAATACAATACAAGTTTATTCAAGATGTAGAGAAAAATAAATAAATAAATATTTAAATAAATAAAATACATCTTGAAAAGGAAACACGAGGTTAACCCTAGAACGTTTCCTTAAATAAAAAGTAAAAAAAGTCAATGTATGTACACTAATTAACTATTTGCAATAGAAATAATTTAAACCACGATTTAAAAAGATTAAAAGTAAGCGTTTTTTACGTTTTAAGAAAAGATTTCAATCTTGCTTTAAAAAGTTTAGAAGTTCCCGCCTCTAATAATAATAATAATAATAATAATAATAATAATAATAATAATAATAATGAATTTATAGAGCGCTATTTCTAGTGCTATCCAATAGCGCTTTACAATAACCCCCTCTACCACCTGTTGCGGTAGGTTATTCCATTCTTGAATAATACATAAAAAAACGAGTATTTAGAAGAACAGAAGCATATAACGAATTACATTTCACGCTTTTTACATACAGTTTAAAAGAATGATAGACGATCAAACGATTTAGCAGATTCTGCTCCCTTATTCGCCAAATTGGGAATCTTAGATAATTTTTAACAAGTTAAGTCACGTGCATTAAATTATGGCATTAGGTAGAACAGCCAGGAATAACGATCGATCTCTTGTCTTGTCGTACAAATCTTAAGCAATTTACAATTCTCTACCAAAGTCCTAAAACTTGGAATTCTCTCCCAGTATCAATTACCTGTTTATCAGGCTTCCTAGCTTTAAGAAAAAGATGTTAGAGTTTTTACTAAAATGAACTATTTTAAGTGCAAAGCTGACACTACGGCAAAAGGACACTAATCCTGAATTAGCCTAGCCGCACATGCGTAGCACCCATTTGTAAATACAGTCAACTGCGAGGTGGCCTGTCCCATAAGCCCGGTGGTTTCTTGAGGTCTCCTCGCCAAAAAAAACAATGTTGTAAATTTCTTGTATATTTTTGATAAGGCAAATAAATGATGACAATGATGATGATGAGAGTTAAAATACCGTAAATTATCAATAACACTATAAGATAAGAACGAGACCTTTGTATATTCAATACCGGTCATGTTTTTATCAGGCGATACCATGGCACTTGAACTTTCCCAAAGTATGGTAGCCTTTTTCATCAGAGTGCCATGTATCTCCAAACTTGAGCCGTTTAACTGGAAGATGTGACTTATCAGTGAGGAGGCCACTGTCTTCACGCCACACATAGTCATTCTTATCACAGTTACAGACACGACTGGCGTCTGCGCATGAGTCGGTCATCCCGCATGCGCATGTACCACTGTCAGGTGATGCTCCACCCCAGTACGTCATCTTAGTTGAATCACGTGACACCCACCAACCGAAATGTTTGCGAGAGTCGCTGACAAAGATAAGGGAACCATGACACTCATGCTTGATAAACTGTTCACAGTGAGAGGAGACTTTAGTGAGACTTGCCAGCTGAGACAGACTCGCTCCTGTGTAGAGAATGTCACGTGAGTAACATCCTGGAGGTTCGCACCCATCTACCAGTGTTCTGCTTTGACTGTCGTGACTGATGACTGTCACGCCAACTCCATTCTTGTCATTCATGTCACAGGTAACGTTAAACGGTAACAAGCCTCCTTCACCATCAGGATCAATGACCTAATTCCCACTCTCCCCTGTAGGATCCAGCTTTTTTAAATAGCTGCAAGATTTTGCTGAAGGGAGAAATTAAAACTTTCAAAGACCACAAATGATAGCCTGACCGTGTTCTGGTATGGTCAAACACTTACAAGAACCATACTCTAAGAGTTCATTTTGTAGTACTCGCAAAAACACACTTATGCAACAAGAACTCTTTGGGTTATTAAAGTATCTGGCAGAAACTTAACGAAACTGGTATTATGTTTCCATGTCTACGTGCTAATTAAAGGGGCTACATCACCAATTTTAAATATTAAATTTTTAAAAGCCACAATATATGCTTGTATTGATGAAAACACCTTATTAACAGTCCAGTCTCGTTTAAAACTACTCTGATCCTAATTAATGGACTGAATTTGTAAATAAGTGCCTTTGCTAACGGATGGTCAGAATGGAAATGGATTGCAACTTGAAAAACATCAGGCCGCTTTATTTCAAGTTTTCTGTTGTGTGTAGCAGAAACCATTATAAACTGGTTATATTTTAGTCTCCTCTCAAGAATTCACTTGATTTCTTAATGTTTTTGCAGTTCTAAGACCATTTTGTGTAAAAGAAAAATGTTTTTCGTTCTGATTTAACCAGAATTTTGACACTCAGACATCAAAATAGTCTACTCATGACGTAGCCTTTAATGATTACAAAATGCAACTTAAAAATGCAGCGACATTTCAAGCATTAAAGAACTGATTATATGTTCGTTTGAAATGCTTTGGTATTCCCTTATGAATTTTCGCTTATTAATTTCTGAACTCAGTTTTGCGACATGAGAATACCGTTCGCCCCTCCCCCCTCCCCCGAATAGTCTATATCTTATATCAGCTTTAGATTTTCACCTGCTCGGCAGTTTTTTTGCATGGAATCCAACAAGACAGTAACAACGAAAGCCTGTGCTGGTGAATCCTGCTTGACATGTACCACCGTTAAGGCACGGGCTACTGCTGCATGGATTCTGGAATAAGATTTAATTGCATATTGCAAAGACTCACTCACTAGTAGCCGAGAAATCTATGAAGTGAAGAACTATAGGCAACACAGAAACTTTGTACTAGTTACTTAAAAACCGGTGTTTTTTATTACAAAACCCGTGATATTGGTCGTGTTTAATACTGGAGATACATATTCCGTCTCAGGTCGAACTTGGAAAACAATGTTTAGTTTGTCTGGTTATGGATCGTGTAGTTCTTCTCGCGTAAAGACGGGCACAAAACGGACTATCCGTCGGCCGGCTAGCCTGTTTACAGCCACCCGCTCTCCTCACAGACTATCCGTCGGCTTAGTTCGTCTTCCAAGACGAACTAACTCGGCTGATAGTTCGTCTCGACGGATAATTCGTCTTGGGCACGTCATTATACGAGACAAACTGCAAGGACCATGACTAGACGAACTAAATGTTGTTTATTATTACCCGTCTGGGACAAACTTGGTTATTTATGTCCCAGACGGGTAAAGCGTCTCTAGTGTAAAAAGGGTCAACCGAGTATAACCCAACAAGAAAAGTCCAACACTTTCCAGGAACAGCACGTTCAAATGAATAGAGTGGTTTTAATGGTGGTGTCGAAAGTAATTCCCATTTGCTTTGGTTTTGCTTTACCAACCGCTGCGTTTCGTAAAAGAATCTCGCACCTCTTTCTCGACCAATCAGAAATAAGACCGCAACCAATCGTGACTTGCTTGCTTGTCGCGTTTTCCCGTTGCCAATCCGTTGTGTTGTTTGCGCGTGTTCTAATTCGCCAAATTACTTTGGTTTTGGTTTTACAACATTGAGAACCGCTCAAACTGAGGTGTCGCAACGACCAAAGGCGGGGAAAAATGGTTTATTACCATCGTTCAAGATAAGTGAGTGATACCTTAACCTTTGCTTGCTTTTCCTTTCCGGTCTGATTAAAATAAAATGCGAAAAAATATAGCAAGCATTAGGGTGAGCTTTGTTTTGATGGGCTAAGAAATCAACCGTATATATGACACGGTTTGCTCATTTTGAGATGAATGAGAAGAATTATCTTTAGCCTGATTCTCAAAGCGAGGCTGAATACAGAGCCTTTCATTGAATTAAAGATGAGCTTTCATTCACGTGGAAATAGGGCTCCTAGGGTGCCCGAGACCCCCCCTCACCCCTTTGGGGTAAAACAGTAATACTGATAGAGTAAATCAGCTATCTCGCAAAAAGCCCGAGTCACGTTTTTTGGATTTGTAACTTCAGTGCCAATTCTACAGCCACATTTAACACAAGTTTAATAGTGAGTCTTCATACGGGACTCCCTCCCCCTCAGTGAGAAAACCTGGCTGCGCCCCTGTATCCGGAATGTTCATTCACAGGTTTCGCTACGAAAAAGAGGCTTTCTGAAACCGAAAAATGGCTTAACGCTTTACCTCAGTAGCAAGATAAGTGTAAGCTGCTTTATACTTCAGGGCCGATGCAAACTGACATTAACCGGTGGCATTATTCAACTCGCATTTGAGCTTTCCTCCTTTCAAAGGTCCCATATTGATGGACACACAATTGGGCTCCATAAAACACTTCACCCGACAGCTCCCTTCATTGGGTACCTTCTCGCTAGCGATCACGTGACCTTTCATGGCTTTGTTTGGTACTGGTTCTTTGGACATGATTATGCGGCCTTCGTTAGCTGTTAAAGATAAATTATAAAGGATCGTGCACTGGTCAATTCTAAGTTGCCATTTTTGTTATTTAGAACGAGGGTAATCAGCTCCTAGCGGAACGTAAAGAGTTGTGTCAATGGGTTAACGTGCATTTCACTTCTTCTACTGCATTTTCTTGAATCAGTTGTTAATTGAGCTTATTATCCAACTGTATTAGTTATTGTACAGAAAGCGCCCGAGACGAGTACAAATATCCTACGATTTGCGTGCGCTCATCCTGTTACACTTGTAGTCTTCAAATTACTAAAAAAAGGTTGAAAAAGGTTGTGTTCATTTTGACTCGCCCTGCAGGGTCGTCAAAATACAGCACAACTTGGAAAAATATACGGCGATACTTCACACCGAAACATCTTATAAGATATACCTACTTCTTCTTGTGTTCATATTTCGAAGGCTAATATGAATTGTCCGTTGTATTATGGAGCGTCATTGATATTTTCATTCATCGAGTAAGCAGGCAACAGGCAAGAGTTCAAGGTGGACAAACACTAAATAAATAAGAGACAGTTACGTGTTCCGTTTCGCATTTAAGACGTTGTTTTGAATTGGAGCTAACTGCGAGGATGTCAGGGGGGAAAATTAAGAATATGTCTTTTAAAGTAGGCTAATATTTTTTTACGTTTACTTCATAACATTTTGTCGTCGGGGGAATTTCAGTAACATAATTTGACGTATTTCTCCCTATGAACTACAGCAGTTAGTTGATAGGATCCGTATTATTGGGAATGAAAATGTTATGCTAAGAAATTGCGAGGTGGAAACTTAACAAAAACAGAACAACTTCAAAGTTGGTTATTTGGTTCTAAATATGCCAATTTTTTTTCTCCTAATGAGCAGAAAACGTGATGAATGATACGGAAATTCAAAATTACATTTCAATAAACTAAACTGCTGTTTTCACTACAAATAACAATATTTTAGCTAACTGAGGCTTTCTAAACGGCATATTTTTCTCCTAAACTTGTTGCTAATAAATGATAATCTGTCAACTGCCCAAAAGCAGAGCAGTCCTGCAAGGTTTGTGCTCGTTTCAGCGACGTGCTAGACTTCAGGGGGTTGACTGACTAAAAAAGTTTTTAGAACTACAAAGCGTACAATTTTTAACAGGTGAAAACGAGCTTTATACGAAGAACCGTTTCTCACCTAAACATGTTGAATATTGAAGTCCATCTGCCCTACAAACCAAAATGATGATAGCTGCATTTTCCGGCATCAACTCCTTTCCCGAAGAAGCCATTTTAATTTATTTATCTGTGTGAAAAATTACCCGTCGGCAGGACTTTTAAAGGTATAATTAACTAGCAATATATTTTCGCTTTTGACATATGGAAATTCCTGGATTGCTGCAGCTGCACTAAGTCAAGTTATAAAATTAAAATAGAACTTTTTTTAGTAAACAAAAAGTTAATTTCGTATTGACAGGAATTTGTCATGTCCAATATTGTTGAATCTTCAAAACATTTTGCTGACTCTTCAATTCTTAAGCTGTAAACTAAGAAGAAGAGAATTTGCTCTTTGTTCTTGTTGCTAAAAAGCAGGTGACTTTCATAACAATGTCGCAAAACCTGTCATGTGTGTACATGTATAATAAGGGAAATTTGTTGAATTCTAGAGTATAGTGCGTTTTTCTCTTTAAAAATTGAATTCTCTTCCTATGCTGTATTCGACCTCAGCTTTAACTATACTCCTTCTTAATTTCCCAGACACAATGAAACCACGATAAAGCAAACTCCTCGGGCACTGGCCGAATGTGTTCGTCATAAAGTCATAACGGGGATTCGTTATATGGGGGTCCTTGACTCATTCACTCATCCTCTTCATGCCGGGTGGCACATAAGACCTCATGGGGGTTCTTTACCATATATTTTACCAGTACTGGGTTGAAGGAATATTTAAACAATAGTGTTCTTCTGTCGACACGGGCACTATCGCTGTGATAGGTTGCCCGAGGAAATTTGATGTTCACAACAAATATTGGCCCGAGAACGTAGTTCGAGGGCTTTATAATATATGAAGTTTGAACATCAAATTTCCGAGGGAACCTATCACACATAGGGCATGAGACAGAAGAACTCTATTGTTTTTATTGTACAACACTAAATTTTGAGCGAAAATTGCCCAGACGGGCACTATTCGCTGATAGACGCCCGCTGAGGAGAGACACTATCGCATCACGTGATCGATTTCGACCAATGGGAGCACGCCAAAAATTAGCGTTGTACTATAAGGTTTGTTAGGCCGGGGTCTTCGTTATATAGGGGCTCGTTAGATCTTCACAGTGGTCAAACGCAGGACCTTTGCGCAGTTCTCGCCATACTTGTACAAAAGAAAATACAGACAAATGTCGAAAGCTTACTTTGTTTACTTTGAGCATGTGTTCAGAATAAAGTAACTGGCATCCACAAGCTTTATCGGCGCGTAATTTGGTTTATCGGACATTTTATGTATCGTTTTGATACGAACTTCGCGCTCGTAGAAGTCTGAACTGATTTAAACTTCAAGGCCCTGAAAAACTGGAAGTGACGTTGTTTTTTGCGTTTGACCACTGTGAACGTTGGATCGGGCTTTCACTGCACCCGTAACATAGTGCTGACTATTTAAATGAACGCTGCAGAGGATTACAGTTTTCTTTTGCTGTCTATTGTGCTGTACAGGGCGGTTCTAGCTTTCGTGCCAGTGGACGAAATTATTAGGGAGTTCTGGAACTTAAAAGACAAATGATTTGTTTAGAAAGAGACAAATGCGCTTTCTCTTCTAGAAAAATGAAACATTCACGGATTCAATGGTAAGGCTTCAAACGCATGTCGCATTAAACCAGCTTTTTATTATTATTTCATAAAAATATTATGCATTGATTGTTCGACGGACCCTAATTCGGAAGATCAAATGAAAATAAAATGGTTTTAGGGAAAACCAAAATATGTAGCGCCCAACGTGGGGCTCGAACCCACGACCCTGAGATTAAGAGTCTCATGCTCTACCGACTGAGCTAGCCGGGCATTTGCTCCTATTTTTCTTGCGGCCAAGATTTTTTCCCACTTACGTGCTCGAATTTCGCTTTCCTAAGTATTCATGACAATTAAGAATATAACAGAACAACAACCTCGGTGCAAAGGTCCTTTCTCTTTATCCTTCGAGACCAGACCAGGACAGGACCAGATGAAGAGAAAGGGCCCTTGGTCATTTCGCAGCGTTGTAAGTTGAATTTATCTCTCGTTTCTTAAGAATAATGAAAGATAAAATTTGGCAGTCTTCATTTTTATAAATTCAGTCGGGGGAACAAGTATTTCTTTTGGTCAGTTTTCGTATCTATGCCCGAAGGGGCCTGAAGAAGCTCCGATTTATATTGTCCAATCAGAAAGAACTACGAACTCGCGCAGAAAACGGGATGTTTTCAAGTTTAATTTTAAGCATGGCACCCTAGTACGAGAAATCTGCAGACTATGATCATGAGCTTACTACCAGGCATGATTTGGCATTATCAGCGAGCAGTATGGCTGTTGGAAATTCTGAAATTTATGCGTTACTGCTGAATAATGGTTAAGGATAGCCTGTAAAGTTTAATTGGCTAGGCATTGGTTGCGTATTCAGATTGTTCTTCATTTTAGTATATATATCTCGGGCGCATCAATTGCAAAACCATCTTGTTTTTACGGCTTTCCAGTTACTAAAATAGCGTTGTTCAAAGCAGCACGTTAAGAGATACGATAAAAAACAAGGTTACCTGATCGCCGGTAAGGCAGTTAAGCTCGGGTTAACATGATTCAAGAGAGCTTTCTACGAAGGCGCGAGGAGAGAAATAATTAAGCTTATATTAAAAGTGCTTCGAACTGTATTTACACCTCGCTGCATTACAGTGGTGAAGTGAGTATTCTTCTCGAAAAAGAAGCGAGTATCCTGCACTAGTTAATTTAAATATTCTCCCCTTTCCTTATTCACATTCTTGCATAAACAGAAGAAAAAGTTGATGATTTACAGAGCGGAAAACAGATGATTGCATGAAATTCTTCTCGCTCTTGTCGGCTAGAGAACAAAGCAATTCTTCATTTTCAAAGCTTTAAAAGCTTTATTAAGATTTTGAGTTATTCCCAATGACGACTATTTTGATCCAGGCTAATTTTACACAGAAAAAATTGCTAAAATAACGCGCTTTTTTACTTGAACAAAAAACAAGAACTAAACTTGTTGTTTCCCCAGCGGTCCGCATGTTGTTTTCATTCTTCTCGTCAATAATTCTCAAGTGTTTATTAGTATTAGTGACTTCGTTTATGACCCACAGAGAAACGCCTTCCAAGACAAACACCTCTGTAATTCTTTATTATTCAATCTCAGAAGGAAATCATATTAAACAGCGACAAGAAATCCACAAATTCCGACCTGAAAGTGAAGTATTACGGCTGAGTATTATAATACTGTTCCGGCTCATAATTCTTCAGTTTCCGGACAAACTGCTGCTCATTTAATTTGCTTAAGCGTTTTGCTATAAATACAAAAATTAAAGCAAGACAACGTTTCGATATCGTTGACATCATTATCAAGACTGAAATAGTGATCAAGTGAAAAACTGTCAAGAATAACCGCGAATCTGAATCCGTAAGCCTGCGCAAGCTTATGAATCAGTTAGGTCCAAACAATGGATTACGCACAGATCTAGTGATAGCACGACTGCAAATCGTTGTCGCTGGTAGCAATCAGTTTTCGTTGAGTGGTAGTTTTGTTTTCTCATCCATTCCCTGTTCAAGATATTTCAGAGACCACTTGTCCAGTCGACTTGTGGATTTCATTACTAGCTCTTACCTGTGCGACCTGTGCGGCCCGTCACAAACAAAATAGATGTCACCGAACTCTAATAGTGAGCACGCAGTTTGTCCTGAAAAACATTTTCAAACAGACTGCTTTTTTCCAAGTTGAGAGTTATCCGTTTTTCGAAATAACAATAAACTGGCCTTCAAGTTAAATAGTTGATTAAACAGAGTTCTTTAAATATTTCACCCGAGGCGATCGAGACCTCGAGGATTCATATCTGAATAGCCCACTGGCCAAATGCCAAAAATCGTGGGCTCAGTCCCCTCCCCAATTGTAAGCCTCGAACGCCTCGCTCCGCTAACTGATTTTACTGTATCCCCGGCCCACTAAGGATCCTGTTCACAGGCTAACGGCAGTATCGCTTTGTTTAGTCTGTATCAGGCGTTCAGAAGGTATGAGAGGAACCCTTCACCCCTTCCCCTTAGTCTCCTCTCCTTTATTTCTTTCCCCCATCCCGACTACCTTATCAGGCCAGATTTTGTGAGATTTACCAAAAGTAAATAACGGTTAATAAGCTTTATTGTACATCACACACGGACGTGTTCACAACTGTAGTCGGCGACTTACGCTTACAGATATGTACCCCCTGTAAATGGACTTCAGAATGCGGTTCCGGTACTTTCACTAGTAAACTTCTATCAGTATTTTAACCCCCGCGGAAGTGAGAACCTATCTTTAACAGGTGCGGATTTTTTTTCCTGAAGGTCTGCAGGAGTAAAAATAACCTACCTTTGAAATGTGTACAGTAGTAGAGATAAGGCCCTGAATTGGCCTAAGTAACAGTGTCTACTGTCTTTGAAGGGTAGGAAGAGTTGTAGAACTCTTATTTAATCAAACAAGAGCAGGCATTGCAACTGAGGTTGCCGGAGGTTGCCCAAAAACTGAACATAACAACTGGGCGCAACAACGAATAAGGAATATCCCGAAAAATCTAAAATGACTACCGAATAAGTCAGGAAAAGCTGAAATAAATAATTGAATATTAAAGTGAGGTGCAATTACTCCATTTCAACCCCCGACTCTGCTGGTTACTGTCATCACTGGTGATAACGTGTCCCATCATGCGACTTCGTTTGATATTCGGTATTGATGACGCAGCCTTTGTCAGCTGCGAAAGAATCAACAAAAACACCGAAAAAAACACCGGAAAAGTTAGGCCGTATATTTAATAATGCGATATAAGGCTTCGTCGTTACAAAAGTTTTGACTGACAGATAAAGAAAACTTCTTTAATTACTACGGCGATAAAACATGGCTCGATAAGGACAAGAAAAAAAGAATAAACACACTTACTAATGGATACGTATTGATACTTAACATATACAAACTTGAGCTGTACACACTGAAGCTGTACCCTCAGACCAATCCTCAAAATTGCAAATTTTAAGAATTCAGTGTAATTTTGCTATTTATTCTAACGAGTAATGGTCAAATTGTTTAATTTTTACGCTTAACGACTAAATGTTTGAACATTTTACGGCTAACATTTAGCCCCATTGAGACCATCCAGTGCACTTTCGCTGCACTGTCATGTGCCGACTAATCGAACTGAAGGCATTTACTCGTGTTCAACCCGGTTATCCCAGGTTGTCAAACAATGTTAACTTAAGAGATTTTTTGTTTTTACTAATAACATAAAATGAACGAAGAAAAATATGCAGTTACTGGACAACGGCTTGCGCTTGAGCCATGACCACAAAATAACCTTTTTCAACGAGTAACCCGATCATCGATCGAGGTTCTCACTGTTCGACGATTACGTCACCTTGGAAGTTTTTCAGGACGTTGATAGATATGCCCGGCCTGACCAATCGATGAAACCAATAATCGATAACTTTCGATGGCAACCGATAACAATTAATCGATTGATATCAGAAATCGACGACCAATCGATGGCCAAAAAATTTGTTTTTTAATTGCCATCGATTGTCATCGGTTGTTATCAAATGTCATCGATTGTCATCGATTGGCGACTATCATCGATTTCCATATTTTTTGGGAGGTCAAAAAAACGGGTTTTACAGAAGAAATACAGTGGGATGAAATTAAATAACAGTTGTTAAAATTGTAGGGTACGTATCTAGGTTGGCCAAAGGAATAACGAACGCGATTGCAGTCGATGGTGATCGGTGGCAATCGATAGCAATTAGAGAACTCGAGCTTGTGATTATCAATTGGTCATTGGTCGATAGCAATCGATAACAAGCAACTAATTGTCATCGATTGCCATCGATTGGTCAGGCCGGGTAACAAAATTATCTTCGCAACTCTAGCTGCACGGCGTATGTTCCGCACACTGGCTACCCCCTCAGCAACTTTCTCAATTTTCCTTCAAGATGTTTATTACCTTATCAATAGTCACATTGGACTGATGGACAACGTTTATTAATATTTGAAAAAAAAAGTTTGAAATTACACGCATGGCGTCAACTCTGACATTTTAACGACAGCAATTATCAAATTACGTATCACAGTTATGTAAACACTAGATTCATTATTAATACAGTGTCTATCGTGGCTGGGACCACGGTCTAAAATATTCCCTCACGGAAAAGAAGAAAATGTCCTTTTAGAGTCCTACCTAATCTATTGCTTATGTCTGCGTGCTAATAAATGATGTCTTCTTAATGGCAAATTTAAAGGGTTTCTGGCTTGATATGGCTACATATAAATGGGGTCTCCTTACTGAAAATAGGGGGACGGTGGTGTAGTGGTTAGCGCGTCAGACTTCAGATCTGAAGGTTGGTGGTTTGAGGCCCAGTCCATGCCATCGTACTTTTTCCTTAATCAAGAAATTTCACCCTGGCCCTTCACCCAAGTGTACATGTATAAATGGGTACTAGCGACATACTGCTGGGGGTAACCCTGCGATGGACAAGCATCCCATCACGGCGGGGGGAGCAATACTCTCAGTTACGAGATATGACGTCATAAGTAGCAGGTGGTCAAGCCACTTTTTTAGGAAAATGCGTGTTTTTTTTACCATGTTTAGGTGTATAATGTCAAAAAAAGTCAACAAAAAGCAGCAAAATGTTTACTTAAGTCACATTCTACATGTCCAGCATCAAAAACTTCCAATTTTTAACGTTTTTTGACAGTTCCCAATTTTTGGTAAATTCCAAGATGGCGCTCAAAATGGTGGCTATCTTGGATGACGTTACAGGCCCCCAGCAATGCGGCAACTCATAATATGTACCTCATCTTGTAGACCACATCACAGACTTTCTACTAAAGGTCAAATCTTTTTGAAATATCGTAACATAACGAAAAACAAGGGGGGGTCCATCACCCCCCTCCCCACTTGTACCACGGTGGGGGTGTGACTTTGCTTGTACGTCCGAGGGTGAAATGTTTAAAAACGATATGAGCTTGGTCCAGGCTATTTTTACCTGTAAGGCAGTTTGGTAAAAGCTGAGTGGGGCCTGGACAATGAAGAACATCCTTTCTAGGCGATGCCGTAGCACTTAAACTTTCCCAATGTATGGTAGCCTTTTTCATCCTTTTGTCCTGCAAAGCCTGTATCCCCAAACCTGAGCTGTTTAACTGGAAGCTGTGACTTATCGGTGAGGAGACCACTGTCTTCACGCCATACGTAGTCATTCTTATCACAGTTACAGTCACGACTGGGGTCTGCGCAAGAGTTGGTCATCCCGCATGCGCATATTTGTCCGCCACCGCCTGGTGAAGCTCCTCCCCAGTACTTCATAATGGCGTCATCACGCGATACCCACCAAGCAAATGTTTTGTTGTTGTAAAAGAAAAACGAGCCATAACATTGATATTTGATTAACTGCTCGCAGTATAAGGAGACTGCGGTGAGACTCGCCAGCTGAGACAGACTCGCTCCGTTGTAATGAATGTCACGTGAGTAACATCCTGGAGGTTCGCATCCATCCACCAATGTTCTGCTTTCACTGTCGTGACTAATGACTGTCACGCCAACTCCATTCTTGTCATTCATGTCACAGGTGACGTTAAACGGTAGCAAGCCTCCTTCACCATCAGGATCAATGAGATAATTTCCACTCTCCCCGGTAAGGTTCACCGTCTTTAAATGGCTGCAAGATTTTGAAACTGTGAAGAAAATTACAAAGAATCGTTTAGTGATCTTTCAAACTGGTACACGATTAATTCAATTATCGAAAGGTGTGTTTTTGGTGTTTTTTAACGTTTTTTCACTTGTTACTGGAAAAGTCACGCATCGAGAAATTAATAGTTTCCTTACTTCTGAGCCCGTGAATGAAATCTTTAAATACTAGTTATCATAGTAAAGAAATTGTTTAAGGAAATTTAAGCAGGGATTCCTTAAGAAGGGACATGTCGCCCGGGCAATGCACATGGTGAACTGACAATCAAAAATTGTGTCACATGATTTTGTCCTCGAGGCCTGACGCAGGAATTCAAACCAATTTAAACTCATTCGGCCTGTGAAGGGGACGAAGCGTTGTTGCAGCGACAACGATATTTTATTAAAACGGCCCAATATGTCACACGAAAGGAATTGTCTCCAAGAAGTATACCCGCGTCAGGTCGTTGTCACCTGACGCTCCCTGACGCTGTGTGTCCCGACCTTAACTGGATGGAATCCTAACTATTGACCATAGTGTTCGGTAGTGAATATGTCGGAATATCAGCCAAGTTCTTTTTATTGCCTTTTCTTTTCTGCGGAAATTTTTGTCAATTGACGGATACTCAGGACGTCTTTGCAAAAAAAAACAACAACAACAACAGCAACTACAACAAAGACAAAGAGACAAACGAAAAAAAAAACACAACACAACAAAACAAAACGAAAATTTTGGTCAGCACTAAAAGGATTAATTTTATTATATATATATTTTTTGTTTGAGTTAACTAGCCGCAACACTCGGAATATAAGAGATGGAAATTGCTGTGGAAAAATCGTACATGCAGTGTTCCATGGAAAATTGCCGACCGTGTCATAAAATAATGAGTTTCAGTAAAGACTTGAACGTAATTTGCAGATTGAAGCCGTTCTAGCTAGAAGGACCTTAAGGAATAGAAATACATGCAACGCTACAGATTTGATGACAATTTTACGTGTGATTTCTTTGAAGAAAAGCAAAACTTGCTACCTTTGACCGTTGGAGCGGTGACGTACAAAGCCACTTGTGCAAAGCTTTTGGTCCCAAACTCATACAATTCTTGAATGAAACAAATTTACTTACTTAAGAAATATATGTAAAACTAACCGAAAAATAAATCAAAAACTTAAAAAACCCGAGGTGAATATACGCCGAAAAGGATCCTTTTTCCCTAGGCTTTACGGCTTTTCCGAAACAAAAAGAAAATCGCGTGTTTTTTCGTAACAAGGGACTACGGACAGACAAATTGCACAATTTTATTGATTGTTTTAAAACAACGACCAGCGATAGTTTATAAAATATTCAGTATCAAAGCCATCCTCAGAGACCCAGGGGCAGCTAGTCGGGACGACGGGATTTTCATGGGCGAAAGTTTACAACAAGAGCGGGAGAGCCCCTGGGCACTTACTCTTACCGAACGAGTTCCATAAGCGTTTGAAATCCCGCCTTCTGATTGGCCAGAAAAATTTTTTTC
Source organism: Siderastrea radians (assembly GCA_964017195.1). Lineage (NCBI taxonomy): Eukaryota > Metazoa > Cnidaria > Anthozoa > Scleractinia > Rhizangiidae > Siderastrea > Siderastrea radians. The sequence goes on from OZ024890.1 coordinate 17,770,993, forward strand.
TGGCCAATCAGCGAAGAGGAACAGCCGGGCGACTCTCATGTCCTCTTACACGAGGTTGTTTTCCTTATTAATCGCCGTAGTAGCGTGGCCCGTTCAACGGGAACATTTTTGAGGAGAGCTTCAGAAAAAAAATTAATACTAAATAAATAAACGAAGTCGAAGAAATCGCAAACTATAACGTGGCCGGAAGAAAACAAACACTCAGCGGGATTTTTCACGAAGGACTTATCGAAGGTATCGTAAATTTTTAGAGCTAACGACTCCCCTTTCTCAAGTGAGGCTAATAGCTACTCGAGTAAACGATGTTACTAATTATTTCTCCTTGTTCGTTGAACTACGTCTGAAACTTTCCACGGGAATCTCCGATGCACGGGCCAGGCAACTATGTCGATCGAGCGTGGGAACCACAGTTAACGGAAGCGTAATATGAAGGTTTGTATGGAGCTCAAATTCGATCGAAAATAATCGGCGGTTTTCCGCTGAAAATGCAGTAAAATGGAAATACAGTTTCCAAAACATTACCTGCTGTGTGTTTGCTGTGTTTTTATTGCTTTTCCGAGCTTCTGGAGGCCAATCTGGGCGATTGTCTGCTTAACGGTCGATGCGAAGTCATGTCACGTACTAGAGAGAACTAGTTCTCTCTAGTACGTGACATGACACGCTCGATCAACATAGTTGCGTGGCCCGTGCATCAGAGATGGAAAGTTTCAGACGAAGATCAACGAAGAAGGAGAAATAATTAGTTACACTGGAGAAAGGGGAAGTCGCTAGCTCTAAAAAGTTGCGTTACCTTCGATAAGTCCGCCGTGAAAAATTCCCTGTGAATGTTTGTTTTCTTGCGGCCACGTTATAGTTTGCGATTTCCTCAACTTCGTTTATTATTTTTTTTTTTCTGAAGCTCTCCTCAAAAATGTTCCCGTTGAACGGGCCACGCTACTACGGCGATTGATGAGGAAAACAACCTCGTGTAAGAAGACATGAGAGTCGCCCGGCTATTCCTCTTCGTTGATTGGCCAGAAAAAAATCTTTCTGGCCAATCAGAAGGCGGGATTTCAAACGCTTCTGGAGCTCGTTCGGTAAGAGTAAGTGCCCAGGGGCTCTCCCGCTCTTGTTGTATACTTTCGCCCATGAAAATCCCGTCGTCCCGACTAGCTGCCCCTGGGTCTCCGAGGATGTATCAAAGCTATTTTGGCCGTAAATAAATGATTATGCACGTTCGGCGAAAAATCAGCCAACTTATAAAAAACGCCCAAGACTTGTGCTGTTTGAGAGAAAACTGTAATGTTAAAGACTGACTAGAGGCAATTTTGATTATTTTTCAAAGGTCACCTCCGGCGACGTTTAACATTTTCTCCAACTGTTGTACTTTTGAAAATCATCTTGGCATACTTTGAGAACTATATACAAGTCATTTCTTGACTTATTTTGCATTCGATCTTTTACAACAGCAACATTAAAGAATCTGAAATTAAACAAACATATTTGAAAGGAAAAATAAAGAAAGAGACAGAAACAACTGATAATTATAACTTGAACATAAATTTCAAAGCTACAAATGTATGGTAAACGTTCCCAAAAAAGCATACTCGTTAACGCTGCAGAATCGCGTTGGGTTCATCGAGATAAATACTTAAACAACATTAAAGAATCTGAAATTAAACATACATATTTAAAAGGAAAAATAAAGAAAGAGACAGAAACAACTGATAACTTGAACATAAATTTCAAAGCTACAACTGTGTGTTGAAACGTTCCCAAAAAGCATACTCGCTGTAGAATCGCGTTGGGTTCATCGAGATTACTAAGAGTGCTAATCACAGCAAAGATTAATGTTGACAAGTTTTCTAATATTAATATTTGAGGACAACAATGACCAAGCGAAACATTTAGGATGGAAGTTTAAGTTACCTGGGAACCTCGCCATCGCCATGTACGTTGACGAACCTTTGGCCACGAAACAATCTGGGCAACCATGTTCTCTTGGCAATGCCATATAATTCAAATCGCATTTCATTTCGTCCCAGCAGAAATTCAGACTTGCACATCGCACATGATCGTAAAAACACAGTCTGACGCAGTCAGGATAGCTCTGCGTAAATTTAGTGCTGTAGTTTGTGTTAAGCATGGCGTATCCTTGTTGAGATCTCTCCTCAGCGTACTCTCCGCTTTGTACAGCCACAACGATAAATTGAAAACCGTATAACGCTAGTAAATTACGTACGATTAGGAACATTTTCCGATGCACTTAACACTGAGAGGTGGAAAATCGAGTTTAATCCTGGAAGAATTGAGTCCCTTTAGAGAATTTAACCCTTTTCTCCGGCCGGATTGTGTTTAATTAACCAAAAATTTGCAAGCTTAAGTTTAATTTGCTCTCCATGGGATATTTAGACCACATATAGTACTCTCCTTTGCGGCGTTGGGTGGAGATCTGAGGAACAGTTGCTTATTTCAGTCGCTATTTCGTTTTTATCACTTTTGTTTTTTTGAAATGTATTTTTGTGATAACTGACTAGAATCCCTATAATCACTTTACATGTAAGTTTACTGCCACAATTCAATTTGTTTTCAGTCCGATTCAAATGTATGTAAATTATATGGTAACGTAATAGATAAAATTGTCAGGTCTTAACGAAAATGATGCTAATCACTTGAAAATGTACACCCCCTGGGTATGGAATTAGGGCAGATAAATTATTTCTGTTTATTTTTGGGAACTCGAAGGAAGTATTTCGCGAGGCCTTACTCCACTCGTGGCCGTTTTGTTTCTGTTTTTTTTTTTAATTTATGGCTTTCCTGAATTACAAAAATAACGAAATTCGAGACTCGCAAATTAAAAAAAAAAAAGAAAAGAAATAGCACGGGGAAAAGAAGTAAACAAGACAAACAGCTGAACTATATTGGAATCCCTGCAGGAAATAACAAAAACAGCTGCGTAAATAAGCTTGTATTATGATCATGTTTATTACTTTATGGCCTAATAAAATCTGTTCTGCGTAATTCATGATCAATAACACTAATCTGGATAACTTTCTTGTGGCTCCTTCAAAAATGACATGATAAAGTACTGACAAGAAATGAACTGACTGAAATCGTCAAATAAGGAATATCCCGAAAAATTAACGATATTTAAGTCAGTAAAAAGCAAAATATAGAATAAAAAACGAACAAGAAAGGCACAATTATTCCGGTTTAACCCCTGACTTTCCTGGGTACTTCATCAATGGGAATGCATGTGTCCCATCATGCGACTTAATTATTTGGTTAGTCGATATTGACGAAACAGTCTTTGCCAGCTGTTAAAAAATCAACAAGTAACCCAATCATCGATCGAGGTTTCACTGTTCGCCGGATTACGTCACCTTAGAAGTTTTTTCAGGACGTCGATAGATCCGTACAGTTATCGAAATTACTTTTTTTACTCGAAAAAGCGCCGCCCTCGAATAAGAGCCGCCGCATTTAGGAGCCAAAATATTTCATAAGCGTAGCCCGTGAACAGGATCTTGGAACGTTCAGCTCGCTGATTAATTTTCGCGCTTTTTCCCCATTGCAGAGCCTGTTCACAGGCTATCATAAGCGCCGCCCCGAATAAGCGCCGCATCCTTCCAACAACAATGCCGCGCTTATTGATTTTTGAAGGCCAATGCTGAATGCTAATACGGCTGATATTGTTGTTGCTGTTGTTATTTATTTGGATAAGGAAAAGGGTGTAGACCTTCAAAACTTTTTATTGCATCCAAAACAAAGACTAAGGACAGTCACACCTCACTGTGTAATCGGAAGTAGCAGGGGCTCCTGCAAGTAGACAGTTTTAAATAAGCGCCGCCCTCAAATAAACGCCGCGCCGGACAAGTCGAAAAAACTTACATATTAAGCGCCCGCGGCGCTTTTTCGAGTAAATAAGGCACCCTCGCAAACACTGGGGAAATGAACATGTTTTTATTTCTTCAAGATTTTTATTACCTTATTAGTACTCATATTGGAATTTAAAAGCACGACATTACTTGGGAAAAAAAGGTTTTAAAATTACAGGAGTGGCGTCAACTAATTATCAAATTACGGATCACTTGTGGTGATGTTTTTGTTTACACTAGATTCATTACCAATGATGCATGATGTGTCAAACGTAACTGGGACCACAGTCCATCATATTCTCTTTTGAGATAAGAAAATGTCCTTTTTTAAGTCCTTCTGCGAAATGTTTTGTTTATACTGATCTGCGTACGTATTGAAGATGTCCTCTGAACGATGATATAGTGTTTGTGGCTTGATATAGCTTTATGTTTGTGGCTTGATATAGTCTCCTTACTGGAAATTAGATATTGTGGGACGTGTTTGTGTGCGGGTGGCCAGGGCTAGTCAGGACCACAATTCAGTGTGAGCTTGCTCCAGGCTTTTTGCACCTGTAAGGCAGTTTGGTACTAAAGGCTTAGTAGGACCTGGACAGTGAAGAGCGTCCTTTTTAGGCGATCCCGTAGCACTTAAACTTTCCTAAAGTATGGAAACCACTCTCCGAATCAGCGCCCGTGTCTCCAAATCTGAGCTGTTTAACTGGAAGCTGTGTCTTGTTGGTCAGGAGACCGCTGTCTTCACGCCATACACTGTCGTTCGCATCACAGTTACAAGCACGACTGGGGTTTGCGCAAGAGTTGGTCATCCCGCATGCGCATATTTGTCCGCCACCGCCTGGTGAAGCTCCTCCCCAGTACTTCATAATGGCGTCATCACGCGATACCCACCAGCCGTACGTGCTGTTGATGTGAAAGAGCGCCGAACCATGACATTCATATTTGAGAAACTGCTCGCAGTGTAAGGAGACTCTGGTGAGACTCGCCAGCTGAGACAGACTCGCTCCTGTGTAATGAATGTCACGTGAGTAACATCCTGCAGCGTCGCATCCATCCACCAATGTTCTGCTTTCACTGTCGTGACTGATGACTGTCACGCCGACTCCATTCTTGTCAGTCATGTCACAAGTGACATCAAACGGTGGCAAGCCTCCCTCACCATCAGGATCAATGACGTAATTTCCATTCTCCGCTGTAAGGTTCAGCGTCTTCAAATCACTGCAAGATTTTGAAACTGTGAAGAAAATTCCAAAGAACCTTTTAATGATCTTTCAGACTATCCATTACACCATTTGTTAAATTATCTTTTTATTCACTGTCAATAGGTTTGTTTTTGGTGTTTTTTAACGTTTTTCCACTTGTTACATGAATGAATGAATGAATGAATAACCTTTATTTAACACGATAGAAAGTTAAAGCACAATGCTTGTGGGGTCGTGTATTAACTAAATATTACTTAATACTAATAAACTAATATATTTCTAAATTACTACTAAATACCTATATACTAAATTGGATCGTAACTACTATAAAAATAATTAATTACACAATAATCAGTAACATTTAAAGTCATTGTAACGCCTAGGGAGCGACTGAACCGACTGAGCACTGAAATTAAGCTCCTTAATATAATTATCATTATTTACTTTTCGATAGAAAACCGAAAATTGGGATCCTGTATTATACGACGAAACAGCATTCCATAGGATGGCCCCCCTATGTCCAATTGAATTTTTTACAAAGTATGAATTAAATCTAGGGACCACGATGTTATTGTTTCTTCTGAGGCTGTCAGAAATCCTGGCTTTTTTCGCTAAGTGTGACTATGCAGCTGGTGCTTCACCGTTTACCACCCTGTAAAATAGTTTAATTATCCGGAGTTTGTATAAGTAGTTTTTTGAAAAGTCAAGCATTGAGAAAGTAATTTCTCGGAATATAAGAGGTGAACATTCCTACTCGGGCAGAATGTTCCATGGACATGACTGTGTCATGAAATACTGAGTTTTTAAAGACTTGAACGTAATTTTCAGAAGCTGTTCTAGCTAAAAGGACCTCAAGGAAAAGAATTTCAACAAATTTGATGAAAATTTTACGTGTGATCTCTTTGAACTGAGGAAAGCAAAACTTGCTATCTTTGACCATTGGCCCGGTGACGTACGTAGCCCTTTTGCAAAGCTTTTGGTCTCGAACGATAATTTTTTAATGAAACAAATTAACTAACTTAGGAAAAATATGTAAAAATATGCCCAAAATAAAAAAACTGAGGCGGCTATGCGTCGAAAAAGATCCTAATTCCTTAGGCTTTACGGCTTATATTAATTACCCGAAACAAAAAGAAAACCTTGTGCTTTTCATAACGAGGGGCTACGGACTGAAAAATTGCATAATTTAACTGATTACTTTGAAACAACAAGAGGCGATAGTTTATCAAATATTCAGTATCGAAGTTATTTTGGCCGTCAATAAATGATGACACACGTTCGGCCAAAACTCAGACAACTAATAAAGATGAATTTTAAAACGTTTTTGAGGGAAAACTACAATGTTAAGAAAACTGGACTGAGGCAATTCTGATTATTTTTCAACGCACTTTCGGCGACGCGACGTTTAGTGTTTTCTCCAACTGTTGTTTTATGTAAATCATCCTTAGTTTAATTTTTTGAAAATTATACATTTCTTGAATCAGTTATCCTTCAAATCTTTGCACTCGATTTTTTACAAAATACTCGACTTGTTAACGATGTACAATCGCGTTGGGTTCATCGAGAATACTTAAGAGTGCTAATCAAAGTACAGATTAATGTTAACAAGTTTTCTAAATACTTGATGGCTAAAAATGATCAAATGAAAAAATTAGGAGGTTTCAGGGTCACTCTTAGTGGTTTCCGTTTTCCTCCCCACCTTCCCACCTTATCATCTTAAAAGAAAGTACTATAGTTACTGATCAGTAGTTCTTGTTTTAATGATAATACTTTGAAATTACTTCCCCATACTAGTTAAAATGTTATATCGAAGGGCACACCGGATAAAACTCATAAAGTTGACTCTTTCCCGCCAGTGATCAGGAGAAGGTAGAGAGAGAGAGAGAAAGAGAGACAAGACGAAGAAGAAGAAGAAGAAGAAGAAGAAGAAGGAGAAGAAGAGTGTGAGTGACAGGGAGACTTAGGTTTTATTTACCTGGGAACCTCGCCATCCCCATGTATGTTGATGATGCCCCGGCCACGAAACAATTCGGGCAACCGTGTTCTCTTGCTTTGCTATTCATATCGCATTTCATCTCGTCCCACCAGAAATTCAAACTTGTACATCGCACATCATAAAAACACAAGATGACGCAGTCAGGATAGTTCTGCGTAAATTTGGTGCTGTAGTTTGTATTAAGGAGGGCGTATCCTCGTTGAGATCTTTCCTCAGCGTACTCTCCGCTTTGTACAGCCACAAAGGTAAACTGAAAACCGTATAACGCTAGTAAATTACGTTCGATTAGAAACATTGTGTTATGCACTTAACACTGAGAGCTGTAAAATCGAGTTCAATGCTTGAAGAATTGAGGCTAGGGAATAAAAACACCTGTCTCCGTCAATTGTGTTTAATTAACTCAAATTTACAGGCTTAAATCATGCAATTTAATTTGCTCTCCATGGGCTACCTAGGGCTGTCATAGTCTCCTTCGCGGCGTTGCGTAGAGACTTTAAAGCAGCTGATCTGAAGAACAGTGGATTATTTCAGTCACTTTTGTGTTTTTAAAATGCATTTTTGTGATAAACTAGAATCCCTATAATCAATTTTAAGTTCAATGCCACAATTCAATTTGTTTTCAGCCCGATTCAAGCGCATGTAAATTATGTGGTGACAGTTAAAATTGTAAGGTTTAACAAGATATTGGTGTTAATCACCTAAACACGTACACCCTCTGGGCATGGAATCAGGACAGATAAATTATTTCTGTTTATGTTTGTGAACTCGGACGATCTGTATTTCGCGAGGCCTTATTTGTACGATTGCGAAGAAATGAGCGCTCCTAGCCTGTAATTTTGTTTTCCAATTTAGGGCTTATCTTAGCGGTTGTCTTAAGTCTTCTACATTGCATAAATCACGAAAATTGAGACTGGCAAAAAAAGAAAACAGCATGGGAAGAAGAAGTAAACATGTTAAGCAGCTGCCAATAATGTATTCTCTGCAGGAAATAACAAAAGCAACCACGTCAATAAGCTTGCGTTATATTCGCGTTTATTAGTTACGGCCTAGTCATTCAGGTCTACGTAATTCAATGACACTAATCTGGTAACTTTCTTATGGCCCCTTCAAAAATGAAAAATAAAGAACGGAGTTAGACAAAAAATCAGACCGCGTGCGGAGGAGGGATGGGCGTTACATAAGATCTGATAATATCGTGGATAAGCAAATAGAGTGATTACTTTAAAAGTTTAGTAGTTCAAAATTCATTAATATTTTGACGAGACGTGTTGGTTATTACGTAGTCGCGCTTGCTGCTAAATAGAGTAGAATCGAGACAAGTTAAACCTTAAACATATCCAGTTCTCGCTAGCTCGATTCAAAAGCATTCCCCCTTTTTTAACTTAAATTCAATCGCTGACAAGGTGATGTTTCGAAACCTTTTACAAGTGTTTTACCTGACATTTCAAATTATCAGGATTCTACTATGAATTACATGTGTATTCTGATACTTACAAAGCCATTATTTGAAATCTTAGTTTACTTGCATGAATCTGTGCATGTGAGCACGCTGTTCCCCAAAACGACATCGGATCTGCACTTATTGCGTGCATACGATTACGTCATGTTGCAAAATAAAGCAAGATACAACGAAGGTGATGGCAAAGATTGAGCCGGGCACGGCGTTTATCCAGTAAAATACTGACAGAGAGGCTAACACATGCAGATTAGCCTGTTCCAGGCGTTCAGATAGTAGAGCGCGAGCAAAAAAACTTGAGATGTTTGTTAGTTCTTAATTTGCTTTAACGTCAGTGGTCTAAATTCTACCAAACAGATTAGTACTGATCTAATTTTGTAAATTTGGGCCGAATCTCTCACTGTGTACGACACGGTACTGCCAGGAGCAGTAAGTATTTTTATTACGTTATTCAGAACTCTCAAGTCGCTCTCTCGCCTATTCTCGCCTTCCGAGAGTCCACAATCCTCTGGTCACCAACGCTTCTTGGTACGATCCTTCGTCAGGATAGGTAACCATAAGGGTACAGACTGCGGCACGATAATATCTCTCCGCCCTGGCTTCAAGCCTTTATACTGGAAAACAAGAGGTTTTCTTGCCTTTGTCTCACGCCGCCGAGGCCCAAACCAGTTACTTTGTAGACAGAACTTTAATTTTAACTACAATTTTCTTTGCATTTTTAAAATTATAAGTGATTCTTAAATTATGCTGTGCCGTAACACTTCGATTTTCCCAGGGTTTGGAAACCTCGCTCACGTTCATCACCCGTGTCGCCAAACCTGAGCTGTTTCACTGGAAGCTGTGTTTTGTCAGTGAGGAGACCGCTGTCTTCACGCCATTCCCAGTCGTTCGCATCACAGTTACAACCACGACTGGGGACTGCGCAAGAGTTGGTCATCCCGCATGCGCACTTACCACTGCCAGGTGATGCTCCATCCCAGTAGGTCATCTTAGTTGAATCACATGACACCCAATAGGCCATTCCTCCTTTTAAAAGTCTTGAATGATGACACTCATACTTGACAAGCTGTTCACAGCGTGAGGAGACTCTGGTGAGACTTGCCAGCTGAGACAGACTCGCTCCTGTGTTATGACTGTCACGTGAATAACAACCAGTGGATTCACACCCCTCCACCAATGTTCTGTTTTCACTGTCGTGACTGATGACTGTCATGGTATCGCCATTCCTTATTTTACAGTAAACTGTAAATGGTGACAAGCCTTCCTTACCGTCCGGGTCGATTACGAAACTGCCGCTCTTTGCTGAAGGATCACACTCTTGGAGATCAGCGCAAGACTTGGGAAGAAGCATTTTAGTAGAATCGTCTGAAAGCAAAAAAAAATGTTCATTCAATCATTCATTCATTCATTCATTCATTCGTTCATTCATTCATTCATTCATTCATTCCTTCATTCATTTTTTATTTATTTATTTATTTATTTATCCATTTATTTATTTCATATATATTAAGTGTTTTAGCTATTTAATTCATTATAACTATGTTTATGGAAAGCTCTTTTGTTTTAGGTAACCTGACAGGGCTCAAAAACGGCTGATTGGTTAAAAGATATTACGTAAAAAGCGTCACAGAATTGCTACTGAGCATGCGTGTTGCTTTTTCACCCCTGAAAAATTCAACATGGCGGACGGGCTGCAGTTGTTTTTGTACGGGAACCGCAATATTATTTCACTTTCAACGGACGATCGAAGTTACGTTAGATAGTTTTTTAATCGGAAATGCTGTTTGAATCGATCATTGACTTCAGTGGCTTTCAAAAAAGCCATTTTGGCCGCCGTACACTGGAGAAACTGAATATACTTAAGCTTATCGGCAGTCCAATCTTGGATCATGCTGCATCTTCTGATGGCGTTTAGCATTGATCTCTTTGTTTGATTAATTTTATCTTCCGTCAATATTTTTTCGTGGACAAGGCATGCAGAAGGGGAGTGATCTCATGGTTGCAGGTCAGTAATTTATTGATGTACTATTTCATAACTGATCATCATGCACTCAATGGTTATGTAGCCCTTTGCTGGTCATTTTTTGCACATTTAATACACAAGTTTGTTGACGTGGATTGCTGCTCTTTTTCAAACTGACAAGTGCTTTAATAGCCGGAAGAGAGTGTTACCTGATGTTCAAATAATGCTATAACAAACTTCAAAAGTGCCCTTTTTCGAGATCACTTAAAAGCCTGTTGTGGTTGGTATTTTTGATACTTTAGTCCACACTATGACTCGTATGATGCATTTTTTTTTAACTGACAAATGCTGCTTTATGTTGTGTGTCGAATTCTGAAGAAAGCAAATCAAATAATTATTTTTGAATTTTGTTAATTGCAATTACTCACTCCAGTCTTTCTTAGATCAGCAACACTGAACATGTTTATTTGCTTTATTCATTGGTTAACATAATTATTTAATCAACACACTTGTTGTTCAATACACGATGACAATTTCTGCTTTTTGTTAAGCTTTGCTTGTGCTCATTGATTTGTGTATTGTTAGCTTTACTCATATACTTTGTTCCCATGAAGATCCATGTATATATACCACATCTTGGTCAGCATTTTACTTGTTTTGCAATTTATTTGTATACTTGAACCAGTATGCCACACCACAATTTTTAAAGTAAAACCCTAGTATGATTGCTAATGGTGGATAAAATATGTATGGTACAAGTGGCTTTTGCATTTATGCATCAGTCAATTCCAGCTGCGCCCATCCCCCCCCGGGCAGCTGCAGGGCATTTGCGTGCCCTGTCAGTCCCGGGGGTGGGGCATTAGCAAATTTGGCACGGCCTGGGGGTCGGGCATTTGCCTACCCCCGGGCTTTTGACACTCATGTGGTTTCCGACCCGAAATCCAAACATGGAGGATTTTATCGCAAAGGACCAGCAGTTCGTCGCAGATTGGATCGTCTGCCAAGGACTGGACAAACTTGTGGAGGTTTTCTCGATTTTATGCATTTCTTCATTGCTCATCAAGGCACAACTATCACTTAATATAGCGACATCGGGAACGATCAACGTGAATCGACGTACGCATTCTTCTTAAGGATTTAAATAAAATTTAGTCGCGATGATTCTTAAATTCTAAACATGTGTATAGGGATCGTCGTTTTATACTTTTGCATATTATTAAAATATTCACAACAGATGACGTTACAACAGACTTTTATAATGTCAAGATTTCTGTTTACTAGGGAACTGTTTAAAACAAAACATTAAAGTAACAATCAACTATCATGTAGTATTGTTGTCTGTGAAGTATTAAAATATCATCACTTGGCATTTACACTAACTTTATTAACATCGGATAGTGCTGTTACAAACAATAGAAGACGGAGAGGTAGGTCTACAGAAATGAAAAATCACACATAAAAATGCTGAAAGTGGTATTATTGTGCAATGAATGAAAACTGCTGTAGTGTTGATTGGGGACGTACGATCCCGGGGGCGGGGCATTTGCCCTCTTCCTTCGTCCACACCGCGGGGCATTTGGCAGCTAAAGTGTCCCCACCCCCGGGAATTTGCCATCCGAGAGAAAAAAAATGCTAATGCCCGGGGGTTAGCCCGGGGGGGGCATGGGCGCAGCTGGAATTGACTGATGCATTAGGGGGTATTCTAGTAATAGGAAACACCTGCATCAGTTACTTTTGGGAAAAAAACCTTTTGCAAATAGCCAAAATAGAGTGATGATTGATGTTTACAGGGGAACTCCACTAATATGATCACTAATCAATGCATTCAAGAAGTGTTTCAGTCAGAAAAATAACTGGATCATTTAATTTCTGGGCTAAAAGAAGTGTTATAAGATGATCGCATGTAACAAGGTGGTTGGTAAGACAGGGTTTTACTTGTACATTGTACTTTTAAGAAATGCGAGACCAAACAAGGTCATGTAGGTGAAAGAGATTCCATCTATTTGCAGAATGTTTTTAAAATGTTATGTTAAATTTGTTGAGTGCCAGAATTATGATACATTTTTTGCCAATAAGTTTTTAATCAATTATATATATATATATGAAGTAAAATTTATGTTTTACAGTTTTTTTCTCCAGGTTGTCACAGGTTTTGACTGCAGTGATATGTTCTTGTCCGGCCTGTTAACTTCTTGGCAGAAAGCAAAGAATGGCAGCAATAAAAGTCACTAGTGTTCAATTCAAATATTAATATTCTAATTATTGATTTTTCAAATGTCAGTTTGCCCTACACTCTTTGGCTGTACAACATTCTTGATACTAAAAACAGTCCAGTGGAGTGCACTGATGTTTTGAAGTCTGATCTCTATGAGAGGTCTGTCTTGAGGCAAACTACATGTTTATTGCTTCTGATTAAAGGTGAAGTGAAAAAGCGTGTATATAAAGATTTAAGAAATAAAACCCAGCATCTTGGTGCCTTTTTTCCATCTTGCAACTCATCTTACATTAATTTTGTGGCCAACCTTCTTTTTAGAAGGAAGTTAGAAGCAGTTGTGTGAGAGGGGCATCAATGATGATTATGACCCCTTGTTTTAGTCTTTGCCCTATCTGCATTTTTCAGATACTACATGTACTTGTCTGGAGCATTGAACATTGATTGATGCAGCGTTTGCTCCTAATTAGTGAACTCAATTCTGGAGTGACTTCCTCAGTGTTTTGTGCTTCTATACCATTGTTTTTTTTAATTCAAAGTTAAATTCTGTGTGGTATCATTTAGATATTATTTTGGTAAATATACTGCTCAACAATTTCCTTTTGCAATACAGTCAAGTTCTTTCAATAGTTACTCTTGACTAAGGTTAACCAAAAATTGCTGAATTTGGATTCATCTGACAACTGTCAGTCTCGTTCTGAAAAAGACAAAAGGTATTGCACCTGTATGCTGTTGGAATATAAATGAAGGGTTTACAAGCTAAAGAAGGTGGTTGCATAAACAATGAGTACACTTGTATTGGCAAGGAGAAGCACTTTGCTTTGCTATTATAATTTTATATTTTCTCATGTGTTTTAAATGAAGTTATGCTGCACTGACAATTTTGTTGCTAAGAGGGGTGTACCTCGTGTTTGAAAGGTACTATTTTGTCCTGTTCCAGATCTGTTAATATCATGTCATTTTCCACCTTTTTTTTCGTTGCTGAAATACATTTAGGTGTTTTTTTCGTTTGTATTGCTCGTGTATTCAGTAGCTCAGTTTGACAGAGTTTTTTTTGTTCATCCTCCATCACAGTTCCCATAACTGCAAAATAGCAAAACATTTCACCATCATTTCAGTGACAAAAACAGACGTTTTTGTTTGGTTGATTTCAGATGCAGTGATTTAAGATAGGATAGTTCCAACATAGCATTCTCTGCAAAAATATTCATTAGAAAACCAATCACTTTATAATATCCAGTGGGAAACGATTTCAAGCTCTATTCACCTGAAAAGCCAATGAGCTTTAATATGTGGAGGTCCTTTGTTTCCTGTGCGAGGTACTGTCCAAGGGTTTACATTAAACAGTGCACCATTTAAGTTTACTTCGCTTTTCTTCAGCCGTTTCATTCTTAGAGTTACAACCTCGAGGTAGATGTGACCATTGAAATAGAAGTTGGTTTGATCTGCTGATCCTGTAGTGCTGTTTGTTTTTCAGTACATGTACTTCGGAAAATGAATATTGGGATTCTTGTTATTTAAATTCTGTCATTACTGCTTTTGAGCAACAATGACTAGTAAAACTTAGGGTATTTGGACGTTTATTAACTTGATCTAACGCAAGTCCAAATACTTTTATTTATAAAAGCATTAAGAAACAACGAAGTAAACATTGGCAATAACTTAATCGAGTTGCTGTACACTGGCACGACTTCTCTTCCAAGATATAAACAAACAAAATGTTCATCTTCAAACAGCGATTTAAAAAATCATCGATGCGAAAAAATAGTCTCTTAATATTTCCTTACAAATTATCAAACTTTCCATTACGAGACACTCATATACTATCTTAGCAAACAAGAAAATCCAAGATCCGTTAAAGTCTTGTTGTCAAGGATAGCTATCTATAAGTTAGCAGAACAATGTCCCAAAACGTTTAGGACAACATGGTCTGATTGCTACCGAAACTAGACTCCCTGATTATGAAGGAACTAATAATATCAAAGGTCCATGAGGATGCACATCTCGAGCACATGTAAGTAGCCGTAATCCTCGTTGTTCAAAGGCGGGCATATTGAAACTTGTTTCTTTTCGAGGCACCAATACCGAAGCCATTCAAGAATATGCTGTCAAGAATACTTGACAGCAGAGCTCTGCATTATTTTTTGCAATCTGTGTTGGGATCCTTGAATGAGCACAGCGCTATGGAGGATCGACTGTTAAAGTGAGGTCGTACGCAAAGGGCAGGTTAGATCATAAAATTTTACAACAAAGTATAAAACAAACAATAAGCAATTTATTTAACCTTTCAAGATGCACTTGTACACTGCCAATAAAAACCTTCATAGAAGTCCTAAGCATAAGATGTACCCTTTCTAAAACTATCGGCATGCGATTCACAAGCGACAATTAAAACAAGAGACGGATGAATAGTACAAAATTAAGCTAAAAACACAACGCGAGCGGACAAGATTGTGCCCTACTTGTGAATTATTCCGTCATATTTTTCTTCTTAGGGTAGCGTTAATGAAGTCCATAAACAAGAAGCATTTAAAAATTTTCATCAGAACGAATCAAAAGTCATTTTTGATATGTTAAATAGGAATAAACAAGCTACGGAAATTTGCGTTTCAAAACCTTAGAGAACTTGACACGACCTTAGTTAACGCAGAAACTGTACCTTGGGGCAATTACGAAAAGCTCAAAGCATCCTTGGGGAAGAGGTGTCTTCATCGCCTGATAAAACTGAAAATAGCATTTCGATTTCTTCGATCAGAGTCACAACTTCAGCATAAGTGATTGTACAGATTACCCAAGTTGTTTTTGAGGGCTTTGAGCGTGCAGGAGGCTGCAAGGAGCCGTTACAATGACGTGTTAGATTTTGATTCGTCGTCCGCCATTTTGAAAATCGAATGGCGGGAAGAGGACCTGGGTTTTACTGCGCATGTTCAGCCGTTTTTGAGCCCTGTCAGGTAACCTTCATAAAATGTTTATTTTTGTAAGGATACGTAGTACTACGGTGGCCGGTTAGGGCCATTGATTTAATTTGAAAATTTATCAAATACGATTTTTCAATTTTTAAACAGTGTTCGTCTTAAAATTGATAACGCTAAAATATTTGTCTAAATTGACTATCGACCTTTGTTTGTCCATGCTAAATTTATACCTAAGACTACTCTGATAACTTGACAACTGTACATTAACACTTCTAACTGTAAATTTACACTAACAACTGTAAATTCACACATAACCGTAAAGTTTCCACTTCTAACTGTAAATTTACACTAAATAACTGTAAGTTTACACTTATGACTGATAGTTTACACTTACAACTGTAAATTTACACTTATAACTGTAAATTTACACTTATTACTGTTAATTTACACTTACAACTGTAAATTTACACTTGTAACTGTTAATTTACACTTATAACTGTACATTTACGCTTATAACTGTGATTTCACAGTTATAACTGTACATTTACACTCAAAACTGTTAATTTACGCTTAAAACTGTAAATTTACACTTATAACTGCAATTGTACATTAATAACTGTTAATTTACACATATAACTATTCATTTACACTTACAACTGTTAATTTACACTTGTAACTGTAAATTTACGCTTAAAACTGTTAATTTACACTTAAGGTGTCTGAACACAGTTTGCGCGCGCTCTACGATTTGTACTGCTGACGTGAATGAGCGTGCGCGCATAAGGCTTTGAGAAAAACAAACATGGCGCCTGTTGGCGCCTGCACAGTGATCATTTCATTTTGTTCAGTGAAGATTGTGCAAGTGTTTTTTGCAAGTGCAAGTATTTTTTCCGTCTTAACAATCAAACAGTTTGTTATGTGTCAAAAACGTTTGTTTTGCAATGTATTAAAGGTAATACTCTTGGAAAATACCCTGCCTTTCTGGAATTGTTTGTATGGATCGAGAAAGATCGAGAATCCTGTCAAATGCAGCGCATGCGTAGTTAACCAGAAAATTGTGACTGCACGATTTGGTGGAAATGCACTGCTTTCTACGGAACCGCTCGTTAGAATTTCATGAAATTTGGTAGAATGCATGTTCAGAAAACGTTAAAATGCAAAACACGAAATAACAGACGATCTCTCTGTTAAAATTTCACGAGACCAGTGTCAATAGGCAAGTATTTTTCTGAGTTTTCTAGAGACAAATGAAGGAAAAAATCTAACGACTGAATTTTCTGAAAATAAATCAAACCCATTATTTAATGCTGGTTTACTACCAGCTGTGTTGCCATGGTAACGGTACCTAGTCCAATAAAACATATCACAATACAATCTTCCTTACTTGAACTTGCACCTTGCCAATTTTGGCTGCCCAGCTGCCAGTGGTTTGAAAATAACGATAAATAACGCATATGTACAAGAAAACTGTGTTCAGCCACCTTAAGTATTATAGGGCGCACCGGTTAGACCTTTTTTGCGGAGGAATCCCATAAATTTGCGGTGGAATACGTTAACGACCATAATGCCATAGGCTATTGTCTTGCTATTATGAATAAAATGTGGTGGATTCTTATTAGCGTATAACTCATTTGACTGGTTTGTCAAGTACGTACGATTTAGCCATTTTGCCGGAAAGCTATTTTATTTGAGGGAACCTTAATAAAATGTGTATTTCTTTAAGGAATTTAAGTAAAAGGCATTTACCGTTTTCATATTCAATTGTTTAGTTACCCAGAGCGAGGAGGTCAGTCCTCCACTTAATGAGTTTGTTCGGTACCTTACTGCCGCGAAAGGTACTGGGTATGTTTTAGCCTGTTTTTGTCTTAAACACAAAAATTGTATTTGTACAGAACGATTTGTATTGGGATGCGATCTGAATTATAATGGCATACAATCTTGAATGTATTTCTATGTTGTAATGATAGGGTTGTAAGTTTATGTTCTGCAGCGCAGTGAAGGTAAACATACACTGCCCTCATTAACTCTTGTGTGGTCTTCCTAATAGTTAGGATCTATATCTTTTACCTGCTTTTCTGGCCATTCCCATGTAGCGGGAATGTGCTTCCATGTAATAAGCCGGACAAGCTTCTCTCGAGTGAGTGTTCAAATCGCTTTGTGTCCAACCAAAAATTCAAGCTCATGCAACTTGGGTCGTCAACACACAAACCAAGGCAGTCAGAATAGTGTTTTGTGAAGCTGGTGCTGTAGTTTTTGTGAAGGAGAGCGAATCCTTGTTGAGATCTTTCTCCTCGACACGTGCACGACTCACTTTTGACAGGTAGAGCTTGAAAAGGCAGTAAGTAAAGCACGAGGACGAATTGGATTCGGTTCATTTTACCGATCTTTCTCGCCTTCCCAATCAGCCTTTTATCGTTTGTAGCAGATGGTGCCTAAATTTTATTCTTAGCTTTGGAGTTATCACGCTGAACAGTAGTTCTACGAGAGCGTCTATTCATTTAACAACTTTATTGACTTAAGGGTCTTGATAAATGCCAAGTATTATCAAATAAATTCGTTTTCTTGTCAGTTCGTGTCATCATTTGGCCCACAGTCCTAGCCATTATTATAAAACGTAGCTAAACGCGATTACCTTCACTTAATTAAAGAACCTTCAACGTTAACAGGACAAAAGTGGCAGCGATACGATTGGACAATAAGTCATTCAGTTTATTTTCCCATCAGAATATTTAAAAAATGAGAACTCTGAGCGGAAATTATTACTTGAAGGAAAGTTTGATAGAAGACAAGGAAGAAATGAAGCTAAGTCAGGCAGGTCATAGTAAACATTTATCAACTACATAATTTATAAAATGAAAATTGCAAGTGCAACAGCTGAAAACGGATTTAGAATAGGAAGTACTAAAGCGTATGGCTTCGATTTTTCAGTAGTCCTTACATTGAAATAAAAGAAATAAAATTACTTGGGGATGAGAAAAAATCGTAAAACATGCTGAGCTAAAATTTGGCAGCAAATATGTGATAAATAAGTTTATCACGATATAGATATTTGTCACTGATTGATGAGCACCTATAAATCAGTTACAAATGTCTGATTTATGCGTATTTTACAGTTTTCCATTTTAAATGAAATTGGTATATGTTTTATATCTTTGTGGCTCCTTAATTAAACCATGGGCACTTACAACAGGATGTTACTGGTATTGACATTAAAATGCGACGATGTGAACTAGTTACATGTTTCAACAGCTTTCAAAAGCTCGAAAAAGCATTTCATATTTGAATAGGAGATTATTTTCATGTTGCTTATAAGATTCGTTATTTATTGACACGGATGGGACTCGAAAGTTGCAAAAATATTATCATTCACCTCGGTGAAGATTACTGCGCGTTTAGCAAGTGATTTAACAGTTAGGCGCAAGAGAAGGGATCTTATTAAGTCCCGCAGGAGGTTATTCGTTCTCAAGACCTTTTACAAGGGAGGGCATGGAGCTGACTCGAACGAGAGTTGGAAGATCTATGACTCAGGTTACTAAAAACGTGTGACGAAACCTATAAATCAAAATTAGTTAGAATACAGCACATTCAGCAAATCAAGTAGCAGAAACTGGACGTCTGAGTAAGGGGCTTTTATAAATTAGGGGAGGGGTGCTCATCATGGGGCTTCTCGGCATCCCCATTGTTTCTGAAGAGGTGTTGGGAAGTCAGTCCTACCCATAGAGTCCGTGCGGGTTTAATGGGGAAAGAGGGGATAACCAGAGGTTTTTGTTTAATACCTCTGTTTTCTTGCTGTGTCGGATACCCAGTCCAGTTCAAATACAAGTGTAGAGTTTATAGTCACTTAAGGAAGAAAAAAATAGACGCAAAATAATAACGTGAATAAAACCATTGACGTGTCCGGAGGTAAGGCACATCGACCTAACGTGCAAAAAACAGCCGCTGATTGATTCAGCCACAAGTCTAATATTTTTAAAAGATTAATAACTCATCGGAAGAAGACTCTCAACTGTTTCCAATGTGATATGCATGCTAGCGTACACGTTTCTTTCGTTGCAGCCGAAAATAGATATCTTTTGGCGCCAAACCGCTATCGATTATAAATAAATACTGTAAATTAAGCACCAAGGTAGTTACATCTGGAGACAACTGTAGCGTGCAAAAACTTGACGTAGTTTCTATCGATATAGGAATATACTTGCATTTTGGAAAAGCACGGAAACAAAGGTATCGCTGAAAAGATGTAATTATCAACATGTACTGTGGTTTTCAGAACACGAGATTCCATCATATGAAAGCAGACACACCCAAAATACGTTTTCTCCCAGCCAAGTTTAATCTACCTCTCTTTACCCTAAAAATTACAACAAGGCACATTAAAAGTAATACTAATATTTTTCAACTGAGTTGAATTGTACACGAAATTTGGTGACTGGTGAATGAATTTACCTACTCATTACGCGCTTCATGGAGATCTAAAATCGAGGCCCCATGCTAATGTTCTCCGGTTGAACTGGAGAACATTACTGAAGTACGCCTTCGTTGGCATCGCTAGTATATTGGCTTCAACTAAAGACGAATCTGAAATGTCCAAAGGAACGTCTAAGAAACGTATAGGCCAACAGAAATTAAACACTGGGAAGCTTAGGGATGCTTATGATAAGATACGTTAAAATAATATTTAAAAAAAAAAAACACCTGTTGTGTCAGAACATTGAAATCAGAGATTTGTATGTTATTTCACATAGCTAAAATCTTTTATGTCACCAAAGAAACCTGGTTGTTTCAACACTGCCAGCTAACTTTGTTATCTTTCTAGATAAAAGTGAGTTAACCCATTTTTGAGTCTTTTCACTTTAACTTTAATTTAACCGCCATACTTTTGGGTCTATAAGAAGACCCGTCAGTGTAACATTGACATGTTAAGTTCAGTATGCAGCAGTGCGTTCCCCTGGTGCTTTTTCTAGTTATGCTTCAATACAAGCGGTTTAACCTTTCAGGGAAACTTTTCAGAAGCACTTTTCGGGGCTGCATTTTTCACAACATTTAGCAAAGTCTGATTTGAGATTAATTTCCTTTTGTGACCTTGTATATGTGCACCGTTGAGGGAAAAATGGAAAATGAGAATAATTGATTACCTGTACGATCTCCTTTGGAAAAAAATCGCAAATTCGGCGAAAAAAATGAGGCTTTTTGCTCAAAAAATATTTCTAGTGAGGAAAGGAAGAAAACGAAAAGCAGTGGCGCCTTTAATTTCTGAATTAAGCTCCACCACAGGCAGCCCAAGCTAAGGTTGAGAGCTGCGCATAAATTAGACTGTTTTTTCCACGCTATGCATAATAATGACATCGGCAACATTTAAGAGTTTGTATGGAAATGATACAAAATGTCTCAAATTGCCACAAATCAGAAAGAAGTCGAAATAAAAAAGATTTTTCTTGTTTCATTGTTTTATTGGTCATTATTGGAGGGCTTCCTGGGCTGGTTTGAAGCTTTTTGGGCGAGAAATTGAGGTTTATATTTTTCATCAGTTACTGAACGTTTAGAATTAATTAAAGGCAGGAAACAGTTTCACGCTGCACCTCACTTGAGGTTCGATAAATTCCATCACAATAAACGAATCGCCCTACAACTTCAAAGGTATATTCTTGGGTCTTGCGCATACCTCTGTTCTTTCTCATGGGTTCCAGATCCTATTTTCAGCCGTCGAAAATCCCTGTTAAATACGAAACTCGCCTTTCCTGGTATGCGTTTTCATTTGAAGTGCACACATGAATCATTGCGAGCCGCGTTTGGACGACAAAATGTCGCTCAGCCGGGGAGAGGCTGAGTGAGATTGTCCACAAGCAGAAGGCGACACTGCGGAGTCCAGAGAGGTCGGTTGGAGGGCCTGATAGAAAACTATCGGTACGCCCGTGAAATTTAGTCGCCTCACTTGACGCCACGAGCACGCTTTAATGTCTTCGTGCGACAATATATTAGCATAGTGATTTGTTCCGTCACATTTACCTGTTTACCGCAAAAAAAATGTTGTCGAAATTTAGAAGCAGAGCCGAGGAGCAGTTTCCACCTAGAAAAAAAACTGCACCGGTTTTCAAAGGAATGGAAATTGTGGTGGGTATTTTCCACGGTCACAGCAATATTTTTTTTAGGGCAGACAACCCTATATATGGGAATTAAATAATGAGGTTGATTTGCGGGCAGTGAGCAGGATCACTTGCGCCAAATACTCGGCACAAAATCATCGAATGGATTGGATTAGAGTGCAGCAAAAGATAGTTCTTCGTTCGTCCCTAAAACAAAATTAGGGTTTTCGAAGTCAAGTGAGGCGAGTGAATTTCACGGCCGTTCCAATATTTCTCTATTTCTGTAAACCGACCTCTCTGGACTCCGCAGTGTCGTGTTTGCTAATGTCGACAATCTCACTCAGCCTGTCCCCGGCTGAGGGACATTTTGTCGTCCAAACGCGGCTCGCAATGATTCATGTGTGCACTTCAAATGAAAACGCATACCAGGAAAGACGAGTTTCGTATTTAAGAGGGATTTTCGACGGCTTAAAATAGGATCTGGAACCCATGAGAAAGAACAGAGGTATGGGCAAGACCCAAGAATACACCTTTGAAGTTGTAGGGCGATTCGTTTATTGTGATGGAATTTATCGAACCTCAAGTGAGGTGCAGTGTGAAATTGTTTCCTGCCTTTAATTAATTCTAAACGTTCAGTAACTGATGAAAAATATAAACCTCAATTTCTCGCCCAAAAAGCTTCAAACCAGCCCAGGAAGCTCTCCAATAATGACCAATAAAACAATGAAATAAGACAAATCTTTTTTATTTCGACTTCTTTCTGATTTGTGGCAATTTGAGACATTTTGTATCATTTCCATACAAACTCTTAAATGTTGCCGATGTCATTATTATGCATAGCGTGGAAAAAACAGTCCAATTTATGCGCAGCTCTCAACCTTAGCTTGGGCTGCCTGTGGCTCCACGAGAGATATTGGAATGTTTTGTTACCCGAGCTAATTATGCCCAAAAAATCTCAATGGGCAAATCGACAGTCTAATATACGTTTCAAAACACTGATAACGTATAGTGTGTTAAGTACCTGCCTCTACACACTTCTCACCTGTCGCAACAGAAAATACGTTTCCTTTGGCGCCAAAACGATATCAAACGGCTCTGTAACAACAGCGCTTAGCAGGTCAGTGCTATGACACGTGTTTGGAGACATCTGCATGTTCCTCTGAAGCCATTACAAGAGATTTTACAGGTATAGGAGTTGCATTTTGGGAGTAGCCAGGAAGAACATTCAGGTAATTCTAATTAATCAAATGATACGTTTCCTGATTTTAATTTCGGATTGGGATAAAATCTCTTAAGGTGATTCCATCGAAATAGAAGGAATATTAAAAATTTCTGAGACTTGGTCTAACGGGTAATTATGTTCAGAACATTTCAAAGATGCAATAAAAAATAGGGGTCACCGAGCTTGTTTTGGCCCAAAATGGATAGCCATTGATAGTAACTATACGACCCGCAAGGTTTTCCTAAGAGACCCTAGTAATCAGAAATGAGAACTATAATTTCTTAAAACTTAATAACTTGTATTGAAATATTGGAGCAGTTCAACAAAATGGACTGATTTATCTTGCATTAAATACTATTTTAGTTGAACAGGAATTAAGGATATGAAAAAAATTAAAGAATTTGCCGCGTGCTTACATACCCTGCTGTACCTAAAAATGTGTTCTTTTCGGCATTTAAATCAAAATATCTCAAAGCAGAATTTTTAACTTTTCTTGAAATCGCAGTATATTGTACTCGACCGTGTGCCATTTGAATTTATGCATTAAAAAACGGGGTCACTGCGCTCGTTTAGGAGAAAACGACCTGTTATTTCTCTGAACTGCTCAGCTTTCATAGAAAACCTATCAAGTTCCGAACGTGCGCGCGCGAATCACGCAAAAAATGATGCGCAGAAAGGATGCGCAATGCAATTGAAGAGAATCACCTTAAAATAGACTCGGGTAAAAGAAATTTTTATAACCAAATTAAAATTACTCGTCCTAAAAAAGTCATCCTTTCAAAATTCGAAATGTACACAAATTTGAAGCAGACTTTTAAGCTGGCCAATTCATAAATGAATGTGCCGGTCCGGCCTCACATACACGGCGTGGAATCAAAAATCACGTTCTAAATATATATAAAGATAAATATTTTCGTTTTGCAACCGTAACTGGCTAGGGGTAAAAATAAAATAAAAATAAAAAAATAAATAAAAATAAATCACTTTATTTAGATGTCAACGGTATCTAGCAAAGAATGCTAATTGGGGACACCTCCAAGATCGAATTGGAATTTGGATGTGTTGGTTTTTGAGGAGAGGGGAAAACCGGAGCACCCGGAGAAAAACCTCTCGGAGCAAGGACGAGAACCAACAACAAACTCAACCCACATATGTCACCGGGACCGGGAGTCGAACCCGGGCCACATTGGTGAGAGGCGAGCGCTCTCACCACTGCGCCATCCCTGCTCCCCAGAGTCGTAAAACATTTGTTTCGATACACACATGATACACACATTTTTGCATCGCCTTCCCGAGTCAGTATTGGCTTAGAACACACATGAAATTGGCTAAACGACGACGCGTCTCTACGTTTTATTTGTATCAATGAGTTACAGTGTGGCATACCTGAGACTTAACACCGGGAAATTTGCTAAGGTCTCTTTAGAGCATGATAAATCGGAACTGGCCTCAGGCGCTCGCTTCGACTATAAAATATTTAAATATGGATGGACTCGTCAGAACAATGAAATAATAACACAGGCCGTTAAGACCTGATAAATGACCGGGAAAAATTTAAACAATAGCAAAAAGAAAAGGATTTTTAACATTTTGTATAACTGTCAGTTGCACGTGATCGTCAAACTTTTAGCGAAAAGCACGATAACTGCAGTATCATTGAGAACTATCCGACGTTTTACAACTTTCATCCTCAGAAACAAGCGTCTAAGGTGGTTCCAAGTTTTGGGTCTGCGGATGAAATCCAAAAGTGTGATCATGAACTGTCAAATCAACGATTTTGTTTATTATGCCATACAAAGTATTTCTAACTCTTACCTTCTGTGTATAAATCCTTAAATGCTATCATTCAAATAAAACTATGTCTTATCCTTTCTGTGCTGCTGTTTATCATCCTGTATAACTGATGTCAGTCATCATGTCTTTGGATTCTGTGGATTATATCCTCAAGTGTGACCGTGCAGGAACGTTTCCTTGTGGTGCTGCTTGTGTTACAAATGTTCGTACAGAAATGTAAACTGTGGAAATTTTGTTCAGTTTTAGCAATGTGAGGGTTTTTTTCACGGTAAAATGGTTAAAAAAAGTAAGGAATAGTAATCTAAACGCCTATTTTAAGGAGGATATGGAGTTTAGAGGAGGGCAAGAGAAAAATACGTACTGCCTCAAGTGCGAATGAAAAGGGACAGCATTGATATTGTTATAAATTTTATATAAATCAAGTGGGATAAAACCTGTCCGAAGAAAGAAGAAAAGGTAATCAATAAGCTAGTCAAGACTAATTGACAATCACACAGCAAATACCTTGATGAGCAAAAATAGTGTCCAGTTAAAACAATTTCACATCCAATATACCTTTCAAAGACCGATATCTTATCAGAGGTGAGCCTTTAAGTGTGATGTGGATGCCCCCACACACGTCTTTTAAGACGTTGCAACAGAAATATCAAATGTACAACCGATATCAAACGTCTCTGTAAAAACTGTAAGTACGCGTTATACTCTCATGAGTTGACACGCTATTTTAAAAGTAGTTATCTTTAACAGCGAGTTTGTCTGCTTTTGTCCTTAAATAAGCCTTCACAAGGGATAGTTGACTGATATAGGACTTTCACTGGGCTGTATCAGACCATTTAAATTAAAAGCTTTTCAGAAGTATGTTTTCCAGTTACGATATTCGTTTTATAACATTTTTAAAACAAAAATTAGGAATTTTGGCAAGTTTCAAACTCGAATGATCTTGGAAGCAATACAGTTGAACGCAAATGGTAACTGATCCATTTTATCTTTTCAGAAAACAATTTGGGACACAACTGACTACACGTAGCTTTCTTCAATAACTGAGTAATACCTAAAGCAGCAAAAAAATAACGGATGGCTTTGATCAGTGCCTGTATGAGATCTTCGGAAATGTAGAAAAACTGGATCACGCTTTTTAGAAGAATTGTTGACAATAGAACATACCTTTACTGTAAAATAATTACTTCTAAATTTCAACAAGACTGATGACTAAACGCCTTCAAATGTGAAGTGCATGCCACTATACACGATTCACATGGAGACATACCGATATTAAACGTCTTTTTAACAACAGCAGCTCACTGTTATGACACGTCATAACTTATGAACATTTTTAAAAAGTGGCTATATCATCTAACAACACATTTGTTTCCAGCTGTTGCCTTCAACGCCTTGGTGAGTGATTCCGCTAATAGCGGGAAGGAAAATTGATTTTCAGGCTTGGAAGTACAGGTAGTTGACAGTGAGTAGTATTTCGTTCTAATTTTTCGGCTACCTTTTGGTCAACCCTTTCTAGATCTTGGTTAAAGAGTCGTAACAGACACACCCAAATTACTCACTTTCCATTGCTGACTACACGACACTTCCACCTTCTTTTTACTCTCAGCAAATTGGGTTGATGGCGGAAGCAACAACAGAAATGCTTTTTGATCGTGGTACTGGAGGAAAGTAATTAAGAGCCAGTCCACGAGAGGTTCAAAGATTTTTGGAGATTGTCAGAAATGCAATCCTATCTCAAACTTTGCCTGCTGAAAGCTAGTCATGAGCAAGTAATCAAATCGGCATTATTTTGTCTTCTTATACTAATGTGGTCACGTGACAGACAATTTGACCCCCCCCCCCCCCCTGGGAGTAATTTTAGCTAAAAAAAATTCCAAAATTTACCAACTTTGCATGTCTCTTGTCAAAACAAACATTAGCCAATCATAAATCAAATTATGTTTCTTTACTAAACTAACCTTCTTCTTCATAAAAATACTAACATTTCTTTCAGACTCTTCTTATCAGCTGAACAATAATTTTCAACACAGAGTGTGGTTTGGCAGATTTGAAAAAGTGCCAATTTTACCAAATTTCAAAGGAAATTTTTTCTATGTAGTAGACAAGATCTATGGTTGATCCGCATTTCCCAAAACAGCCAAAAGATTGTACTTAAACATCGGAAAATCTTTGCGGGCAATTCAATTTTTATCTTCAATATAGCTTATGCAAAATTGACATTTTCCTAAAATAGACATATCTGCTGAGGGACAAAAGGGTCGCGTTAAATCACCTTTTAGCACTCAAAAAATACATGAAACCTGTAAAAATGTAAAACACAGGCTAACAAAGTATACGGTTATCGTTTGAATTACTTCACTGTCGCAGATTTTTCAGATAAACGTTTTGCAGCTATCGAAGGCGTTCCTTCCCCACCCCTCCCCCGATAAATTTTAAGGTGAGTCAGGTGTGTATTATTTAATTTCCAGCAGAAGCTTATTTCAAGCTATTCGAATAGATTCATTTGGCTTTTCGGTGTCGTTTTCAATCATTCAGAATCAAAAATACATTTATAGGTTATAAAACAGGCTGAAATGAGAGAATTGAAGTCGAGAGGTTGCGTTACTGTGCGTGACACAGAAGCGACTTTCGTGCGTGGATAACTTCTCGACGGCAGATTTACTATTTTACAGGGGGAAAATGGCAACCAAATAATTTCACATATTCGACGAGGAACAAGAATTTCCTATACTAGCATACACCTTACACATGATGGAGGCCTAACGTTTTACAGTTAAACAACT
The DNA here is from genome assembly GCA_964017195.1 of Siderastrea radians. Taxonomy (NCBI): domain Eukaryota; kingdom Metazoa; phylum Cnidaria; class Anthozoa; order Scleractinia; family Rhizangiidae; genus Siderastrea; species Siderastrea radians. The sequence continues at coordinate 17,798,467 of OZ024890.1, forward strand.
GTTATACCGACTTTGCGATTTGTCTTTTGTGTGTATGAACCGTGGGTCTGATTTGTTGCAGTTTAGTCGGTAACCCAATGTAGCTTACATTCTATAAAACCTCAAGAATTGAACCATTGTTTCAGCTGTGTTTTATCTCCAGAACACTCTGTTTAGGGAGTGAATGGGTTTTGCTTAATACCCTTCGAAGATACCAGTAATCAGACATAATAATAATGATACTTAGTCCAATGTTTCAAGTAAGCAAGAAATAATCTGCTGGAACAGATTTCGTCAGTTTAATTGATTGCAAATTATTAAGGCCGCAAGTTGAAATCTAGAATAAATTAGAATTTAAAAAGCTTATTAAAGAAAGCAAACGAACAAATTTGGATAATCTAGAATGGGGCTCAAAAGCGGGTATTAATTGCTCCCGATTCTTCCGCCCGTCAGATACCTCTCCACGCATCGCGCATGAAAATATAAAAAAATCTGAGTACATATCTCAGTGTTACGATAAATACTTAACTTGCAATGTATCACATGCAATTACAGTCACATGCAATCTATGGACTTGTTTGAAGAAGCCTATTTGTTACCAAACACTGAATTGTTTCATCAAGAATCTCAACTGGAGATAAATGTTACTTGTAAATAGCTTTAAATTACATTAGCTCTGGTTGAGTTTGATTTTCAATTCAGTTAAGCTTTTTTTTTCTTTCAATTGCTGAAACTATTTTCCTGTTTCAAAAAAACGCAATCCTTTTTCATTTCCCCCACAACAAACAGGATAAAAAAGAAGGTCAACGTCACTGGCAGGGGCTTAACACACAATATGGGAGGCCTTTACATTAGTTATAGGTTTAGAACCAGATAAAAAGGGATATCTGCGTCAACTGTCAAGGTACTTGAAGTAACTACTGACGAAAGCAAACTACAGATTCCTTGCAACTGTGATGTTAAATTTAGCGATACTATGTAAAAGTAGCTTGCCCATATAGCTTTATACTGTAAAGAGAAATGGCCACACATTGAAGGCCGTGGGAGGAACTGGCACACGGTTAACAAAGCAAGATGTTTATTTGGGAGTCTGTTTGCTTGGGTTGTACGCGAAAACAGGTACGTACCGCCCAAAAGGGTAAGGATTTTGTTTAGCCATTTTCGTCTAAAAATTGTCCGGATTTCGGGTACTGCCTTTTGGACTAAAGTTGGGCTTGGTTTGGGTGCAGCTGTAGAGCGCATATACATATTTATCTGATGTATAGAAAAAAAAGATAGAGAATTAACCAAAAAGAACCATTTGATATGATATTGCGTGATTTGCCTGCCAAGGCCAGGATTAATAATTTCAGTAGGGTCAGGATTTGGAAGACCGGTAGCACACCCCTACACAACCTTTTCTAAAGGCGTCAGGCATACAGGTGGTTTTAGAATAGACATACGGTATCTTAACTGTCAGAAGCATAAATCGTGGGCTTAAGTTAACTCACAAATTTATGACCTGCTTCGCAGTTCACTTGGTAAAACGCCTCAGCATCCCACCAGCGACCGGGCAATGTGACGACGTATTTCAATTCCCGTTCACGGATGCGGGCAAGGGGTGGGCGTTTCTCTTCAGTAGACAATACATGAGGATTGTTTCAGTTTATGCTGCAGCTGATAAACATTTGCAGTTTGCTTTGTTCAGTAGTTACTTAAAGTACCTTCCCCTATGTAAACGCATATTGCTCTTCATGTGTCTCAAAGCCTCCCATATTGTTGATTAGTATTAAGCCCGCGCCTTGACGTTCACCGGCTTTTTAATACCATTTGGTGCAGGGAAATAACTGCGTTTTAACGCAATCAGCAAATTGCTTTCGCAATTGAAAGAAAAAAATATCAAAACTGAATTGGTAATTTTCCTAGTACAATTGAAGGGAAGTTTAAATGACGTAGTGTCTACGCCGGATGAAATCAAAACTTCGCAAGTGAATGTGTAACATTTAACATTCACCTTGAGATTCTTGATGAAAAGTTGCAGTAACTGGTAGCAAACAGATTTCTCCAAGCAAGTACGTAGGTCACAGTTAAGTTGACGGTGCTTCTCCTACCACTGAGAGATGCGCTAGTATGCTTGTGTTTTCATGCATAAACAAGTTCTTACGGGAAGAGGAACCGGAGAAATTGTTACTCGCCTTTGAGCTACACTTAAGATGGTCCAAAGTGTTTGCTTTTTAATCCACTTTTGTAGTTCTAATAATTTGATATTATCAACTGACGAAATCAGTTCTAACAGATCATTAATAATTTCGTGAAACAAGGATCATTATTATTGTTATTATTATTATTATTATTATTATTATTATTATTATTATTATTACTATTATGTCTAATCACTGGTATCCTCGAAGGGCATTCAGCAAAACCCAGTCCATTCCTAAACAAACTATTCTAGAGAAAAAATACCGCTGAAACAATGGTTCAATTCTTGAGGTTTTATAGAATGTAAGCTACATTTGGTTACCGACTAACTGCAACAAATCAGATACACGCTTCATGCACACAAAGACAAATCGCAAAGTCGGTATAACATTTGTTTAACTGTAAAAAAACCATTTACTTACGAGAGGCATGAGTGTATTAAGTCTCGCACTATGTACTCCTTTGAAAATATTCGCTCTTGTTGATCGTCGGAAACAAACATGGTAACCAAATTCTTTGTCTGATTTTTACTGTTTCATTACCTTTACAGGCTTCATTACTGTCTTCGGATTATTAGCTTACTTCTTCGATATGTTAATTGATTAACAAGCCACTTGAGATGCGAAGGTTCCAGTCTATTTTTCAATACTGAATAAATCATTATTTACTTCCTTTTAACCGAGCGTGAGGGCCGCACTGGGGGAATATTGCCCGAGATTTGTCTGGTACGGACCGAGCGAAGCGAAGTCCGTACCGAAGAAAGACTGTGGGCGATATTCTCCCAGTACTGTCCCGAGCTAGTGAGAGTTGATAAGAAGTTTATTACATGGCTGTGCCTAACGCTTTGCTACTTGAAAAGTGGAAATGTGAACCGCCGTGGTGGATTGGGATGAATGAAAAAGTGAACCGGAAAGCATTCAATATCAAGTCTCCCCGCAGTTATATGTTACACAAAAAAATTATATCGCACGAAAGTAAAGTAAAAACTTTCAAACTGTCTCTTAATTTATCTTCAAATCATTCGGCATGCCGTTTCCCGCGCTTTACCAGCCGGGCATTAATATCGCTCATAATGCCCGTGGGCATTACGGGAAGATCCGCCCCTGAGTATTGACCAATCAGAGCGTGCGTTACTGATATATTTGCAAGCTCTGGCCATATAGTAATTGTTCTTAATCACCGGAATCCTTTTAAATGTATGCACGCAAATAATCTTATCCTTTTTACCCACCTGGCAGGCGTCTGTATACAGAGAGCAATGTACTGCGTCTACGTTGGCTTCCTTCTTATCGTTTCTCAAGTTGTTTGTAACAGCGCCCCTGGACTAGCATCTCCTCTGTCACAATCTGTTCCCATCAACAACGACGGGCTGCAGCAAGTGAGAAAAGGTGCTGGTATGTACTTTTGTGTGACGTCTTTCGTGTCATTTTTTTTCCCACCAGTTTGCTACATTTTTCATTTTGTTTTTCAGGGTTTTCTTTTCAAACTGGCAAACTCAACATATCACAAACTGTGCAGGGCTGGTGCTGCAGTAGTGCATGTTCACCGCCTCAACATTGCCATTTGCCCCGCTGCACAAACGTTGCTTTTCCTGAGTCATTCAACGGATCAGGGAAGGTAAGTGTAGCTGTGTACAATCTACATTATGCTTATAAACAAATTGATATCGGGTCATACTTCCTTCTGAAAATTAGCCGCCTAAATGTGATAGTTCTTCCAAAATGTGTGTAAATGTGGTTAAGCATTAGAGACGAGTTAAAATTTAAATCTATGGTAAAGAATGACTAGTGTAACCCAAAACTCAGTCCAAATATACAACCACCTGAAATCCTTTACCATGCAGTTAAATGGAAATAATTAGGGCTGCTCCTGGTTTGAACCTTCGTATATTATACATTAACGACTCTTTTCTCATGCACTAAACAGAGTTTACAAATGCGCAACTTCACGTCAAGGCATGATATAATTTACTTTTCTATTTTGGTTAAAACTATGTATTTAGGTCCACGTTCACGTGTCAGTGAGCCATGGTGAGGAGTTTACGCGCTTTCACTCGCCTTATGCTTTGTGGATTCAATCTGTGAGTAAACGTGGGTTTAAAGTATGTGTACGTGAGCCAGGCATTAGATCAAATGAAAGTGGAGTCATAAACTGGATTGCTTTCCAAGATCAACCGCAGATGACACATGGAAGCGTTAGTTTCAGTGGAGTATGGACTACAGAAACAAGATGTGACAAAGTGACGTTTGAAAAGGTGAGAATAGGAAAATTATAACATTGCAGAAATTACTAAAGCTGGTGGCCCAGTTATTTCTCATCTCTCATCTCTCATCTCTCTCTCTCTCTCTCTCTCTCTCTCTCTCTCTCTCTCTCTCTCTCTCTCTCTCTCTCTCTCTCTCTCTCTCTCATCCGTCCATCCATCCACCCATGCATTCATCGTTCATTCACCCATCTATAATATATTCATCCATTCCTTCGTTCGTTCGTTCGCCCGTCCATTCGTACGTTCATTTATTCGTTCAATCATTCAGATACGTTGTGAAAGAAAAGAATATGTCATGACACTGCCTGCAATAATTTCTCAACGACTGCTTTAAAAGAAATTGAGCAACGTACCTAACAGAATTTCGGGTGAGTTAGAAATCTAGTTGAGAAGATATTTGGCTTGAGTTAAGGACTATTGTCTTAATTGAGAAATATTTCAGTGTCCGTAAAAAAAAATTAATAATAATAACCGTCCGCCACGGACGGGGAGATCTTGTGGTTGTTGATGCTTTTTTGCTTGTTTGTTTGTTAGTTTTTAAATTTCTGCAAGAAGAATTTTGTATTTTATTTCACCAATATGTTTCTCTCCGTTAATCAATAATGAAGTTTCATCTTTCTTTCTCTTGTCTGTCTCACTGCTGACAAATTTTTCACAAATAAATCTGGTTTTTTTTCATCACTCGTATCTCTCGTTGGACTGACAATTAAAAGCAACTTATTCTTTATCACTCACTCTTATGTTTGAACCTATTATCTGGTCTACATTTTCAAGAGGCATATCCGAGATATTATATGAATTTTGTCTAGATGACCGATGTAAATAACAGTAGGATCTTGTTAAGAAAGGTCCATAAGAGTCAATAGAGTATAAGTTTCATTCGATTCTAAGTACATACGAATTGGTAAATTCAAAGCATCTGCAACTGCATGAAAAATCCACATTGTTAGCACAGATCATCGAAGTCCAGCTAAACGCAGCTCTTATAACCCACTCATTATTTTTCATAAGAAAATTATGCAATTTTTAACAGGGTGAGTAAAGCTACGTTCGTTGAGCGCTCGAAGGTGACTCTCGTGACTGTGTAGACTTCTTGATATCACGGACACTACCTTCAACACTCCAAATTCCGCAAACGTAATCTTCGATAATCCGTATTACATCAAAGTAGAAAAGTAAAATGCCTTTTCTCTGATCCCCTTCGTGTTTCTTGTTTACTCTTGTTACAACAATCCGTTTTTATGTTTCTTTTGAACAACAATCGCCAATGGACAAAAGGCGCAAAAGGTGAATGAAATGTTTTAACACAGAATTTCCAGCCACATCAGCAAAATCAAACATTGCACCATACAAGATCTCTGATTATGTAATCAAAACCGGAAATCGACTGTTCTCATCGACTTTGCTTGCTTCACAATCTGGAAGACATGTTTGCTTCTGACAAAAATATCCCAAGAACACAACGCTGTTCGCTGTGATCTAACACTAATTCTCTTGAATTTTACTGTAACATATTGAATACTCCTGAGCGTGAAATCATTGGTAAACGACACGAGTTATCACTCTAATCAGAAGGAAACCCATTACCCTAGTTATCTGATACACCAGCCCATGAAAATAACGAAAACATTTCCACCAAGGCTCGACTTCTCACGGAAATAGCGTCTACAGGAATGCGGCGATGTGGTCACATAATCTCTTGGTTGCTATAAATAGCAACCACGAGATAAAAGCAAGACTCGACTCAGCCTCGGTAACTTCCTACTGTAAATTAAAAAATAGAATTTCCAACACGAGTTTTTAATACTTTCAGAGCTTTAGTGGAAAGCCATCTGTATATGTCTCCGCTACGTACAGTCGTGCTACAAATCCTGAAGACGCCATGTACGTTTGGTTAGAAAATATCGATTTCAAAAGTTTCGAGGTGTGCGTCAGAGAATTCTTGCCCTTTGAAGGAGAACACGAAGATACAGTTGTGGTAGGTGAAGCTCTTTGAAACGTATCTCTTTTATTTTATCTTTTAATTCATGTTATTAAAAGTGAGACGTACAAAATATTAGAAAGATGAATGCACACACGGCGGGGCCAAACCACCCCCCAAATGGGTCATTTAGACTAATTTTGCTTCTTTTTCATATTTCTTTTCCAAACTTGGCAAAAAACCTTGGGTTGTCGCCCAATTTATTTTAAGTATGAGAATGACTTAAAAAACCAAATTGTGACGTCATAATGGCTGACGTCACAAAACGAGTTAACTGAAAATTTCAAATTTGAAATAAAAAGTTATGTCATCTGAAAGAACTTGGCAAGGGGAGAAAAATGCTGAAAACCGTATCTCGCTAAGACAAACGTATCTTGAGTTATGGCAATTTAAAGACATTTAAAGTGTCCCCCCCCGGAACCATACTTTTCTTCTAAAAACAACCCTGTTGATCTATTTTGTACAGTTTTTTTCCATGCAAGCTAATAATCTGGTAAAATGGACTTCTTGTTGTTCCAAAAAATCGTATCATTTTAGATTTTAAGTTTTCGGCTTGAAAACGATAATATTAGCAAGAGCATAACTGATCACGTGACACTTAATTACGTCACAAAACTGGTTTGGGGGCTCTAGCTCTGGCAGGAAAAAAATTTTCCGAGTTTTTCTTTTTCATTTAGCTTCCGTCATTTAAGACATCTTATCTGCAACTTAAATGGTGTCGTTGACGCAACAAAACAACACTTAAATTCAAACGTATTACACAAGGGGGGGACCCTATTTTGAGACTGTGAAATTTTCAAAATCTAAAATGCCATATCTCATCCATTATTTATCACATCGACAAACGGTTTTCAGCATTCAACTCCTCTTGACGTGTTCTTTCTAAAACACCAGAAAAAATTTAGAAATTCTAAAATTTTATTTTAGAGAATAATATGACGTCACCAATTATGACGTCATAATTTGACATTTGGCATCACCATTCATGTCAAATTGTTTGGCACAAAGACCCATATCAAATTACCAAGTTTGGTAAAGAAATGATGAAAAGTAACAAAATTATTAAAAATTAACCAAAAAACGGGACATTTCATGACCCATTTGGGGGGTGGTTTGGCCCCACCGTGCAGGCCAATGGCCAGTTAATTTTCTTTTTAACTACAACACATGTACACTACACTCGACAAGAAAACAAAATTCCCTCACTGTGCAAACTGTTACTATTAAAGTGCTAAAATATTTATGTATGGGTGTGTGGTTTAGGAGGGAACTAGTATATAGCGTCTCTAATTTTTATGTTAAACATAATTGATATGCATATTTGATATATTAATTTGGTATTTTTGCTGACAGGACTGGTTCGCGTTCCTTGGCAATGGCTCTGATTTTAATTTCACGCTGACAGGAGAAGCAATTTTTCCCAACATTGGAAAGCCAAAAGCTAAGGAAAAGTATGGTTTCTGTGAAGTGAGTACCACTGACGAGTAGCATCAAGTGATTCCTTTTTTAAAAGTTTTATATCACTAATAACGCTATCTAATATTGGCATTCTTGGTCTTTTTAACCAATCATGGTAAGGCGTTACTCCTCATCATTCTTTTCTCTTCAGCAAGTTCACTACAACACCACTTTTTACGCATCACCAGTTGTCCTGGTTTCGGCGCATCATCAGTACGATCGTAAGGCGAAAACCAACATTCAGCCAGAAAACAACATCATCACGGCTTGGGTGGAGGTAAGATATGTCCCAGAATACTCTCCTTCAACCCTTCCGGGATCCCTCGAGTATTTCAAACACATTTCGCTATTAAAGAACATACTTAAAAGATAATAAACGTTATGACCACAGCAACCATTTTTGAGCCTGTAAACTGGAACATCTTGGTGCTAGACAGCGATAATCATTAGTGGTAAACATAAAGTGGCAAAAATCTATCAATTAATTTCTGAAAGTTTATTTTCCTCATAGGAGGTTGGCCTAAATTCGATGAGGATTTGTGTTAAAGATCTCAGTGGAGCGGGCAGTAAACATGATCCATTGTATGTCAGTTATATTGTCCTTGGAGGTTGGTATTAGACTAGATTGCGTTTATATACAATTGTAGAATCTCCCTCACAAGAAGGGGAAAACATACATTAATCAAATATGTAGGATTGCATAACTAGGGCGTTTAAGCTTCAATTAGGTGTCTCAAAGCCAAAACCACAGTACTGCACTCTACTCAATGACAAAAAGCACAATCAACACAATAAACCAGTCAGCAAAAAAATAACGTAAATGGAGTCAATGAAGAACGGAAGAACGCATACAAGCGAATTACATTTTAAGCAGTTTTGCCTCCCATCTGTCATTTGTTTATTTACTTAAAACATTTTGGTTGTCAGGCTGGGGAGTTGATCGATCTTCTTGCTTTTTTCCTTTGAGCAACCAAGGATAAACAATCGTAAATGTCCATTTCATTTCAGAAAACCTTTTGCGACACGGAATGTTTGAGATTGAAGACTGTACAGTTCGCTTTTCACAGACCTCGAAACTCGATCCTTTCCTTAATGTTTAATACAAGTTCCCATGGAAGTTCGCAGTCGAAACGTTTTAACCTTTCTTTTGAGCAAGCACTAAACAGACTCCACAATTCTCTTTCTTTAGATCTTGATCCTTGCCTCAATGTTAAATGCCCAGCGTTTGGCGTTTGTAAGACATACAGCGCCCATGATGCACGTTGTGTGTGTTTCGAAGACTGTCCCTCCTATGAGGATCCAGTGTGCACGGCTAATGGAACAACATACGACAACAAATGCTGGTACGAGTTGAGTTACTGCAAAGGACTTGACAACAGCACTGTCTACCATCCAGGAAGCTGTGAGGGTAAGAGAGAAAAGCTTGCATTAAATTAAAACAACGTGTATGACTGCCATTTTCTATTTATATTCACGAGAAAAACATGCGAATATTGAAGAGAAGCAGGATATCGGTTTCCAAGAGTTCGTTTCGTGTTTAAAAAATAGAAGCGCAAGGCTCACCATTTTCTTTCTCTGTGCTCAATTTACTTGTAACCATCATTAAAATCCTAATTTTAACTCAAGCCTATCCCAAAAGCGATAGCTCGTGTGTCTAACTTCTTAAACAACTTTCCTAGTCGACTGCATCAGTATTAGGTTGAGTAGAACTTTTTCAGCTTCCAAAACTTGGCGATTTAAGCTGCCAGATAGTTGTTTTCCTCCTATCTCGCTTCTATCCATAAAAACAGGCTAATGTGTTTGTCACAGTCAATTGCATGGAAGTGCAAAACGCATTGTCACATCACTGTTGGAAAACGTCAACACAACCGAAGCTTCAGCGTGTCACGGTGTACCTGGAAGAATGTTGCCTTTTCCAACTAAAGGACGGCTTGGTTATGCTTTCAACTTTTTTAAACAGGTTTTCCAAATGTGGAAGGCCGTGTGGATCTTCGTCGTGTTCCAAAATTGACCGATTCAACCTGCAAAACGGTCGTTTTCCCGCCATATCGCTTCTATCCGGATAAACAGGTTCATGTTCAAGTCACTGTCAATCACATAAATTTGAATGACTCAGTGACAGTCCACGACGCTGTCACATCTTGGACGGAAAACATCAACACCAAAAACTTCACCGTTTGCGTCATGCGAGCTGGGAGAGGTACACAGAACTTGGATCCATTCGCAAGTGTTGATTGGTTTGCGTATCAGGGAGCACCGCCAGAGGGAATGACAGGAACAGTTGAGATGCAAAAATGGTGGTCTGGAACAAAATGCGAAGATGTGACTTTTCCCAAGGTAGGATTTAAATCGGTCTCGATTGAAAGATACCAGGCATTGAACATGGGAATACAGACGTGTTTACCTATAACAAAACGCCAACAACAACAACGACAATAACGACGAGGAAAAAGGGTTTCTTTTAGATCATGTCATGACAAAAAAAATGCTGGAATTTGTGTTCTCTGCTTAAAATTCCCACTGTTTATCCAGCACAGCAGCTGTTTTCATGCTAATCAAACTTAATCAACTGGATTGCTTTCATAGAGAAGTTAATAGGTTGGGCATGAAAGTTAAATTTGTGGAGTTTCTAACTTAGAACAGGCGGTTTGCTGACCTCTTTTCCTTCCTAATATTCAACTCAGAACAAGTTCAACGCTACGCCTGTGGTTCTAGTGACAGCTGAACATCTGAGGACTGCTAAGGAGTATGATGCTTCTCTTATCTGGACAGAGGATACAACTCAGGGTTCATTTAAAGTTTGTCTTCGTGAAATGCAGAACTTTGATGGAAAACATGAGGACATTAACGTGGTGTGTACTTAATTTTCTGATATGCTGAATGAACAACATATAATTAGTGTAAAACAATTCACTTTCCCATATTTTCATCTACTCCTTTACCCAACATATTAAAAGGCACTGACGTTAAACTTTGTTTCAAAAGAACGTTGTAGTTCACCCTCGGACGTACAGTACAAAAAAAGGGTGGAGAGGATGCCTCCCTCCCCTATAAGGTTTTTCTTGAATTTTTCCAAGATGATTTGTCATCAGCACCGGCATGCTGTTTTCAGTAGCTGTACGTATATCCTTTAGAAACATTTTGACACGAGATTGGATGAGGTCACAGGTTCCCAGCAGAGCCGCAACCCACAACTTGAAGAGCACATTACCGCCTTTCTACTAAAGGTAAAATCTTTTCGAAATATTGTAACAAATCCAAGAGAGGGTCACCGACCCCCCCCCCCCCCCCGCCACCTTGTACCACGGTGAGGGTGTGACCGAGGGCTAATAAGTTGATAATTAAAAGTAATTTCATATATATGAAACTGCTACTATTTTTCTTTTTATTTTCCTTATTCTTGGTTCCCATGTAAAACAGTTTCTTGTGAGTCTGATTGTGTGTCGTTCTGTCTGTCTTTGTTTCTTAATTTCTTTCTTTCGAGTTTTTTTTTTCTTTCATTGTACGGTTCTTCCTTTGGATGATTTTCACGATTATTCTTCCTGTTTATTCATTTGGTTGTATTTCTAAATGCAGGACTGGTTGGCGTTTTCCAAACTACACAAACCACTCTTCACTGAGCATGGAACTGTCGGGTTTCCCAACACAAAACCACCAAAAGATGAAAATAACAACGCTTACTGTGAGGTAGGATTATAGTAATGTTGTACCACGGAGATAAATAACACAGTGCGCTTCCTTGCTACGTCACCGTATAAGCTCGTTACCAGACAGATTAAAATTGTTTTCCAAGCCATATTTAGAGGGAACGTAATATGTGGCCATCTAAAAACGGAAAGACATTCTTTAACCGCCGACAGCTAGGTTCCGTAAGTATTATCTTTGCAAGGGATAAGCCCTTAACAATAAGCTTACCTTATCATGAGCAAAAGCCCTCGTTGAGCACCGTTGACTAATTTTTAGCGTTAATTCTACCAATCTTCGCGAGCATAACTTAGTTCTGCCCAGATGTACTAGAATATTGACGTTAAATTATTTTTTATTTCAAAGTTTGTAGAATTCAAAAAAAGATATAACACAACACCATCAGTTCTGATATCAGCCAACCACAGCACAACAGTAAGTGGAAACTTGGCACCAGTTCACAACGGGATTACCACGTGGATCGAGGTACACATTTTTATTTGCTTCGAAGCATCGGATTTTATAAGAGATCCTATAAGGGATTTTTATATGAGATTGTGTCGTATAAATATAGCAGGGGCGTTCCTGCTTTTACGCAAAATACGCAAGTGCGTACCACAATTTCCCGCCCTTGATAGGATTTTTTTTATTTGACGGTTTATAAACACAGAAATTAAGATTTCATATAGTGAGGTGATAAGGTAAGGTTGTGCAATTTCAATTCAATGTGAAATTTTCTTCAACACTGTCGCGCAAGAGTGGGCTTGAGGGCGTTGTATCATCTCTTTCTGTAGTTGAAGAAATCACTTAGTTGTTTTGGAAATATGTTCCAATTAGTTGTAAGACTGTGACTAATTGTTCATAAAATTCGTTAGTTGTTCCATGGCTTCTGAGAGTGCCTATGGGCTTAGAAACTCTTCGATTGATGTATTCTAATGCGACAGATCGTAAGTCGCGGTAGCCAGTTCTTTCATATCATCATTCCACAGGTGGGGTTCAAGGCTCGCCAAGCAACTTCGATAGGAGAAATCCGTTGTGGAATCGAAAACTTCAAACCACGACAGAGGGCTCGCCTTAACTTCAAAGGGAGAAATCCGTTGTGGAATCGATAACTTCAAACCACGAAAGAGGATTAATTTCTGAGAAAGGCATATTGGAATCTCAAACCCCACCTGCGGAATGATGATGTGAAAGAACTGGCTGCCGCGACGTTACGATGTGTCGCATCAGAATACTTCAATCGAAGAGGTGCTAAACACCCAAATGCAACTCAAGAAACGGGACGACATAGTGATCACTAAAATTCATTAGGTACCGATTTACAACATCAAAAATTCCGGTATTGGATATGTATCGACAACCTTTTGTATCTGCACTTTACTACTATTTCCATAAAAATTTTCAACAAAATAACACGATGAAACATACAGCAGAAGCTAAATATACGGCAAGGTGGAATTTAGTGTTCTAAAATCTGTTATCTCTACATCCATTCTCTTCACTTTTCTTCGCTCTCATCCTTTACCATTCTTGAATATTATCACTCTTCTTAGTCGGATTGCTTTGTACCCAAACGTAACAACAGTTCTCACTATTCTTCTTACAATGCCTATGTCTACTGCGACGCCAGAGCAGTCATTTAGAACCCAACCACGAGAACTGAGCAGCTCTCTTCTTTGGCGCTTAAGCCTGCTTATAGAGACACTTCAGTTGACATCAAAAGTGTAGTACGGAACTTTTGCGCTAAGAAGAACAGTAGGTTAGCTTTTGAACTGTAACTATTTCGTATGTGTCAGTAATTGTCTCGAGTTACCTCCAGAACATCAACACTATTACGTTACGGAAAGGACTGCTATAAACCAAATATCAGGAAATATTGTTACGGTAACGCCAAAGTCGTGCATTCTTGCATCCACAAGCAGCCATTAGAGGATAATCAGTGCGTGTACACTCTCTGTGAGACAGGAAATCCAAACATTACTGGAAAACGGATGACTGATATCTGAGCAAAACTACGATTGAAATAAAAAATGTGTTTCTGAACCTGACCGTATTCATTGTGTTTTTTTTCCCTTCGGCTACGTATCAACCTGACTTTGTGCGTACTGCCAAAAAATGTCTGGGAACGCCCCTGTATAGAAACCAAAGTCGCAATTTAAAGACAGGGCCCGCGCAGCACGTTTTCAAGTGAGGGGGGGGGCTAGGGGGTAAAATTTTGATTTTAACTCCTCAAAAATGACGGGAAATGCATCTAAAAGTAGCAAACGAAATGATAAACTACAAACTTTTAGTGCTGTCTAGAGAAATTGATAAACCGTCGTTCCGATCCTTAAATTTACCGTCACAACAAGAAATCTTCTCCATTGTAGTACTACTACTGGTATTAACCCTTAAATAAACCAAAAATCTAACGAGCTTCCCCGAATTGCAGTTTAGTCAACAAAAACGCCATAGCTTATTGAAAAATAAAACTGAGGCTGAGTGGCTGATAGAAGCTGTGTACTGATCCTCTTTCTGTTGCTGTTACGATCGGAATTTTCGTTTGAAATTTCAAGAAAGGAAGGTCTGTCAGTTCTTTCTTTATGATTCCTTAAATTGTCAGGCTGCTAAGTCGCTGTTGCGTCAGTGTTGAGCGAAACCATGTTTCAAATCTTTAGGCAGCATGCAGGGGAGAAAGATCTTTTAACAGATGCACTTGTTGCCGGGTTAACCAGTATAAGCTTGCATACTGAGCTAACATCGTTCATCACTTTCCTTTCTAGGGTAGAAACTTTCATGTTAACTACAACTCGTCAAATATGAGAAATTCACTTCCTTCAGCACTGCTTTCACTTTCATAGACATGCTTTCTGCACTATGTTGAACTAGATGATACCAGAGCGAATGAAAAAGATCAAAGTTGACAATAAAATAGTCCAACCTCTGGCAACTGAACTCGACAATTATTAAAGCAACATTAGTTGTCAACGAAGTGCCTTATAAACTAAACCCAGTCATAAATTCGGATATGAATTAATGCTCGTTTTCCTGAGAGGTCTTCACGCCGCAAAAAATAATAATAAAATAAAACATTTAAAGGACATAAAAGCAAAAAGTTAGAGCTGAAAAATTATTTAACAAATATCCCCACTTAAAAGTAACTCCATGTCTGTTAGATTAGTACGAATCTAATTTGCCAATGGCAATTGTAACTTTTGTCCGAAACGAACTAATGAATTTTTCTGCAATCTTTGTCTATTTTATTATTTTTTATCTTATTCTTTTTTCACTGCACAAAAGTGTGGGGGGGGGGAGGACTATAGTCCCCCTCAGCCCCTCCCTCTGCGCGGTCCCTGATGAAGAAGTATGCGTAGAGCCAAAAACCGTGGAGATTTGGATCTTATTAGATTTCAATTCACATTTCGGTAACATGACCAAAATTTTTCCTTAAAGTTGAGAAATTAGTGTATAGCAAAGTGCTGGAACACATGATGATGGTCATATGAATAAAATGGGCTCAGTTTAATTATAATTAGTAATTTTCCATTCAATAATTTTCAACACTTGGCCATTAAAGTTATTCTCACTACCATTTCATGTTATCAATAGAGTTTACAGGGTCATGTGTATCTGATAGCTGCACACAGAGGGAAATGTTTTTCTATAATTAATTATTTCAGTACTATCTGAAGTGTTTAATGAAACGTCATAGAGAATCCAGTTAGAAGGAAAGGCAATTATTTTACATTTTAAATCCTTTAGCTGTGCTAGTTACAACGAAACAAACAAATGTAATGAAAATCCCAAGTTTTCTTGTAGCGAACTGAAATAACAAACTAAGACTCTCGTTAACACGACTGAGGCAACCCTATTTTTCAGGACATCAGTTCCTCTGGATTTAGAGTCTGTGTGAAGGAATTATACGAAACCAGATATGATCCCGTATCAGTGAGCTATGGGGTACTTACAGGTCAGTACGTTAACCAAGGTTAAAGGTATACAATTTTTAATTAGACTCTGAAATGATCGTTTGATTTTAAAAGATATACCGATGTTCATAAATGTTGAAAAAGGGATTCTGAAGAACAAAAATGAACTGTAAGCATCTTTACACTTATACTAAAAGAACAAACTAAGTATGCATGCTGAATAGAGATATTTCACGTTTAAGGTCAAACTGCCTTATTCGTGTTTCTCCGCTAAGGACAGGATATAGAGATTTGGGACAAGTTATTGAGGGTTGCACGTTTGTTCGTTGTTTTTAGGAACAAAAAAGTTCGCGGTATTTTGCCGGAGTTTGTTGGCGTATAAGATTTCAGGCTTTGGCCGGATAAGTACCTTTTCTTTGGAATATGTTTGTTAGTGTAACAGTAGTCTGCTTACAGTCGTTTGAATTCTATATAGTTTTAAAATATTAAACCGAAAGAGAGCGTGAGTGCAAGCATGAGTCAACGACCACTAAACCGACTACAGTTAAGTCGCTGGCGCTAGTTGCTTGTCTCACGTAACGTTGCCTAGCTGCAGTGTAGGCATACTCACTTTTAGGCACACTCATACTCGCATGTGCTCAGTGTTCGGTTTGTTTTATCAGTAAAGCGTTTATATGTTTTGAGGTCACTAACTATGAACGAGACATATGGGCTCAGTGATTTGTTTGTTTCCACGAGAAATTATATTCATTTTATTTTACTGAAAAATAACACGTCACGACTTGTACCAATCGAACCAAATGTAACGACTGTTTTAAAAGTCGTACGACTCGTACGAGTTGAATCACGACTTTCAGCAAGTGGTGAGCATTGGACATGGATAAATTAAAGTTATTAAGATCTACGCTCGAAGCGTTATTTTTCTTCATAAGGTAAAAGATAAGATTTACGATTATATTAATTATTATTATTATTATTATTATTATTATTATCATCATCATCTAAAATTTTTGTTAAGCTTATTAGTCAAGAAGACAATGTCCGATTGGTATAACGTACATGTGACACGTACATGAACATTAATGACGTCATCAGATTGCATCATACGTATATTTACTTAAAGGACGGCGCCTCCTAATACAAAGGTAGTCTTGCGTGGTTTATGACTATGCGGAAAAAGCAAATCTTAGAAAGGGCTTTTGGGGGTATAAGACGCATTCTTCAGATGGAACTAAGCAACAATAATTCTAAAAAGTTGGCCGCTTGCACTAACACTCTAAGTTTTGCCTCATTCAGTCTAAGCAACAATAATTCTGAAAAGCTTTAACGATAATGGCTTTTTTTTGTATCGATTAATTATCGCTAAAAAAGCACGGTCACCTCAAATTTCTCTTTAGGTTCCAATAGCCCTTACTAAGATCTGCTTTTCACAGTCATAAACCGCGCACAAATACCTTTGTATTAGGAAGCATCGTCCCTAAGAATCGACGGTCGTCGGACCATCCTGTGATGCACAGAACGTATGCGCACTAACAAAACGAGTCATCGCCCTTAAGTTACCTTTAAAAGAATCGTTTCTGTCTTTAAAAAAATTATTGCAAGGTTAAGTAGTAGTTTAACATTTCTGAAGGTGAAGTTTTAAAATTCATCGAAATTACTGACACGCAATGAACCTTTCTCCCTCTGAGGCAAAAAAATTGACAAACGTTTGATATCATTCTTCACAGACATTTGTGATCCTGGGTGGAGCTACTTCAACGGATATTGTTACTTCACGAGTGACGCGTGCGCAAACTGGACCACTTCATTGGCAGAATGCCGAAACAAAAACTCAGTCCTCGCTGATGTAAACAACAATGAAGAAAATGTCTACATACAACATCGCCATAATGGTGGAAAATCTTGGCTGGATTTGAATGACATCTCTGCAGAGGGTACCTTCATTTGGGCAGATCGCGGAGCCGGGAACTTTACAGCTTGGGCCAAGAATCAGCCGAATAACTTCAATGAAGAAGACTGCGTACACGCACTTGGTGTGAAATACAACTATGAGTGGAATGATGTGAAATGCAGTGACTGCCATCAGTTTACTTGCAAGAAAGGTATGTTGGTATCAAACTAGTTTAGTAGACATTCACCGTTGCCATTGCAAATACGCGAATATGATTGGTTCATTCACCGTGGTCTGTTGCAAATACACGAATCTGATTGGGTCGATCATGATTGTCCATTCACTGATAAACAACGCTGGCGCGCTATGTTCCTAGAAAGAACAATTTCCTTTGATTTCTTTAATTTGTAAATACAACATAAACATTGTTGTTTTCTATTACAATCATTTATTTACGTGTGTTATTTGTGTTATTTTCTAAATTGTTCCAAAGTTGGCCGCTTGCACTAACGCTCTTAGTACTAGTTTTGCCTCCTTGAGTCTTTAGAGATCTAGTGGATCTTATCAGCTTTCACCACACTATACATCTTAGTTTAACGTAAATATATAAACACGGCACCTGAGCGCAACAATCTCCAAGAATTGCTCAACATTGCACATTTGGGGGGACGTTTTCAGTGTTCTATATTTTTATGTGTTTTGGAGTAAATTCAACACCGGGTTTCCGGTTTCTTCTAATAACTTGGGTTGCCAAGTCTGCAACTGAGGTTTTCACATAAATTTGTCTAAGGAAACCTTTTCTCTGCAAGAGAACATTACGTTAAACTTAAATGTTCGTTTTGCAGCTAGAACACAAACGATAAAAACAAAATTACATAGGATAAGAAACCATCATCTTAAAAATCATACTAAGATTTTAAAAAACCACAAAAACAAATTAAACAAACAAAACCAAAGGGGCAGGGACAACGGAGGATCGGTGCTTCGAGGCTTGGTCTCTGGTATGGTATCGTGCTGTTTTCTTAGTCAAGAAACTCTACTTCACATTATTTCCCTCGACCCACTATCAACGGGTACCGGCGAACCATAAAAACCTGACAAAATGCTGGGTATCCTGTGATGGACTAGCATCCCATCCAGGGAGAGTAATAATACTTCTAATCACTTCATGCTGGGTATCCTGTGATGGACTAGCATCCCATACAGGGCGGTGTAGTAATACTCCTAGTAGCCTGCGCAGCAGGCGTTAACGGGGAAGGGGAGCGAGAACGCGGAGGAAAAATGGGGGTCTTGAGGATAGGGACCAGGGAACGCCTGCTACAAATAACCCATTTTTTCATCTTCGCCCACTGATTGTCAGGTAATCCAATTAAGTTACCTGTCAATGCAATCAGAACAGGCGCGCGCTTTTCAGCATGACTGACCTCACGTAGGAATTTGCTGGACAATTAAGGTGCCCCGATACTATTTATTTGCGTGAGGGGCAACTGTTTTGAAGTCAAATTTTTAGCTGCTCAGCAGCATTCGATTGCTGGGATATTTTAGACGCTGAAAAAGGAATGTTTGAAGTTTATCAAAAGCGTGTTTTTATTTAGATCGATATCAATATATGAAACTTTCAGCAATTTTCTTGAACGTGGTTTTCAAAGAAAATGCGTATTATTGGGAAAATGAAAAGACGTTTTTCCTTCATATTACTCTGAACAGGTGCTGAAACCTCAAAGATTTCATGGACCAAGTTTCAGATAAAATCGGCTCCACAAAACCTTTATAAAAAACGGTGATTAAAATAGTTATTAGAATATTATGTACACGCACTCAGTCATAATTACTACGAAAAGGATTAAAGCAACAAAGAATCGCACTTACTGGAACAAAGGTAAATATGTCTTGTAACTTATGTATCAGAGTCAAAGCGATAAGAAACGGTTTTGTCGACATTATACGGTAAAGCAAGAGCACGCCTTCCCGGTGAAAATTATGGCAACCATGTTGCTTTCCAGGTTTTGTTCAATTTTATGCTCTTTTTGTCTTATTTCGTAAAACCGTCGTGAGCACCCACAAAACAGTCGATAACAAAGCTTCTGACCAGATTTTGCCATATTTTGACAATACGCTTTTCAGAAATAAGGCAGCAAATTCAGGACATAAATGTAAACACGCCTTTGATAAACTTCAAGCATTCCTTTTTCAGCGTCTAAAATATCTCATGCTGTTGAGCAGCTAAAAATTTGATTTCAAAACAGTTGCCCCTCACGCAAATAAATAGTATCGTACGGCGGCCGACAGTGGCCACCAAAAGTCAAAAACACAAAATCAAAAGTCGATCTGCAAAGTGAAAAGTCAAACTCAAAAATCAAAAGTCGATTTACGGCGAACTAAGAAGTCGCTTTAAAAAGTCAATTTTCATCTTGAAAAGTCGAAATCGAGCTGTCGATTTCTGAAGTGCGAAAATCGGGTTGCGAATTCTCACTTCTCACTTTCGACTTTCGACTTTGCCCACCCCCCTACCCCCCTCCCCTAACATTTTCTTAACGGAGCGGAAGACTGGGACAAAGTTTTCGTGTCAGATCATGGACGAAGAAAAGAAGACACGCGGTAAGAATTTTTTTTTCAATGTTGCAATAAATTGGTCAGTACAAAGGTCTGAAACCGTTTATTTTGTGTTCTTTTTCTAGTTCAGAAAACTCGTAGATCAACTGTGTAAAATGGGGATGACAGTCCTGCACGACTCCCACGCTCGTGTTTTAGCCGTTCTCATAACTTTGCTTTCACACGTTTGACTGAAGCGGGGTTCAGCCGTCTATTACATGTTTCATAGCTATAAAGAAGCTACAACTTCAATTTCATGACTATAGATCACTGACTCCATGATACGAAACACAACATCCTGCAAAAGAATTTTGTATAAGCCGGGCCCGACGTTACAGACATCAGCAGGGAAACTCATAACGTTGCAGATAATATTTCAGATCCTTTATTGCCACAAATATAAACATGAGAGGCTGAAAAAACCTATCAAGTTCCTAAACGAAACAAATTCAACGCCGACCTAATATGGCAAAGGCGGTGTAAAAACCACATTAAGTCGCTTAACAAACGTTCAGAGGTCGAATTTAACTGAGAAATATAACAAACAGGCAAGATCCACGTGTTATCAGACAATTGATCAGATTTCACCTTTTCGGCGTTAGATTTTCACGTGTGTTGTGACGCGACTTTTGATGTAAACAAACCGCGAAAGTTCGGACGTTCGGTTCCCAAACAACCACACGTCCACAAATTACGAGTCGCTATTTCGAGTTCCCGTTACTATATAATTCAAAATGTCAAAGCAGAAGAATAAGAGCGACTTCAACGCCATGAATATGACTGAACTATGCAGGAAAGTCGAGTTTCAGAAAGCGGATATTTGAAAACTTCGCTAATGGAAATCGCGCCTGGAGTCGAAAGAATGGTTTTGCCGGTGGCTCCAAACTTCGAAAAAGATCAAACCAATGATGCAGAGAATTTAATAATTCATGACAGGCTAATTCCCAATCCATTTTCTCTGAAGACCGTGAACAACTTTAACTCGCCGCCGCCGTTTGGGTTGTTTGATTTATCACCGCTGCACTGATTACGACTAGCAACTAGCATGGGCTCGCCGCTTGCAAGTGATTTGAAGATTATCGCTTATTCAGTGATGGTTATGTAGAATCTTTACTAACTGCTCAGTTGAATCAAGAGGGTGTCCATGTATATGTAGCCAAAGTGCGGCCTCTCGACTGGCCTCTCATGAAAATCAAAACGGATGAAGGAAAGGAGTTCTACGATCTCTGGTTTATTCTTGAGGGTAGAGGTGCAAACCGAGGTAGTGTACTTCAGGCAAGATGCAAGTGAAAAGGTGGTCGAGATGGGGGATGTATGCACATTGCGGCCGCAATGTATGCAGTGGATTGGTAAATTAAGTAGATAAAAATGTCGTACAACCCAAACGGCGGCGAAGAGTTGAAGTTGTTCACGGCCTTCGGGGAAAATGGATGTGGAATTAGCCTATCATGGATTATTAAATTCTCTGCATCATTAACTTGATCTTTTTCGAAGTTTGGATCCACTGGCAAAACCATTCTTTCGATTGCAGAGGCGATTTCCACTAGCGAAGTTTTCAAATATCCGCTCACTAAAACCGACATTCCTGCAAATATTTTGTAAGTTCTGCGACATTCGTGGCGTTGAAGTCGCTCTTGCTCTTCCGCTTTGACATTTTGAACCTGAAACTATCCCAGTTTCAAATTATATAAGAACATGACAAAAAAAGAGAAGGCTTTGCTAGGCCTGGTTGCGAAATCTGCTGGACGAGGCTACCAAGTCTTCCGAATTAATAGGGGAGGGGGGTAGGGGGGTGGTCAAAGTCGAAAGTCGAAAGTGAGAAGTGAGAATTCGAAGCTCGATTTTCGCGCTTCAGAAATCGGCATTTGATTTCGACTTTTCAATTTGCGAATTGACTTTTTATTTCGTAAATTCACATTTGATTTTTGATTTTGACTTTTCACTTCGAAGATCGCCTTTTGGTTTTGGCTTCAGTTTTACTTTCGATGGCCACCCTCGGCCACAGTAGTATCGGGCCACCTTAAGTGTTTCCCAATGAAACTTAAAAATAAAGTTAGGATGACAATTTGTTTCTTAATCAAGATAAACCCTCCTTTGCTTCTGAAAACCAAACGCTTTCAATTTTCGCTTCTAGGAACGGTAAAGCTTTATAAGCGAAGAATCGCGATACATTTTGAACAGCATTTATTGACCGACTCGCACGTTTTTCAAAAATTACGCGAAAGCCATCAGGAATATGAAGAATCGGTCAATTAAAAAATATTTCGATACAAATTTACAATCAAAAATGTAATTTACTTTTAGTACCATGGATTCCCTGCAAAGTCAACAGCTTGATTGATGTCTTGCAACGGCAGATTTCTCTTTAAAACAGCCATCTGTCCTCAAAGAATAATTTCTTCGCTTTTAGTTCTTTGAATTCCACATTTTAAGCTGTCGAGTCTTTCTAAGGGCTTCTTCTTCTGATATATAGTTCTCAAAAGGCGAGTCTTCATTCCGCTTACAGGATATTTACACCGCCTTGAAATTCACACGCAAAACGGTGCAACGCTTTTTGAAGTCTACTCTGGCAATGACAAAATATAATCTCTTCTTTCTAGGACCGTATTCCATTGGCAAAACCGCCAAAACGTCTCTTCACTCCGTTTCTCGCTCTGGTTTCAAGACAATTTCGCCGCTGCGGCAACTAACAACGGTTCTAACAGAGCGTCCTCGTCAAATTACGTCAATTTCCGTGGGACTTACTGTCCAAAATTAACCAATCAGAATTTTGCGGCCGCGGACGGCCGCAGAAACGAAAAAATGGGGGTCTTTATACCAGGCGTTCCCTCCTCCCTAGCCCCCAGACCCCTCATTTTTCTCCCGCATTCTCGCTTCCTTTCCCCTTCCCCGTTTACGCCTGCTAAGCAGGCTATACTCCTAGTCACTTTATGCTGGGTATCCTGTGATGGACTAGCATCCCATACAGGGAGAGTAGTGATACTCCAAGTCACTTTATGCTGGGTATCCTGTGATGGACTAGCATCCCATACAGGGCGGTGTAGTAATACTCTTAGTCACTTTATGCTGGGCATCCTGTGATGAACTAGCCTCCAGTCAAGGATGAGTATTAATACTCCTAGTTTATTCATGCTTCCAACTGCGAAGTTAATTAAGCGCCGGGCCGTGTGGGCCTCGAGCGCCCCTTTTGCGACTTCATAGTAATTCTTCGCTAACGCTGTATAAGAAGCACTTTCTATGGATTTTACATTTAACTCAATTTCAGTCAATCGAGACTCGTCAGTCTTTTCAATAGACCTCAATGAATGTGAAACAAACACACACAACTGCCCTGATCAGCGTGCAACCTGCATAAATGAACGGGGATCATATTCATGCAAGCGTAACAATGGATTCATTGGAGATGGATTTGAATGCCATCGTGATATTCAAAGGTCCTGTTCTGAGCTCAGATGAAAGGGCAAGTATCAGTCAGCGGAAATTACTTCATCGAAAAGGAAAGGGAAGTCTGGCACCATTTTCAGTTTACTGCGACATGGCTGGCAAAAATGGAGTTGGCGTGTCAGTCATCAGTAACGACAGCGAAAGCCGAACACACATCCAGGGATGTGAAGCAGTAGGATGTTACTCACATGGCATTCATTACACCGGAGAGAGTCTGTCTCAGCTGGCGAGTCTCACCAGAGTCTCCTCACACTGTGAACAGTTTATCAAGTATGAGTGTTATCACTCAATTTTACTTCGCAATCTATACGGATGGTGGGTGTCACGTGACTCTACTAAGATGTCGCACTGGGGTGGAGCATCTGTCAGTGGGAAGTGCGCATGCGGGATAACCAACTCATGTGCAGATCCCAAATGTGGTTGTAACTGTCATGCGAATGACTATGTGTGGCGTAAAGACAGCGGTCTCCTCACTGACATAGTTTTCCATCTCACATGCCTTTGAAAGAGTTTGTCTTCAACTCCAGCATTAGCTGCTGCGGTATCACCCCATACCCTTAACAATTGTGTGCTAAAAGGCCAAATATAAGACACAATATTATATTATATTATTACACTAGAATAACTTTACAGGTCTATTGACAGAAACAAGCTTATGTCCAGACTTACATTTCGATAACGCTCTGAAAACATAATGATCTGGGGCAACGGGCAAACATTCAACCTCAGACATATAATGCCTCAAAATCATAACAGGACAAATGTCCTTACTTAAGCCTTCAGAAATTACTGAATACTGCGCTAACTTTTCTAAGTTGATCAGTTTTACTTCTTTTACTATTTATCGCTTCATAACCAGTATGAAAATGAATATCGTCATACCTAACATGGAAAACTTTGAAAAACCCAGAATAAGCGAGAACAAAAATACAGACATTTCTCAGTTCAAGCAAAATTTCTAAATTTTTCTCATCAGATCTAGAGAAACAGGATCTTTCCTCTTCACTAAACGTTTTCCATTCAGCCTTTTGGCAGCTTCCCTCACTGCATGAATATTTGGACTATCAGTGGGGGATTGTAAGCCCGCTAAACTATGGGCCCACTGAAAAACATAAATATCATGTCTACTGAGCTATGCGATTGAGTAGTGTCCATCAAATACTGAAGGTATAGAGCAACATGTTCCGGCTTGGCAGGAAAGGGCCTGAATTTCATCTCTGGTACTTGCAAAGCTCTTTCACCTGAGGAATGCCCTCCTGTACGCATCTGTGGTCCAGCGGCTCTGGAAGCAATCACTGGTGTCTCTCGGCTTAGACGCCAAAGCTCTTTAGGATGGATCTTGCAAATAGCCATAGGACGATCAAATACCATGGCTGAACACATCTTCACTAAAAAATAATAAACTGAAAGAAAACGTACAAAAGGAAGAACAAGAAAAAGAGAAAATTAGTATCAACTTCTCAAAACAGAAAAGTGAAAAACGACGCTTCATACGGACAGTCCGGAATTCACTAACACACAAAATTACAAACTGCACCACTGGACGATGGTAATGGCAACAAAAGTCTGAAAATTAAACCTCCAGCTAAAAAGCTTTCAAACACAGTCATAAACTCACAAATATACCATCCCCGGGGGATTCCCAAAATGCCACATGAATGGGCCCGTTACAAAACGAATCATCCGGCTTTAACATCTCAAAACATATGCAGCGACAAATTTCCGCCGAGGAAGACTCCTACACTTCCACCAAGGAAGGCTCGTAAACTTCCACCAAGGAAATCCCGTAAACTTCCGCCTAGGAAGTCCTGTAAGCTTCCGCCGAGGAAATGTCATAAACGTCCGCCGAGGAAGTCACAAACCAATGCCCACTAATTGGCACAAATATAGGCTCCAGAGCCCTAATGAATATCATATAAGCCAATAACATACGGGCCTCCGAAAGCTATGCCCTTCAAAGGGGAAAACACACCAGCACCAATATGCATATCTAGTGACAAAAACCTACCTAAACTCCCTTGAAGTGGCAAACGGAAAAACTAAGGCCTGGCAAGTAATTAAGTACAGAAACTCAGCTAGGAATTACGCTTCAAATTATCAAAATCAATGTAAAGTGCAAGACATAAAACTCGAAAGCCTAGTTGCAAACAGCTTATTTTTGCTCTTCCCTTCAAGGACAGGTCCGGCCTACTAGGAAGCAACAACCAATCTCTACAGATGAATTAAAATGAAGCTAAATGAACATCATCGTTGCATAAAAAAATCCAAAAAACACGCTGATTTCCACAGAGGAACAATCAGTGTTCCAACAGCTCTACAATCGCGCATGTGACTCAACACTTTGCCTATAACCGCTATAGGAGGCACTAGCCAATTGTTGTCGGAGGAACAATCTTGAGAGAAAGCGTCTACTGCTTTAGACCCTGGTTGTAGAAATCTTGAAATTAAACCTGGGCAATTTGGTATTATATAACAATACGAAAAACTGCCTATGATGTGAGGACCCCAAAGACCAACCAGGTGAGAAAACACATCGTCGTGAACAGAATACAAATCGAAATCTGTAATCTTACTGAAAATGTCTACCTTAGAGTTCTAATCTCGCGGGATCCAAACAGTTTCCGGTTGACTGATGACGAAGAAAGCTCTCGTAACTCATCAATCATACTGCCAACTTGAACGATTCTCACAACATTATGACTATCAGTATTCCAACAAGCTCTATTGTCAGAAAAAATGGATTACAAAAGCTACAAACGCAAACTTAACTGCAGCTAGCTCCCTCCACGTAGAGCACTTTGAGACTCGGCAAGACTCCAGTTTCTACGGAAAATTGTAACAGAACCTTGAGTCAAAGGCGGTGCAACCAGTAGACGATGCATCTGAAAAAAATAACCTTCGAGAGAAAGATTCACGGTAGAAGGCCAAAACAAGACCCCATTTAGAGCGCGTTAGTTATTTCTCCAAACCAAAAGCTCTATTTTAGCTTGATTGTTCAAATACACAACAGGAGTTCAGCACGAAGTACGAGAATTGATAACGTGATGCAAATAACGAGTCATAACTTGGGTAATATTTTCGCAACTGGACCTCAAAGAAATTAGCTGCCCAATTATCAAGCTTCTAAACAAGAATGAATGCAGACACCTCGAAATTAGCACAGACCTCATTCAAATCAAGAGAAAATTTCTCCCTTCAAGAATCACTAGCAAGATGAAACCGCAATGGGTGTCAATAACGTAACCAATCCATGAAAAAATACTTTTAGGCTCTCAATCTGACTTGTCTTGATCGACCTGAAAGCCGATTTACTGGCCGAGGCTTTAACAGCTTTCTCTGCTCCTTCTTCCGCACAGCGAATTTTCTTGTCATCTTGTTCGTCATCACCCAGCTCGTGCTGTACATACTCGTTCATGGTTTTCCATCCAAAAAGGGGACTTACAGTCGTCCAAGCAATCCTGGATTATATTGGAATTCATTCCCCTAACGATTGAAGGACTTCGGCTCCTCTTGTTTTATCTTCTTGATTTCTCGTAGCTGGTCCATGGCAGCTTCTGTATGGGAACATTTAAGGTTCTCCACCGATTGAGAAACCAAAAGGGAAATCTGCGACATCAGTTGCTTATTATTTTCAGCGAAAGACTTGCCAATGAAGACTTCGACCTCTTTCGGGGTGGACATATCGAGCGCACGTGGAAGGGTCAAAAGAAAACTAGAACGAACTGAAAAAAAGGAACTCAACAGGAGAAGACTGACTGACGTAGAATGACAAAATATCTCCCGCCAAAAGCCTAAATAGTCCAGGTCACATGACAAGACCCGAGCCTCTCAATCGTGCCGTCAGAATATTAATTTCTGACTAATTCGTTCCCAGGTCACTCAACCGTCAGAAATTACATTTTGTGAAAGTCATTTATTATGACGTTTTGGATGAGTAGGTGACGAGTGGTCACGAGTAGCCTGTAATGTTTCTGGTGGCAACAAGCTAAATTATTTAATTTTTCTCAAGAAGGTTTGGTGTTGTGTTGTTGTTGTTCCAAGACTGATATTACGTTGTAAATAAACCAAAAAATAGCGAAATCTTTTATTGAAGCACAAAAAAATAGCCAATCTAAAAGGGTATGCTGAAAGGGTGCTACTTATCATCCAAGAAGACAAGTAATGAATGTGAGTACCACTTAACGATGTTTATCAAGCATTAACAAAGAGTCGTCAAGAGACATGTGAAGTCATTAGGGCCTGAATTGCCTAGTCAGTTGTTTGGGTATTTCCACTTCGCAAATCATACAGGGAAAGCGGAAAACAGATTGAGATGTAGGCGACTTTTCGTAATCTTTTGAATTGCATAAAACCGACGGTATGTTTGATTTCACTTTTTTATGACATTATGACTTCGCTTCTATTTGTCTAGTATTAAAGATTATGTAAACATCCCAATGGCGTGCTGATTCATAACAAGACTAGGCAGAATGAAGTATAACACACAACAACATCTGACTTCTTTCTCTGTTTCTTATCGACGTATCGTATTTAACACCATTTAGCATACCTCTTGACCATCCCCCGAATAAATGAACGCACCCGAATGACACTCTCCCAGAAGAGGCTCTCGGAAGATAACTGAAGAGGGGCGATTATTTGCAATATATTGCGAGGTCACACTGATGACCATCCAACTTTGTTTTCGCTTATGGCCTGGACCATTCTGATTAAACATTTCCATTGATGAATACGGCAACTTAAGAGGCAATGTCCACTAAGACCGAGCAAAATCGCAAATATGTGGCACATGATGAAAAATCAAAATTCTCCGTTTTTCGCCCAGAGATACTTTATGGTAGCTCTAGAAACGTGGTGGCATTTTTTGTTAAGAAACTATTTTTAAAGCTCCAAAAAATTAAAAAACCGTTACCGCACTACGTGTCTCTACAAACACCCCGAATAAAGGCGAATCATACCTTCTCGTAAAATTCGCTCTGTTGAATTCGCGTCATGGAAAAATTCTGTTTTGAGCTGAGAAAGTTGCTGTTGAAGAGTTTACAAGTAATTTGAGTCAAATTATACTTTTGTGGATTAATTTTGAAGGTCATGGCAGGCTGCTGAAAATCACTAAAATTCGCTTGCTTTGAATTCTCAATTTGGCACAGTTTTTCAAGAGAAAGTTTCCCTCCCCGGTAAAACACTTGAAATTCAGAATTCTTGAAAGAGGAAATGCCGTTCTTAAAGCAGGTTTAAAAATCAGTTTCGGGCTTTTTATCAGCGCCGAGTACACGCTCTCAAAATCCCGATAATTACAACATTAACACGTCAACAATTGGCACATACGTCCCACCAACTGACTGAAAATGTAGAGATTTCTTCTATTTTGGTTGGTATTCGGTTGTAATCCACAGCGGAAAGGTTATGTCTAGCTCGTATCGCGTATTGGCAATCAACCCAAATGACCTATTTCCATCGCCCTCCTTTTGTTAAAATCAAGAACCTTCAGGAATAAAATGATTTTGCCTTATTTGAACTTCAAAACAGTTTTCTCCTATAAGACTTCTTTTCTTGATCTGTATTCGTTGCAAAATTTCTTGCCGAAAGCTTTATACAAGCCTGTTTAGTTTGAGTCACGCAACAAAATGTCACGCACTTGATTTTACCTGACGTCGGGCTTGACCTGCACAGGAAACAAAAAACAAAAAACAAGCAAGCAAAAAACAAACAAACAAAAACAAAGCAATGAGAACTTTGAAAACCTGTGGACCCAAGGACCGATTACCGCCAACTGCTGCTTATAAGTCTTGGGCTTATACAACTTTGTAAGGGGTTTTGGGTGGGCTTATAAACGGAACGGAACCGTCCTTTTCTTTCTTTACAAGCTTGTGAAACTATTTTATGGCAAACCTAGCGGATTGCACTTTTATACATGAAACTCAAAATTAAGTTGAGTTTGAAACTCAACTCATGTTGAAACTCATCATGACAAGGAGTCTTAATGTTCAGGGCTCTTTGTCGCTTTCCGCCTGATCTTCTTAGCAGTGCAGGTGGCGAAGGTGGAGAGCCATCCTTGTGACGAATGGCTAACGCTCGAAACGTCAGCTTTCAATCTCTTCACGGTGGCTCAATTTACCTTATCAACTCAGTTGATAAATCCAAAATTTTGTGTTTCGCTTCCCCACCGATGCAGCACCACAGTTTCTCTAGAAACTAACTCCCTTGTTTGTCAGGTGACAGTTGGTTGTGCGATATTTCTCCGCCTTCTCACGGTTGAGGAGAACGAGCTCGGTTTCGCTTAGAGCACTGCTATGGACGGTAGACCATCAGATGACAGAGCCTTAGATTTCAGCGCAGATATTGGTCTTATAGGTCCCACGCCATATGCTCTTCATACACGGACGGATTCCTTCTTTAGAAAACTGTATATTCGAGAGCATCCTCACACCATCGATCTTCCAAGTGGCAACTAAAAGGCTTGAAATGGACGCGCACCGGATGACACTTAGGGATGGTTCTCCACCGGGATCTTGATGTCGTGTCCGGAGTTTAGGAGGATAAATGTATCCGACTTAGTCTCCGCTGGCCTTGCGGTCACAGGCTCCCTTAAGCTTCCTTCCATGGGGAGGGAAGGGAGCCAGGAGTTTGAACACCACGCCCAGCTCTGCTCCAAGTACTCCTGCCCAATCTATGGTGGCACTGCAGGCCCTGCAGTGGTAGCAGCCAGCGCTGTCTTGCCGGAAGCTGACTGTCTTCAAGGCTGGTATGGTAGTGTTAATCTGCTAAATGACGTCTGCCATCACAGCGAGGAATGCACGAAAGTGAGAATGAGACAAAAGTGTTCTTTCTTACCAGAGCCCACTTGAAGGAAGACACCAATGTGTTGCAAAATAGCTTTGGACTCCGACTTACCAATTCCACTGTCTGCTTTTCTCATTTTCCCGTTCGAGGCATACTTAGACAGCCCTGGTAGAACTCAACATGACCAACGTCGATTACTTCCCTCTGCGCTATTCCCAGACAGGAGCGATGGGCTGGGCAAATGGTCCATGCTAAGAATACTAATTAAAAATACTATTGCGCATGCTAAAAGAAAATCAGCGAAGTTCAACTTCTGAGTGGATGCCGCTGATTCCAACACTGCAAGTGTGACCCGAAAAGTCTTTTTTTGCAACTGGAACAGCAACTGCTTGTTCATATCGTTTGTAAGAGGTGCAAACGCCTGCAACTAGTTTCTGAAAAGAATAAGTGACCTCTATTCGCAGCCAATGGTTTGATTGGCTATTGTACTCGGTGACAGGGGTCCTGACTGCGAGAACTCCAAAGAACCTATCCTTTTACAGTAGCGCAATATAGAGGAAGCGCTCAACAACTACTGCGTGTTAAATCTGGCGTTTTCCTTTTTTTTTTTCTTTTTTTTTAACGAAAATTATCAGTTTTTGAACATTTACTCAAAGCCAAACCGCACTAGACATTTTGTCTAGTTTCCAATAATGTCGCACCTGAAATCCTCACACGCCTGATTTCCAACAAGAAAATTATTTCCGCAAATGGCAGCTTGCTTTTTCGACGCAACACTGGTGGCTTGCAAAAAACATTGAAATCCTTCACCATGAAATTAATTAGACTGTGGGAAAAATATCCTAAATTGCATTCACGCTAGGGAATATTCGCGTCTTGAAAAGTCGAACTCTGCAGGAAGATATAAAAAAAATTATATCGATGTTTGCTATTTAAGACTATGATCAGAAGCTAACACTTTCTGCTTCTAGTGAACACGTGACAATTTTTTCTCTCGCCAGAGCGTCACAAAATGTACATCTATGTAATCTGCAACTTGTTTTGCACAGGTCAGAATTGTGTGCTGAATAGTCCCGTCATATGTAGTATCACTCTATTTTACTAGTCGAAAGATTTTTCAGGCATAACTTCGGCGGTGTAACATGACACCAAACAGGAGGACGGAATGTGAGTAAACAAACGCAGTAATGTAGTCAAGAGCTACGCATTCTGAAAACTCACGATTATAGAGAAAAGTGAACTTAAATTTTTCAGGGAACTTGTAAAAAACAAATGGATGCCTTCTTTGTTAACCTTCGATATGCTTTAGTTTAAATCATGGAAAAAAAATTCAGCTATCTCTGCGGTTTGTTTTTACTTTGAGGTTAGTCCGGCATCATATTTTATTAACCATGTCCGGCATCTGGGATGAAAAAGGGAAACGGTCATTCCGGTTGAATTGCTGAAACAAAAGCCATCACTATTTATATCGCCTTCTATCTTGTACAATTTCCTTCATAGCTTAAGTTATTTCAGGCGTCCTAATCTTTCGATTTTTCCCCCATTTTTGCAAACCCATCACCAAAACCTATCCTGTGACTTGACCAGAACCCGTTGCGTGACAGACAAATTTAGTTAAATCAGACCACAATAACAGTGCGGTTTCTGAGATAAATGTGGAGATCACTGCAAAGTTATTTAGTTTCTTCAGGGGATTAACACTAAGAGATTTTAAAAATACATTTGCCATTCGTTAAGGGATGTGAATGTGATGGCGGAGTCGTTATTCATTAGTTGAAAGTCAATCTGGAGAAACGAGGAGATAACGGTCCATTCCACGCGTCAAGATGGCCCTTGGACAGTACACCTAAAACTTGACAAAACCTGGCATTTAGACAAACTCTTATACAAGGTGAGCTAGATATGACCTTTATCCTGTACTTTTCATCCAAATACCAAAGGAAACAAGGAAAAAATTCCAAGTTTTCGGCTATTCGGTCGGAGGCACGAGCCTATTGTTTGTATTGGTTGACAGGTTAATGTTGTCATTATCGGGATTTTGAGAGCGTTCGTACTCGGCGCTGATAAAAAGCCCGAAACTAATTTTTAAACCTGATTTTAGAATGGTATTTCGTCTTTCAGGAATTCTGAATTTCAAGTGATTTGGTGTTTTACCGGGGAGGAAAACTTTCTCTTGAAAAACTGTGCCAAATTGAGAATTCAAAGCAAGCGACTTTTAGCGATTTTCAGCAGCTCGCCATGACCTTGAAAATTAATTCACAGATCTAAAACAGGGCTCAAATACTTCATACACACTTCAAAAGCAAACTTCCACGCTTAAAATTGGGGCTTTCTGGGGTGCGAATCAAACAGAGCGAAGTTTACGAGAAGGTATAATAAACGTTTATTTCGCGTGTTTACAGGTCTGGACACGTGTGGCGTAAACGTGTTAATTTTTTTTTCGGGCTTTAAGAATTTCAAGAAAAAAATTCCACCACGTTTCTTAGATTACCATAGGGTATCCGTGGAAAATTTATGAGGGAATTTTATTTTTCATCGTGTGCCACTACTCGCTCGATGTTAGTGGACATCCCCTCTTAAACGCCTATGAACACTCTCTTGAATGATTCGAAATTATTCTGAAGCATGTTGAATGATGATGGGTGAGGTTGAATCCGTTTGACCAGAGCCCGTTATGGCTGCATATACATACAACACAAGGGACAGTTCCGTTCTGTTAAATCTTTCATCTGCTGTTCACATTGTTTTTATATGATTTTTTTTTTATATATTCTCTTTCATTTAACATCCTTTAGTTAACATAAATCCTTCATGATGAATCCTTCATGAACAATTTTTAACAAAATAGAAGTCCGGTGAGCGCGCGGATATTAGGAAACTTAAGAAACCACGACGGCGACGACAACGGAGACCTCACAAAATAAGAAGTTTAAATAACCAAAAAAATGGCCATGCAACTGCGTTAATATACATTCTGGTGCACTTTGCCATGCTCTGAAAAATAACACGTCCACACGAAAACGCATCGAAATTTTTCAATCCACAGGAAATCGGTAACCATTTGCGGATACTTTAAGCTTTTTTTCTCTATTGTTCTTGTTTTTGGCTGTCTGTTTGTTTGCTTGTTTGTTTGTTTGCTTGCTTTTCTTTTCTTTTTTTCCTTTTTTTTTTTTTTTTGGTCACCGAGTCCGAGGTTGTGACGTTAGCGTTTGCGAAAATGTACGTTTACCTGTCCACGCAAGAATACTTAAACGATCACGTTTTTGACTGATATCCATTTTGGAGAGCTGTCTCGAAAAAGTGCTTTTACGATGGCCATTTCAGTCGTTTTCGTGTAGAAGGAAGACCTAAACGCACAAAAAAAAACATACGTTTTCGTGTGGACGGAACTTAAGGTTTTATAGAGAACGGGAACCCATGAATCGGTGAATTTTCCTTGGCTCTACCTGAATTTGAGTGCCGTTCGTACGAATTTAGTTCCAGGACAGTTCGGCCATAGTAGCGAAAGCTGTTGAGGAATGTCTGACTCCCACCCAGTTTGCTTACAGGCAGGGGGGTAACTGTACGAACGCATTAATATCTATTCAACATCATGTTTATAAATATTTGGATAATCAAGAATGTAAGGCAGTTCGTATCCTCACTATGGATTTTAGCAAAGCTTTCGATTCAGTTAACCACAGTTAACTCTCTGCAAAACTTAAGCAGCTACCGCTAAAGCCCTACATAGTTAACTGGTACCACAGTTTTTTGCATGAACGACAATAGCGTGTTTCATCTGGTAACCATGTTTATACTTAGCAGGCAGTCAACAAGGGAACGACTCAGGGAAGTGTTAGCGGCCCTTACCTCTTTAATGTTTTTCTTAATGATTTAAATCTTTTCATAATGATGTTCCTGCACTTTTTAAGTGGCTGTCTCCCTAAGAACCTCATAGCCCAAATTGGTCACAGAATAGGCTTCCTTCAAATCTTGTATGTGAATTGCACTTTGTCTGGGTACTTTAAAAACACTTTTCGTTTGGGCTCTTAATGCTTTCTTCGACAGTTTACAAGGGGGGTCCCCTGGTGGACAAAAATGGACATTTTATTGGTACAAAAATGCCAATTTTCAATAGCTTTGGTAACTCCTCACAACACTTAAAATTTGATGCAGGACAAAATTCTACTGTTGGTTGATAGGTACAACTCTTCTTTATCCTACAGTGTTACTGACATTTCCATGTAGTTGTTTTGAGCAGTTAAAACAGTTCCTTTTAACAACCCAATTTAACAGCTTTTAAAAAAGTAGGGAAAATGGGTAAACAAAAATACATGTTAACTAAAAGTGAGACCTTGTCTAGCAAATTCCTTTCAGTCATGGAAAGTTAAAGACTTGGCCTTAATTATAATAAAATAAAATCGTGCGGCCAGACGGTTTAAAGAACGTGGCGCCGCTTTGAAACACCAGTATTTCTAAATTATGCAAATTATGAACCACAACCTATGCGTGGAATTTAAGAGTAAATGTGATGCGAGCAATGCTCCCTTACATCATGAAAACACGAAAATAGTTTCAAACTACAGCAGGACACAAATGTAAACTGGCAACATTTCGCATATAGCTTTAATTAAAATGTACAGCATTCAAGTAGCTCATTAACTATGCTCAATTCACAAGATAAACAAGTTATGAAGTACATGCCACTCAATGATTGCTAATTGCGCTTTACAAAATAACCTTGATCTAGAACTATTAATCTGAGAATAATCAATAAAAGCAAGTCATATTGAGTATATCACAGCCTGTGTTTTGCAAACTTATTTAGCGAACACTTAGTGCCTTGCAAAACAATGAAATCAACGAAGGGCATCTTGTTCTGTTTACATTTGCACCCATTACCTCAATTTTCTGTAATCTTTGAGATCATCTTAGAAGCGTCAAACAGTCGGTTTTTGAGAAAATTCTTCGTTCAACAACCTTCAATTACAACAAGCTTTCCATGCATTTAGTTCTCTCGTGTTGTATTATTCTGGCAGTAGCCGCTGACCAGTTACTAATGTCAACAACAACACCGGGTACTGCTCCATTTTGCACTCGCGTTTTGGCTCTTAGCTATCTAAGATTTGAATTCATGATCCTTCACCAATTAATAGTGAATTTATTTGAAAAAAAGGGTTGGAGCTCATGGGGAGAAGAAACAAATTTTTGTCCTTAATTTAATCTGCAAGCACACAACCACAATGAAGACCATGGTTTGGCCATGGTTTCAGCTAAGTGAAATAACTCGTACAGCTGGGCACGTCTTCATAAATTTGAAAATATCCTTCCTGTTTTCGACTTCTGGGGCTTTGAAAGGTTCCTTCAGTTTTGAGAAAGTAATCAGCTGCAGTTAAGAGACAACCTTGACCCTATCTAGACCAGGCCTTCTTTGGTCTTCTGCAGCCGTTGCGGGGCAGGCCTCCAGCAAACTCCGATAGTAATAAAGCAATGAAAATGAAACTTAGAGGGTCAAAAGTATGTCCAAGAATTTTTTCCAAGAATGTCTCCTTTGAGATCAGCAAGGGATACTGATGACGTCACACGACGTCAGGTTTATGTCATAATTTCCAATTGGATCCACCGTATTGGATTTCCTGATTTCCTTAAGACTCTGGAAAGCCACCCAGTTGACCAAAAGGTGAACAAAAATAATAAAAGAACTCTAAAATTATCTAATAGCATGACACCTTCAGTAAGAAAGTCATTTTTGTTTTCAGTTAAAACAGTAATGTACCAAATAATTTCAGATGAACACGCCTGTCAAAGTTTGATTGCCTTAGCAACGTGATTCTCACTGTACATTGACCTACCACACTAATTTGTTCCCAACTAATTTTTTCAATAAAATTTTGGCGGTGCTTGTTCACACATTATAGGGTTAATTTAAAATAAAGTAGGGTTTCAAGGAAATCAAAAATTCCTTCGGCAATGCCAGTAGTAAATGACTGGAAACAGTATTCAAGAGGAAACGAGTTTCTGTTCTAGGTAACGGGCGTCTACTGTACAGTTAGATTAAGAGTAGTCTAGTAGAGATAGAACTTATAGTAGAGTAATTTTTGCGCGAGCTCGAGTATCTCACCCGCTATTCAATCCCTAACAAAAATCTGAGGATACTCGTAACTTCCACCGATTAAGCCTGGTTCTCATACTACCCAGGCTAGTCTGTGATAAACTCTGGAAGGGCATGTACTTAAACCCGGAACGCCGGAACGCCGGAACGCCGGAACGCCGGAACGCCGGAATACTAAAACCCGGAACGCTAGGTTAAGCCACACTACATTATTAACGTTACCTTCTGACTCCCGCCAAAACCTGCGCGCAGGTTAGTTAAGATTCAGTGTCTTACCTCTTTTTCTCTGGACTTTGGCTGGGACTAAAGGAAGGGAATAACAGTTTATCACTTTGTAAATGTTACTTTAAACGCTTTAAGTCAAAGAGACAATTTCAGCTACATACGCTTACCTTGCTGGAGAGTCCTCCATGTCGATGCCAGCGCAAAACAGCCCAGCACTCAAATAAATTATAATAATTATGGTTGGCGGGAAAACGTAAGGCAGGGGGTTGGGGAGGGGATAGTGAGGAGAATGGTTTTGGCGGGAGTCAGAAGGTAACGTTAATAATGCGGTAGCGTGGCTTAACCCTAATTGTTCGTCTTTTCAGCGATCTTGTGTATATTAAATCGTCATTTAGAGTTGAAGTATTCCGGCATTTCGGGTTTAAGTATTCCGTTGTTCAGGGTTTAAGAATTCCGGCGTTTCGGGTTTAAGTATTCCGGCGTTCCGGCGTTCCGGGTTTAAGTACGTGCCCTCCGGAAGTGTCATTCACTATGTTCTGTATGTTTGGCGGTATACTGCTAATCTAGAGAAAGTGCAGCAAAACCAAGTCGGGGCGAAATTTCAAAAGCAAGACGTTTTTGGGGGTATCGTAGGTTCACATTTGGTAGAGCAGTACCCCACGATCAGGTGGTTCTGGGAGCTACATACTGCAAACTGGATCATAACCATTTAGTCGTCATGGACCAAGCTCCCACAACTGTTTTACCAAACAGAAAGTATTCAACGGGGGATATTTCTATCAAGTAGTAATATTTTTGCTATACTGACATTTCGCCAGGGTCAGATTCCAGAATTTAACAGCTTGGATGAAATTAGAAGTTTATTTTCAAACATGTTAAGATGCTCCCCCAAAGTCCCAGTTATGACGTTATTTCACCTTGCTCAAAATACAAAAAAATAGCAACTACGTCACACACTGTGGTTATGTGCTTGCAGCTCTAAATTAAGGGCAAAATTTGAATTTTGAATTTTCCCTCATGAGCTCCAACCCTTATTTTCAAATGAATTCACCCTTCATTGGTGAGCGATCATACATTCAAATAGAAACGCGAGTGCAACCGGTCTTTTTGTTGACATTAGCTACTGGTCAGCGGCTACTGCCTGAAACATTTAACACGAGAGAAGTAATACGTGGAAAGCTTGGTCTAAATGAAGGCTTTTGAACAAAGAATTTTCCCAAAACCAACTGTTTTGACGCTTCTAAGATGATCTCTGAAACGCACGGATCTATATTTGATCGAAGATGACAGAATAATTGAGGTAATGGGTGCAAATGTAAACATGCAGAACAAGATGCCCTTCGTTGATTTCATTATTTTGCAAGGCATTAAGTGTTCGCTAAATTAGTTTGCAAAACACCTACGAGCTGTGATATACTCAATATGACTTGCTTTTATTGATTTATTCTCAGATTAATAGTTCTAGATCAAGGTTGTTTTATAAAGCGCAATTAGCAATCACCGAGTGGCATGTACTTTATATCTTGTTTATCTTGTGAATTGAGCATAGTTAACGAGCTACTTGAATGCTGTACATTTTAATTAAAGCTATATACGAAATGCTACCAGTTTACATTTGTGTCCTGTCGTAGTTTGAAACTATTTTCGTGTTTTCCTGATGTAAGGGAGCATTGCTCGCATCACATTTACTCTTAAATTCCACGCATAGGTTGTGGTTCATAATTTGCATAATTTAGAAATACTGGTGTTTCAAAGCGGCGCCACGTTCTTTAAACCGTCTGGCCGCACGATTTTATTTTATTACTAATTAAGACCAAGTCTTTAACTTTCCATGACTGAAAGGAATTTGCTAGACGAGGTCTCACTTTAAGATAACATGTATTTTTGTTTACCCATTTTTCCTACTTTTTTAAAAGCTGTTAAATTGAGTTGTTAAAAGGAACTGTTTTAACTACTCAAAATAACTACATGGAAATGACAGTAACACTGTAGGATAAGGAAGAAGTTGTACCTATCAAACAACAGTAGAATTTTGTCCTGCATCAAATTTTAAGTGTTGTGAGGAGTTACCAAAGTTATTGAAAATTGGCATTTTTGTACCAATAAAATGTCCATTTTTGTCCACCAGGGGACCCCCCTTGTAAACTGTCGAAGAAAGCATTTAGACCCCAAACGAAAAGTGTTTTTAAAGTACCCAGACAAAGTGCAATTCACATACAAGATTTGAAGGAAATCTATTTTGTGACCAATTTGGGTTATGAGGATCTTAGGGAGACAGCCACTTAAATATGCAGACGACTCCACTATCTTAGCTCCTGTAAGCAGTAATTCTGATCCGTCTGACCGTTTAGTAGAACTATTTTTAAATTGGTCTAGAGAGAACAATATGATTTGTAACCCTAGCAAATGCAAGGAACTCGTTGTTAGGAAGAAGAACAATAACACGCGATATGAGCAAATTTACAATATTCCACAGTGTAATAGTATGTCGTTACTAGGTGTTACCCTTCAAAGTAACTGCAAGTTCAGTGAACATGTAAGACTGAAATTAGTCAAAGCAAACAGATGTTTGCATGTTTTAAGGTCTCTTAGAAAGGAGCAATACTCTCAAGTAGAGATAGACCATTTATTTAAGTCCTTAGTTCTACCGAATTTTACGTAGTGCCTTTTTGTGTATGGAGCGTCAGAATCAGATTTGAATATTATTCAACCTTTTTTGGATCGCTGCCACAAGCGCCGCTTTGTTTCTTCTCCCGTTTCTATTAAGGAGCTTTTATATAGACAGGACTGCAAGATTTTAAAGGCTATTACCTCTGTAGATAACCATCCGCTAGGCTCGTATTTACCACCAACAAAAGAGAATGAATATAATTTGCGTAAAAAACAGTGCACCCTGAGGGCTGTGGGCACGAAAGCGGCCCAAGGCACTGCTGTAAATAAGTTTCAATCTAAAGAACTAGCGCACTCGGCGACCAGTAGAACCAATGTGAACAAACAATCTGTAATTGAGTTAGCCGAGAATATCCAGGAAAAATTCGTTAAGTTCAACGAATTGCTATTAAATGTCCAGGAGTCTTTCAATAAAGACGTTGAACAGTATACATGTCTGTTAACTGAACTCCACGATATTAACAAGGGTCAAGGGGTCAATAATAAGCCGAATATAGCAAACAGAAAACGAAAAGACCGCAAAAATCTCAAGCGCATAGAACGCACAAACGAGACCTTAGAGGCAAATAAAAAACATATCAAAAACGTCTCTAATAAAGAACTGACAAACGACCAAATTAGCCTCGTGTCGAAAGGACTCAAATTTATTCCCACTCCCGTTACAAATGATAATCTTATTAGACACCAACTTTTGCAAGACTTCAATCAGTTTGCAAGGCGAATGTGTCGTCAATACATATTTCAGGGCAAGATAAAGAACCACATCCTTTCCACGTAAAATCAAACTGGGAACCACCAGTACAACAATCAGTCGCTTTAGAGAGCTTTCTAGAAAGAGTTAAATACCAACTCGCAGAAATACACATTACAAAGCCAAGAAATAATCTCCTCCCAGCGGAACAACAAGCACCCAGAGACTTAAAAACCAACACAGAAATAAACATCAGGAAAGCTGACAAAGGGACTACATCTGTTTTCATGAGCCTAGCTGACAAGAAAAGCGAGGGGCAAACTCAATTAGACAACATGGAAAACTACAGGCCTCTTGCTGAACCTATGGTTGAACAAACATCCCGCAGAGTACAACAATTAATTACAATACTTTACAATGAACACCACATTGACGAAATGACTAAAACATGGCTTTGTCAAACACCAAACCCGCCTCTTATTCCAATATTTTATACCCTTACAAAAATCCACAAACCGACTCCGGTCGGGAGACCTATAATTTCCGGAGTTTCAGGTCCTACAGAGAAGTTATCAGCTTTTGTTGACAAACTACTCCAGTCGATAGCACAACAACAAAAGTCCTATCTCAAAGATACAACCGACTTTATTAACTTCATTGAGAGGACTAAAGTCCCAGAGAACGCAATCCTAGTATCAATGGACGTAACGAGCTTGTACACTAATATTCCACAAGAGGAAGGTATTCAAACAGTATGCGAGGCATACGATGCTTT
Source organism: Siderastrea radians (assembly GCA_964017195.1). Lineage (NCBI taxonomy): Eukaryota > Metazoa > Cnidaria > Anthozoa > Scleractinia > Rhizangiidae > Siderastrea > Siderastrea radians. The sequence goes on from OZ024890.1 coordinate 17,839,080, forward strand.
CTATAAAGACACACCTCCTATCCCTACACGTCGACTTGCGCAAGCGCTCAGGCTAATACTACAGGAAAACTCATTCCAGTTTTGTGGAAAAAATTACCTACAAACACACGGAACCGCCATGGGCACTAAAATGGCGGTCGCTTTTGCCAATATATTTATGGGAAAAGTTGAAACAGAAATCCTTAGCCAAAGCGCACTCAAACCTCTCACTTGGAAACGATATATCGACGACATTTTCTCCCTCTGGGATACCAGCAGAGAGGATTTAACTCAGTTCATTGATCTAGCAAATAAACATCATCCGACTATCAAGTTCACGGCTGAAATTTCTGATACAGAAACTACTTTCCTGGATACCAGCGTTTACAAAGGCGAAAGATTCACAAATGAATCAGTGCTTGACATACGCACCCACTACAAGCCTACTGAAACATTTCAATACACACATTTCTCCTCGTGTCACCCACCAGGAGTTAAGAAAGGTTTTATCAAAGGAGAGGCCTTAAGATTGCTAAGAACGAATTCCTCTAAAATAGCGTTTGAGGAAAAAATCAAACTCTTCCAGTCTCATCTCATTGATAGAGGTTACCCAGAGGGTCTTGTCCAAAGAACTCTCTCGGAAGTAAATTTTGAAAATAGAAAGCAGGCCTTACTACCTAAACCTAAAGCAAACAAGAGAATCTTGCCTTTTGTTACACAATATCACCCAGCAGTGCCAAACGTGAAACAAATACTCATGAAACACTGGCATTTAATAGAAGAACAACCATTGTTAAAAGAAATATTCAAAGAACCTCCCCTAATATCATACAAAAAGGGTAGGTCCCTCAAAGACATACTCGTGAGATCCAAACTATGAGAATGGCTTTAACACGTGCGCAAGAGTCGTGTAGGCCTGTCTACTTATTTTTAACACTGACGAATCATGGGAATGAATTCTGCTAGATGGTTCCGAGATGTCAAGCGATGACCATATTTTTCAAGAAATGGTCGCAAACTGTCGACTTTTAAAAGGGGAATACCTGCCTTCAGTAGAGCTTCCACAAGCTCATATCGATAGAGCCTCATGTCTTCAGGTAATGTGGATCCTTTTGCTCCTCCGCTTGTTTTTGCAAGAAGATCCTTGATATTTTGATCTTTCTCCTTGCTTTTCTTAATATTCTCCAGCGCTTTGATGTGCTTTATGGATGATACGTGTTTCTTGACAGAACTCTTTTTTTTGGAAAGAGTTTCTCTGCAGGCGACACATCTTAGATTTCCCGACACTGTAGTTAGGCACTGGTCTTCAAACTCGTTCACTCTATCCCACACGGACACATTTGGATCGACTGATCCACGCACATTTCTCTTCTTTTCGGCTGGATTAGTCTGCACTTTTCTTTTCCGAGAGATACTGGCTTTTTCTGGAGTACTTAATCTAGCTCCAGCACTAGCTGCTACTTCTAAAGGATCTGAATATTCATCATCTTCACTCGAGCTTGAATAATCACTCGGCTCCGCCATTTTGAATTTTTCAGCATATCCGCTGACCACCTTCGGCTGCTACCACAGGCAGACCACCAGGGGAATAGTGTTTTTTGTTTACAAAAGGTATTTTACGCAAAATCATGCATAAAAGCAACTGATGCTTTAAATTAGAACTTGAATGGGCGGTTTTTAGTTACAAATTGCCTTAAAAAATCAAGAAACTTATTCAAAAAAGAAAAACGTTGCACGAAATCCAAAAAGTTGCTCGAAGGACTAAAAGTTGCTCCAAATCTGAAAAGTTGCTCAAAAGTTGCCGAGCAACTTATGGACAGCCCTAGCACCCTCCCAAGGTTAATACCCAACGATTTATGACATCTTATGTAAATAGACTGATTTTTAAACACAAGATAATGTAGTTTCTACGTAGTATTTTATCATCCATTTGTAGTTTAATTAGTTTAATTTTTAGGGTAGATTTTCATTGAATGTATAGGCGATTAGAATGTAACAAAAGGTATGTACTTTTATCTTTTGGCAATAAAGACTATTATTATTATTTATTTATTTATTATTTATTATAATACACAGTCTAAGAACTCTAAGTGGTCTCTTTCTTGTCGTTGCAGTAGTCCGCGTTTCCTAAAGAAAGTCTCTATTAATAGTAGGAGAAGGATGGGCTGATGCCCTGAGTTGATTGCTAATTATTCTTGCAAGGGCAAAATCCTCATACATCAATATCCCTGTATCTTAAGCTTTGGCCAAACGGAGTCGAAAGTTATCCGGCATGTTGAAAACTTGCGATAACTTGCGCCTCCGTTTGGCCATGACTTGCGCGTTTGCGATGGCTTGCGATGACTTGCGTTCACTTTCTTCGAGCTCAAATTTGCGCGCAAATGAACGCAAGTTTTTGACCGTTTGGCCACCCAACGCAAGTCGACGCAACTTGGTTTCAGTGTTGTTTTCTTTAGTATGGGCAAGCAAGTAAGGCTGCACTGAAATGGCCTTTTTGCAACTTGTGTTGAACTTGCGTCTTCTTGCAAGTCCGTTTGGCCACCCATCGCAAGTCTGCGTACGCAAGTTAGCATTTCCAAACTTGGGCTGACTTGCCACTCTGTTTGGCCAGGCCGTTATACAGTGGAACCTCGATTTAACGAAGTGAAAGGGACTAGGGAAGTTGGTTCGTAAAAAGGAGGGTTCGTTATATCGGGGTTCTTTTCCATACATTACACTATTACTGGGCTGAAAAATATTGTTCGTTAAACCGAGGACTTCGTTATATAGAGGTTCGTTAAATCGAGGCTCTACTGTATATACTTATTATACAGACAAGAGTGTTTTAATGGAAAATAGAACACTCATAAAGTACATACGAAACTATACTACATTCGGGACTCGAGTGGCGTATTTTCCATATCCTCACTAGTGAGGATATCGATGACGTCATTTCTCACTTTTACGCTGTTGTTTGTGCAAAAATAGTCTTGTCAATATAATAAAAAGAAAATTACACAGTGGCTTGAAGATATGAATTTTATTTTCTCCTGGTAAAAAAACAATATTTTACCACTCAAAAATAAAATTCATATCTTCGTGTCGCCGTGTAATATCGTCTATTTATTTTGCATTTCGTGTTATTCATGTATCAATTTACAACCTGACCCTGTTTGGAATCGACAACGTGCTTCACACTCTTGAAAGACCTGGCACTCGGCTACACTTCATAACAGACTACCTGACACTGTTCTCGTATTTCCACACTGGGCAAGGACCCTGTTGGTGCCGTTGCATTTCCGCTTCACAAAATCGCCGTTTTCTTCAGTTTCGTTTCTTATCTAAACTGTGGCCTACTAGATTATGTCATTGCACTAAATAGTCAACACCAAAACCACTCCTTGCGAACATCATACCTCTCAGCATCAAAACACGGCCCATTGAAATAATGGGCGACTTCACACTAGATGCTAAGTAAACGTAACCCTTTAAGCCCCAACTGTGACGAGTACCTAACTTCTCCTTGCAATGTCACTGCACCGTTAAACATACAGGTCATGAGAATGATGGAAATGATAAAATTCTCCAAACATGTATCATAAAAAAGATACGAAGGCTAGTGAGGAGAATGTGCATGTTGATGTGGGGTATAAAGGGTTAAGAAAGGGTCAAGTCAAGTAAAATTCTAATTACTTACTTAGTCTATCAGACACTAGCATGCGCGTGAATGAATACAGCTAAAAAAAAAAGATTCCAGCAGAGATGTCTTTGTCAAAAACCTTTTACGCTTGCCAATTCAAGTTGTTAGTTTAGAGTTCCGCAAAATTTTCAAAGATAACAAAGCACGGTTTTTCGTATGCCACGAAAATCTACTAATTCAGCACTTACAGCGCACACATTTTTAACTGGTTCCAAAATATATAAAATTGTGAAAGACTGGAAATTCTTTCCTAATTGTGTAATGTTGAGCTATTCTTAGAGATTTCTGCGCTCACAGCTGTGTTCAGTTTATTTTTATCTATATTAGAATGTGTACGACTTCACTTTAACTGTTCGCTTAACTGTTCGAAACTCATCTTTTCATCAGATTTCAATGAATGTGAAAGAAACACACACAACTGCCATCAGCATGCCACCTGTGTCAATGAAAGGGGATCATATTTGTGCAAGTGTAACAGTGGATTCCTTGGAGATGGATTTCAGTGCTATTATGCCAACTCCTGCTCTGTCATCAGAAAAGACGCCCGAACTGTCAGCGGAAATTACGTCATTGATCCAGATGGTAAGGGAGGTCTGCGACCATTTACAGTCTTCTGCGACATGAGTGACAAAAATGGAGTTGGCGTGACTGTCGTCAGTCACGACAGCGAAAGCAGAACACATGTCCAGGGATGTGAATCTCGAGGTTGTTACTCACGTGACATTCATTACACAGGAGCGAGTCTGTCTCAGCTGGCGAGTCTCACCAGAGTCTCCTCGCACTGTGAGCAGTTTATCAAATACGAGTGTTTTGGTTCGGTTTTGCTTTACAATAACAACCCACGCGGATGGTGGGTGTCACGTGACTCTACTAAGATGTCGTACTGGGGCGGAGCATCTGTCAGTGGTAAGTGCGCATGCGGGATGTCCAACTCATGTGCAGATCCCAAAAATGGCTGTAACTGTGATAAGAATGACAATGTATGGCGTGAAGACAGCGGTCTCCTCACTGACAAGAAACATCTTCCAGTCAAACAGCTCAGGTTTGGGGATAATGGCGATAGTAGCGAGCAAGGTTACCACACATTGGGAAAATTGAAGTGCTATGGAACAGTCTAAACAAACGTTTGTAAAAGTCATTTATTAACATGGATTAGATGGATAGGTGACGAAGGGTCACAAGTAGCCTGTAATCTCTCGGATGGCAACTAAGTTATTTGGTTTTTGTGGAGACAGTTTGATGTACTGTTGTATTGTTTGTTATTCCATGACCAACCTAAAGAGGGTATGCTGGTTGAGCCACTTATCATGATCTACGATGACAAACAATAAGTGTGAGTTCTACTTAACGACGTTTATCAAAGCATTAATGAAGAGTCGTGTAAAGTTATGGGTCTGAATTGCTTAGTCAGTTGCCTGCGTAATTTCACTTTGCAAGAAAATCACGAAGGGAAAGCGGAAAACAGATTGCGATATAGGCCACTTCTCATAATCTTTTCAGCTACATAAAACGTACAGTGTGTTTCATGGGAAGCGGGGATGGTGCAGTGGTGAGGGCACTCGCCTCCCACCAATGTGGCCTGGGTTCGATTCCCAGACCCGGCGTCATGTGTGGGTTGAGTTTGTTGTTAGTTCTCGTCCTTGTTCCGAGGGTTTTTCTCCAGGTCCTCCGGGTTTTCCTCCCTCCTCAAAAACCAACTTTTCCAAATTCCAATTCGATCTGGAATCCGAGGGCCACACGTTTTTTCAGTTGAAAAACTGTTTAGTGTCACCTTCGTTCAACAAAGTCGATTTATTTGATTAAACGCCTTTATGACATTATGATGTTTTATTTTGTCCAGTGCCAAAGATTGTTTAAACATAACAATGGCCTGCTGATTCATAACAAGACTAGGCAGAATGAATCGATTCTATCAACTTTATTGGTCTCAAAATTTACAATAATAATTTAAAAAAAAAAAAAGGACCAAAAAGGAATTGCGCGAACGGGAAAATAATGTTACCCATGCGAGGCGCAACCCTAAAAAACTAGTATGGTGATAAAAATCTTAAATTAAAGTATAACACACAACAACATCCGACTTCTTTTTCTCTTTTCTTACTTTTTTATCGACTTATCGTTATTTAACACCATTTAGTGCACCCTCTTGTCCATCTCCCGAATAAATGAGCGCACCCCACCCATGAATGTCTGATCTCCCAGAAAAAGGCTCTCGGAAGATAACTGAAAAGGGGACGATTATTTGCAAACTTCTGTTAAGTCAGAGATAAAGATTGTCAGCCAAGCACACGAAGATTTTTTGAATTAAATCTTCTACCATGATCAGTAACAATAACAGTAAAAGCATTTACTGCATTAATCGACGATCTAGAATATTTTTAGTTTTTATTTAATTCACTAAGGATTTTTGCATACACACTGATTTTTCATTTATTATACTATCAGACCACCACTTACATTCTTTAGTGGCACTATGCAAACATCTTTTTCACGGGAAATCAATATATTACGAGGTCACACTGAGTGACCATCCTACTTTTTTCGCTTATGGCCTGGACCATTCTGATGCCTTGCGATGACTTGCGCTCACTTTCTTCGAGCTCAAATTTGCGCGCAAATGAACGCAAGTTTTTGACCGTTTGGCCGCCCAACGCAAGTCGACGCAACTTGGTTTTAGTGTTGTTTTCTGTAGTGTGGGCAGGCAAGTAAGGCTGCACTGAAATGGCTTTTTTCAACTTGTGTTGAACTTGCGTCTTCTTGCAAGTCCGTTTGGCCACCCATCGCAAGTCTGCGTACGCAAGTTAGCATTTCCAAACTTGGGCTGACTTGCCACTCTGTTTGGACAGGCCCATATATATACATATTTTTCTGGTATACCAAGGGTACAGATAAATCCCTTGCATTTATAATGAGCAATTTGAGCAACTCATCTTTTAAGCACTTACCTCCTCACCAATGAATTCCCTATTTCTACAAAACATAAATGAATCTTGTGCAAGAAGCTACAACACGTTGTTTCAACACAAAATTCCAATTCAATGTCGACTACCAGATAAAATACATTTTTTTGCATTTCGTCTCATTCATATATCAATTCACAAGCTGGACCCTGTTTGGAATCGACAACCTGCTTCACACTCTTCAAAGACCTGGTAATCGTTTACGTCCTCCGGCTACACTTCATAATAAACTACCTGACACTGTTCACTCTGCAAGGACCCTGTTGGTGCCCGTTGCATCTCCTCTTCACAGAATTGCCCTTTTTCTCCAGTTTCTTTTGCTACGTAATTTGTGACCTACTAGTCAGATTAGGGCAAAGCACTAAACAGTCAATACAAAAACCGCTCCTTGCGAACATCATACCTCTCAACATCAAAACAAGACCATTGAAGCAGCAAGTCAAGTAATATTGCAAGTGGCTTCATGTAAAACAAAAGAGCTAATGGTGTCAATGCACAAAAGATGCGAAAATCACTCCATTATAATTAATCCATTATCTCTGACAGTTGCAGTTTGCTAGTATTAATTTCTAAATTGTTCCAAAGTTGGCCTTCTAATAACGCTTTAAGTACTTGTTTTGCCTCCTTGCGTCTTCAGGGATCTAGTGTATCTAATCAGCTTTTTACCACAATGGACTGGATATTGTGCATATTGCTTGGTTAGCTAAAATGATATTTTAGCGTATCGCAATTTGTGTAATCTCACACCTGAGGGCAACAATCTCCAAGAATAACAGCTCAGTATTGCACATCTAGGAACAGGTTTCCAATCTTCAATATTTTCAAATGTTTAATTTTGGAGTAAATTGAACATGTGAGCACAAAAAACACCTTGTTTTAATATTTCTCTGGTTTCTTGACTAACAGCGCTAGCAGTCGAGTTGGCAATTTTGAAACTAAGGTTTTTAACGTAGTCACCACTGACGAAATCTTTTTTTTTCAGTAAGATAAAACTACGTTAAGAGTAAAAACTCAAACTTGAAAGTTTGAATTGCAGGTAGAAGAGAAAGGATGAAAAAGTATAGATCTAAAACCAAAACTCATACTGTAATTTTGAAAAAACAAAAACCAACAACCAACAAACAAAGAGCCAAAACAAAAACAAAGGTGCATACCAGAAAATCGGAGGGTCGGAAGTTTATTTCCTTTGACAAGAAAATTTACTCCACGTTGTCTGTCTCTACCAGGTGTATGAATGGGTACTGGGGAACCGTTAGGACATCTAACAAAATACTGAGGTAACCTTGCGATGTGTTATAATCGCATCCAGTGGGGGAAAGGGGGGTGGTAATACCTACTCTTGGTTAATTGATGGTGCTGAACGCGGAGTTTATAGTCGACAGTGTGGGCCACCTGCGTATCGTGTTCGACTTCGCATAAATTCATCGCTTTACACTGCACGAAAACCTTAAGTTTCTCATGATGGTTTAATTCAATTTCAGTAAATTGAAACTCATCTTTCAACAGACCTCAATGAATGTGATACAAACACACACAACTGCCATCAGCGTGCCACGTGTGTCAATAAACGGGGATCATATTCGTGCAGGTGTAACAGTGGATTCGTTGGAGATGGATTTGAATGCCGCTATTCATTACCTAAGTCCTGCTCCGAGATCAAAGGAAAGGGCAGCAGTAGCAGCAATTTTTACGTTATTGATCCAGATGGAGAGGGAGGACTGGCACCATTTTGAGCGTTTTGTGACATGCGTGACAAGAACGGAGTTGGTGTGACAGTCATCAGTCACGACAGTTAAAAAAAAGAACGCATGTCCAGGGATGTGAGCCTCGAGGGTGCTACTCACGTGACATTCATTACACAGGAGCAAGTCTGTCTCAGCTGGCGAGTCTCACCAGAGTCTCCTCACAGTGTGAGCAGTTTATGAAATATGAGTGTTATAATTCAGTTTTACTTTACGCTGGCTATCTACACTGATGGTGGGTGTCACGTGATTCTACGAAGATGAAGTACTGGGGCGGGGCATCTGGCAGTGGTAATTGCGCATGCGGGATGACCAACTCGTGTGCAGAACCCAGGTATGGCTGTAACTGTGATAAGAACGACAATGTATGGCGTGAAGACAGCGGTCTCCTCACTGACAAGACACATCTGCCAGTTTAAAACAGCTCAGGTTTGGGGATACTGGCGATAAAGGCGAACAAGGATACCACACCTTGGGAAAATTAAAGTGCTAGGGCACAGTATGAACACTATCTTCTTCATTCAGTTATTTAATGAAGCGTTTTATCAAATACAAATCACTTCTTATTACTTTTAGATCAGAAGTTGGCGAGCAGACGTGACAGTAGCTTGTTATATTTGGGGATTTCTCATAAGCTTGCGTTGTAATTAAAAATCGCAAAACATTTTTGTTGAAGCACAAAAAAATAACCGATCTAAAGAGGGTGTACCTGAGAAAAGCCACTCATCGAGAATGACAAAATAACCGAGAGTGCTTCTCAGTGACGTTATATCATTGGTCTCTGGAATTGCATCGGGGTGGAGAGGATGCATTGAGGCCGTTTTTGACGCGATTTGCAAGGTGATTTTTGCAGCTATTTTAAGTGCGATTTCAAGTCGTTAAAGAGGCAAGGCTGATCGAACAGCCAGTATTTTAATAGGATTGCCCAATATTCCGGTTAGACAAAACTTGCCTTCATCAGGGGCTAGAAAAGCTAATTCATTTTCAATTAGCTTTTCTAGCCCCTGATGAAGGTTAGTTTTGTCTAACCGGAATATTGGGCAATCCTATTAAAATACTAGCTGTTTGATTAGCTTTGCCTCTCAGTTTAAAGTTGTTTTATCTAGTCCACTGCTGATCCTGATCTAGACGAATATCCAGCTATAAATTGTTTATGTTTGTACAAGTCGTTCTTGGCTAGTTTACAGAAGTCATTGTGTATACTATTGGCGATTTTTGCAGTAATTTTACATCAACTCCGCCGCGCATGGATCGCAATTTTCTTGCGCTGAGAGCAGAATGCATGCGATGAGTGCATAAAACACTTCAATGCTCCCTTCAGGGGATCCTCAAGGCCGCCTTGTTTATGATGACATCGTATGCAGCTCTGTTCTCGTCAGTGTCTCATTGTAACAAAATCAAAATCAATTCGCGGTGAAATCGCCACAAAAATCGCCGATTTCAAATCCAAGTACCACAGCTGTTTGCATAATCTTTAGTCTGCAAGAAAATGCCTGCTGACAGCTAAAGAAACAGTTGCAAGGCCTAGAAAAGAAAATTGGCCCTAATCTTCACCCATCACTTAGATATAATATTTTGCTCTCAAAAAGAAATAAAAGTCAATTTGTTAATATATTAAATAGTGACAAAACATTATTACAAATGCATCTCACAAGGATAGTTGAAACCCAGCAACAGTTAATAGCAAGCAGAAGTACCAACTAGTATGGAGTTCCATTCCCGCCAAAATTCAACGTTGTATTTTAAATCGTACTTTTTGCATTTTATCCTACATAGCACCTTCCAACATCCAACATCACAATTTTTGACATGCTACTTTTCTGATTCAACTGTTTGTGAGATTTGACTTGCTATAATCAACATGGAACATTCAAGTTTTCTTATTCGACGTGGAAGTTTTGTAATTCAACATCCAACTTTCCATCTTCAACATTCGAGTTTTCGCATTCGACTTCCATCCGCTGGTCAGCAATCGATTGACATCGTGGGCTCATCCAACTGACCTACCTCCCCTCGAATTACGTGCAAAGAGCGTTCCAGTGGAGTAGGTATGGGAAACTCTCTCTACCCCTAGACAGTGTTTTAGAAAGACGGGCTCGGGTGGAAACCTGGGATCGAGTTGTTTGAGGTTGGCAAACATGGCCGATCAAAAGGAGAGTTCACCGTCGTCTGCTGCACAGTCTGTTACATTGTAGCTTGAATGAGGTTCAGGCCACCCTTTTACGGGTTGCTGACTGCCTTTCCTCTTATGATTTAGTCGTTTAGCATTTCTAGTTTTCTTGTATTAGATATTTAGCCTTTATTGCAACTAGACCAATACCTCCTTTTGGAAAGCAAGGCAGAATAAAGACATCCTAGTTGAGATCTTTCCTTGCTTCTGATCCCCTCCTTAATACAAGCTACAGCACCAAATTTAAGCAAAGCTATTCGGACTCTGTAAGTTTGTGTTTTCACGATCCGCGATGTTCAAGTCTGAATTTCTGGTGGGACAAGATAGAATGCGATTTTAATAGGTTTAGTGAAGCAAGAGAGCGCGGTTGTCCGAGTTGTTTGGTGGCCGAATAATCGTCAACGTACATGGGGATGGCGAGGTTCCCAGGTAAATAGAACGTAAATCTGTAGCACAATAAGGTGAGAATGAACGAAACCACAAGGTGTTATCCTATCTCAAACGGAACGGTATACTCCTAAGTTTTTTAACTTGTGATCATTTCTCCTCCTGAAAAATTTAGAAAATTGTGAACATTATCTTTGATTAGGGCTCTTAAGCTGTTTAGTAATAATCTCGATGAACACAGCCACAACGCAGTTGTACAACGTTAACAAGTATGTTTTCCTTTGGAAAATTTAGGCATACTTTTGTTGTGAAAGTTTGAATGCAAAGATGTAAAAAATAGGAAATTATGGATGATTTCAAAACTAGTACAGAAGAGAAAGTATTAAATATCGCCGAAAATGACGGTTGAAAACGACCAAAATTGCATAGGTTCAATTTACTTCAACAATATGGTTTTGCTTCTTGTTTTTTATCATTGTTGCTGTTGTTTGCAAGGTTTTTCGCAAAACGCGCGCAGTCCTTTTTATGACAGCCAAACTACAATAGCTTCGATACTGAGTATTTCAGTGATAAACGTTCGTCGGTCGCTCCCTTGAAACAATCAATCAAGTTGCACAACCAGTCCTTAGGCCTTCTTCTTTTTGTTTTGGCAAAGCTACATGCAAAAACCTCGATATAAAGGGCTTCTCGTATTTTCGTCACGGTTCTTTAATTTTCCACTACATTTTCTTTGCTGATATTTCCATATTTGTCCCCAGGTACTTAGTTAAACTGCACTTCATTCAAGAATTGCTGGTTGGAGACAAAACCTTTGCAAAGTTCATTATTTGGCACCCCAGGCAACGGTGGCATGACAAAAAATTTTTATCGAATTTGTAGTTGTGTATATTCTCTTCCTAAGGGCCCTTTTAGCTAAAACAGTACCCACAAATTAAGATGAAGTCTTTAAGAACTCTGTATTTCAAGAACGTGTGTCACGAAAACGTTCTAATTCCATGGAAAATTGGATGTAATGTTTTCCATCCGAGCATTGAGGTCTGTTCATCTCTTATGTTCAGTGTTGTTTAAACTACATAATAAACCACATAATTAATCCTTTGCTAGTCAAGCTTGGTCGATCGTCGGCCAAGATATGGCAGGACTTAGCTTCGTTTTTCTTTCGTTTCCTTTTCTTTTTGTTGTTGTTGTTTTTTGGTTTGTTTGTTTGTTTTTTTGCAAAGGAGTCATGAATATATACTATGAATTCAAAAAAAAAAAAATCCGCCACAAAAAGGAAAAGAAAAAATAAGAACTTGGACAATGTCTGAAGTTTTTAACGAACTCTTTGTCAGCAGTTAACGGATAGGTACGGCAAGATGAAGCGTACTTCAGAAAAGAACTACAGAGCAACTTGTATGTGAAAGGTAACGCTTTATGATTCCATCCACATACCCAGTAGAGTTGACTCCCGATAACTCGAACCTTCAAGGGGAATTGAAAAAGGTTCAAGTCATCGCGAGTTCTTTACTTCGAGTTAGCGGGAGATTCAAGTTACCGAGGGTTCGAGGAGTCAACTGTAGTTAAAAACAAATTTTAAGACAGACCACATAAATTCACACTAGATTGAATTCATGCCTGAATTGCATGCTTGTGGACAAAATGACACAAATTTTTATTGTCGCTTCACGTGCATTGCGCGTGCGACCTGTCTCCGCGACAAAACAAAACAATGGGAAAGCATTATTTATTCTAGTTCCCTGGTCCATGTACCGTCACTAAATCTAGGATTCCGTTCTTTAATTTCCTTAATCAGTTGCTTTAATATGGTAAGTCATACTTAAGGATTTCATTCATCGATTCAGAAGTAAGAAAACTATTACTTTTTTCAATGCCTGACTTTCCATTCAACGCGGTTAAACACTGTTGAATTGGACAAGTTTAACACGTTTCCGAGGCTCCCTGTTAATGACGTTAAATGATTCTAAAGGGCGTTGATTGAGTTAATTGATTGCCCTCAAACATTCGTACAACAAAGTTGTAGCCGGCAATGTTGGATGATGTTGAAGCAATACACCAACTGAAAACACACCATAACGACAGTGACGAAAAAGCTTAATAAATCGTCGAGATGGTTTGAAAGATCACTAAACAATTCTTTGGAAATTTTCTTCACAGCGATAACATGTTGCAGCGATATAAAGATGCTGAACTTCACAGCGGAGAGTGGAAACAGTACGTCATTGATCCTGATGGTGAAGGAGGCTTGCCACCGTTTAACGTCACCTGTGACATGAATGACAAGAATGGAGTTGGTGTGACAGTCATCAGTCACGACAGTGAGAACAGAACACTGGTGGATGGAAGTAGTGTTATAAATGGGGGTACTAGCACAGCTGGTGAATCTTAGATTAAATCTTCGGTCAAATCTCTAGCACAGCTGTCAAACCTCTAGCACAGCTGTCAAAATCTTCAGTCAAATTAAAGAGAAATTATTCCCAGTCAAAGTATACGTCTAGCACGGCTGGTGAATCTTGGATTAAATTAATTGAACGTGGCTGAAAAATCTTCAGTCAAATTAAACAGAAATATACCCACAATTTCATATAAAATTTTATATGAAATCTCCAAGAAACTTTACCTAAATTTGACTGAAGATTTGAGTGATAAAAGCACGCGAGCGCACCCAGTCAAATTCTCACTCAATTTTCACCAAATTTTTGACTGAAAAAATATTAAAATTCTATTATGACCGTAAGCATAACTTGTCACGCCATTTTCATGAATATATCTTTTATCGTCGAAGCAGCTGAGTGATGTTTTATTCACCACTTTTAATTAGTCCACAGGGACTTTCCCGAGGAAATGAGTCATTAAGTTTTTCAATTGTTTTTATAACGCGTTAGACAGTTCTTTTGTCTTGAAAACCACAGGGACTTTCCCGATGGGTCATGTAATATCAAATTGTCATGTATTTGAAGTAAAGTTTGTTGGTAAAGTTTATTCTTGAAGTTTTTCAATTGTTTTTATAACGCGTTAGACAGTTCTTTTGTCTTGAAAACCACAGGGACTTTCCCGATGGGTCATGTATTTGAAGTAAAGTTTGTTGGTAAAGTTTATTCTTGAAGTTTGTAGTGAACAGAAAAAATGAGATTTATTCTTGGATGAATACCTTGTTGTATTTTTTTTCAAATTTGTCAGTTAATGGACACATATCAATGATTATTTCATCTATAACTTTGACATAATCAAGAAATTCTTTTTCATCATACTTCAGTCCTCTCATAAATGATCGTAAATCTGTTAAAACCTTTGAATAAGATGTATAGGCGAATTTAGACATCTCAATCTTCCTTTTGTAATTTTTAGCCTCTGAATATGTTTTTAGCAAGAGACCAGCGCCAGATATTGTTCCGAGAGGAATAGGATTTAATGTAACACCGCCAACTACTGTTCCCGTAACTACCAATAAAACAGATGCAATGTTGCATATGAGTTCTGCTTTTTTGAAGTAATTAAAGGTCATTTTGGCAAGCCAGTATTTCTTATGATAGAATTTGTATAATGCTTTCAACTCAGATATTTGATTTTCCGTTAATTTTTCTGAAACATGGTTCCAATTGAATATATTATGTTTATCCATTTATATTATATGATTATATTAATTGAGTGAAATCGGATCATGATCAACAGCATACCATTTGCAAAGTACCTGATGATGTAGTTTGATATTGGTTTCAGTAAGATTTTCGCCTTTGTAAAGACAATAAAAAGCTATATCACCTTTCAAGCCTGCAATACCAGATGGATTCAAATCTCCAAATGTCATCTTGGTACTTCCTTGCGATGTTCTTGCTGTAAAACTAGCTAATTTTTTGCCGTTACACCATGTTTCAGAAGCATTGTTACCACCAGGTACATCCCAGTGAATTGATAAACAGATCCATTTATTCAGTTCACCCGCATTAGCTTTTGATTGGTATGGTGCTATAGCATTCTTACCATTGAAAGCTTTTCGTCCAATGACAATATGTTGATTTGGTGTTCCACTTATAACTAACTCACCAGTCGGGGAGAATGTAACAAATTTATCGAAGCCTCCATTATCATGTCCAAAAAGTCCATTACGAACGAAATAAGATCCTGTGTATGAATTCAATCGATAAACAATGAAAACATTAACTATATCAGCTTGTCCAGAACCAGGATTTAAATTTATGTTTGACAACATTCGCTTATTTCCATTGAATTTTAAATAATATCGATAATTGATTTTTTCGGCTTTTGTACATAAAATTGGTCTATTTACTTTTCTTGTTTGAGTAGCATTATTTTCTTTAATAGATTGATCAAAAAGATCTGATACTTCTCTAGTAGAATTGTCAAAAGTAACCTCAGCTGGTATACCTCGCTCTATCTTATATAAGCAATCAGCTAGTTGATAACTTTCCCAGAATAAAGTTTCTGATAAATTTGATGATAAATTATTAAATTTTCTTTCCACAATATTCAAAGAACGTTTATTGCAAGCATCACCTTCATTTAATGGATCGTCTAAATTGATTATTTTGTGATTGTTCATATCAAGATTCGTTTCCATCACCATCTTACCATTTTCAATAGCAAAAGCGGTGTCATAAACACTTGGGTCAACGTTTGAAATTGTTTCTTTTACACCATAAACAATAAGATGTCCAATTGTTAAAAGTGATGGAAAAGTAACTGTACCGTTTAGATTGAGATAAATAAATTGCGGAGGCGAGCTACCCCATCGGTGAAAATTGATAACTGTTTTGGTATAGTTTCCGAATGTTTTTGTTGCATAATTAGAAATTGAAATCGTAGTGCCTTGCACTGTCACACTCAACTCATTCATTTCCGGCGGAAACCATTCAACTACCAAAGTATAGTAACCAACTGGAAGTTTATAAAGGTTGAAACCGAGGCGTGATTGGTACTGGTTTGGTGAGCTTTTTTGAAACAGGAGTTTAAGTTGGTAAGCTTTTTTATTAATTTGATGTGGAGAATTGGAAAAATTAACAATACCCAAAACCTGAATATTTGATTCACTTGAAGATTCGTCGTCGTTTTCCATCAAGTATCTGAAGGCGTCTTTTTTTTGTCCTGAATTAATAATCTGAGATTCATGAATTTTTTGAGTGACAAGATTTCTCAAATCTGTTATTTCATTTTCCATTAACTCAACATTAACTGCGGATTTCGAATTTTTTGAATCGGTTTGTAAGTTAACAATTTTATTGTTATTTAAATTCAAGTCTCCCGACATACTTGTTGTGCCATTAAGTTTGAGATAATTTTTTTGCGAGTTAGTGATTCTCTGAGTGATATATTCTACAGTAGCAACGTCTTTTTGGTTTACTGGAAATTTGACATTGATGATCGCATTATTCTTCATATCGATAGTAGTGTCCTTATCTAATTTTTTCGCAAGCTGATTATCAACATATTTTTTATTTACTCCATGGTCTGAATTAACTGGGTCTTTGATATTTGTTATGAAATGGTTGTTCATGTCTAAAGATTGTAGCATAGACCCGCCTTCTTTTTTACTCAAGAATATATTCCGGGCTGCATTATAAGAGATGGCTTTATTCGTGTTTCCACGAATTGGGTACGGCTGTGGTTGTAAAATTAGGTCTCCGTTCATAGTTGCTCCTGTCTTTTTCACAAACTGAGTTGTATCCGCACTTGGAATCTTAGCTATTTCACTATCTAACTGACTTTTTGTAACCACATCATTATTATTAGTTCCTTGTTTTACATTCACTAATTTTTTATTCTGCATATCATAATCATTATTAGCATCTAATTTGAATCCAATACCAGGTAAACCTCTGAGACCCCTCGAATTTATAAAATGATTAAAATTCAATACTCCGTTGTAGAAACTCATTTATTAACTCTTCAGATTATTTCAGTAAAATTTTTTGCATTAAATTTTCGTGGCTTATCAACATATAGAAAAGTATATGGTTCATTTGTTGCCAAGAGATAGTCGTCTTTCTTAACGTTCAATTCTTGGCATATCCTACTCTGTTCATTCTTGCTTGGAAAATCGAAAATGCAGTGATGGGAACAGTTTAATCTGATGGTTTTGTCTGTATTGTAAAAAGACTGAGACAGATAGATACAGCTGCAATTTTTATTTCGAGAGTTCGTGAAATAGTTTCGTATCTCTTGATCATTTTTGGTTCCGGTGTTCAAGTAATCATCGAAAATGATTAACTTTTGGTTTCCATCATCCATGTCAGGTAAAGGAATTATCTCACCGTTGCTAGCTTCAATGATATTATAACCATATTTTTTCGAAAGAGGTTCAAATTTTTTCAACAAATATTGATACTTGTTTTGTTGTAAGTTTTTAGCATATAGATAAATCTTATCAAAAAATAACAGGGGTTTGTTTATCATGTGAAGCAAAAGATTGGTTTTACCACTCCCACTCGGAGCGCAGATCAACATTCTGAAGCATCTATCTGGCATATAAGGATACAATTGGGTGAAATTACTGTCTTTATCACCTTTCACATCATAGTTTGGTATTTCCATTTTATTAATTTACAACAGAATTTTTTCTCAATAATTTTATGCAACTCGCTATACGACACGCCATGCGACACGCTATACGACACGCCATGCGACACGCTATGCGAGTTTTTTTCATATTCAATTGAAACAAAAAATATTATTTTTTTTGTTTCAATGAAATAAAATGAGTCTCCTCAAGTGGAAAGAAATGGCTGAAAAAAGATCGAAAATAGGTCAAGATATTAATACTATCAGAGAAACGCTGAAACAAAAGAAAATAACCGATACAATGAGTGATGTTGAAGCAGAGAAGCTTTTCAAACCGATAACATCCGGTTTGAAGGAGTTGACGCAACCTCAACCTATGAAAAGACGGTTGTTAAGGAAAAAAGCAGAGGTTCCAGATTATGGTATCAATATCGATGATGAAGGAATACCAGATTACAATCTTGAAGATTTGTTTGATGAAGGGGTTGAACCACAAAATACAAAACAGCTTGTTCCAAAACCACCCTCCTATGATGATGTTCTCAAAGATTTGGAAACAGGAAAAAAGAAAATATATGTCAATCCTGAGTATATGCAACAACTTGAAGACCCACCAGAATATGAAGAAGATGAAGTTCCAGATTATGAGATTTTTGAAGAAGATAGAATAAATGAGACTTTAGATGAACTTGGATTGGCCAACTATGATGACATTGAAGCACAACTCGAAAGAGAAGATATGACAGAAAAAACAAGACATTCTTTCTTGTTAAAGAAAATAGAAAATGCAGTCAAGAAAAGACAACAACTTCCAGGTTACAAAACACACGTTACAAAGCAGTTGAATAAAGGTTTGATAAGCCAATCTGAAGCACAGTTCAGAAGAAAGGTCATCGATGACGCTCGAAAAGTTCTCAATGATTATATCAACTTTAACAAAAATAAGTTGAAGAGTATCAAAGGCTCTGGTCTCAAAAGAAAAACAACAAAGCGAGGTGGAAATGTAAGTGCTGTTTTTATCAACCCTGAAGAAGCTGCCAAAAAGTTAACATTAATAATTGGATCAATTGGCGCTGGTAATAATAGCATAGAGCTAAGAAACACAGGTGTTGCTATTCTTGATATTTTATTGAGAAATTACATAATTAATAAAGATAAATATAACAAAATTTACAAAAACTTTTTCATGTGAATATATTAAAAAATGCAAACAACATTAGTATTATCTTCTCATAACGTCAAGAAACAAACAAAAAATAAGCCTAGTGATTTTACAATCAGATATAATCAACCAATAATACTTAATCCAAACAGACAATATGAACTTGGTTTAGGTCGAATTATATCCATGTCTTTCACATGGTTCAATATCACATCAGAGCTGGACAACCAAAAAATAAAATACTCTTCTGATGGTGGAAAAACTTGGAAAGATATAACCTTCCCACCAGGTACATGGAATTATGTCAGTTTCAATAATTTCATCAAAGAAAAAACAAAAACAAAGACTTCAAACAAAACTTCATATCCAATAACCTTGGAATTTAACAACACAACTTTCAAAACAACAATAAATCTGGCAACAAACTATCAACTAGACCTCACAACATCAAATTTCAGAGATCTGATCGGTTTTAACAAAAGAATTTTAACCAGTTCTGAAAATGTTGGTGACTACACACCAAATCTCAGTCAAGATACAGAGATTTTGAATATACATTGTGATCTTATTTCAGAGAGTCTTGTTGATGGGGATGAGACAGATATTATTTACACCTTTGGAACAAATGATTTACAACCATCTTATGCTTTTACTAAAGAGCCTTTGAGAGTTCAATATTATCCAGTGAATAAGTATATCATAAACACCCTGCGGGTATACATTACTGATGGTAAACGACGAATAATAGATTTGAATGACGCAGATACATCATTTTCTCTGATTTTGAGAGAAAAAAAAAATAAAAGATAATTATAAAATGCCAACGTACAATTACAAACGAATTTTTCATCCAAGTCTTGGAAGATTTGTTTACAAACACAAAGGATCCGGTTTGATTGTGGATAATATTTTCAAACCAATGAAAATGATTGTGGATAAAGTTTTAAAACCTGTTGCTAAAAAAGCTTTGAAATCAGGAATAGAAAGTGCTGGTGATAAACTTGGTAAAAAAGTTGTTGAAAAAGTTGCTGAAAAATCAGGTCATCTTTTCATGAAAGACCTTCAGTCTTTGGGAAAACAAGTTCCAAAAGCAACAAACAAACAAAAAGAAGAAGAAGATTACAATGTGATATTGAATAGATTGATTTCTGGAAGCGGTATAAAAAACAAAAATAAAAAAAAAATTTCAAACAGATAAATAAAAGATGACTTTCAGAACAAGTGATAAACTGCAGAGATATGAAATGGTTAGGTTCTCCCCTGACAATATTATTGAACAACCTGGAAACAACAATTCTCAGAAAAAAACAGGATATAAATTCACAATAACCGACAGATCCACTTTTTTTGATTATTTCAACGGATATTTCGAGGTAACCAAAGAGCTCCAAAAGAAAGCCGATGGATCCGGTTTTGCAGCTGCTGACCGAATTTCAATGATTAATGGGTCACATTCTCTCATCAAACACATGGTTATCAAATCTGCTGGCAAAATAGTGTACGATAGTGACAACATTCATAGAATTGTAAATGCTAAAAATTTGTTGGAGTATAGTGATGATTTCAGCAGGTCGGTTGCTAAAAATAGTTTTTGGTATCTTGACACAGAAGATTCAACAGCAAATACGAATTCGGGTTTTGAAGCAAGGCGACTTTTAACTCAAGCAAAACAGAACAA
Organism: Siderastrea radians; assembly: GCA_964017195.1. NCBI lineage: Eukaryota > Metazoa > Cnidaria > Anthozoa > Scleractinia > Rhizangiidae > Siderastrea > Siderastrea radians. The sequence continues at coordinate 17,859,350 of OZ024890.1, forward strand.
TGGTGGTGGTGGAGCCAAAAGCATAAATGAGATCATTCCGTTGAACAGATACAGTTTCTTTGAGGAATTGGAAGACAAGATGCTTCCTCCCATGCAGCTCACATTCGAACTGGACTTGAATAATGATGATGAATTGATTCACAAAGCAGCTGCTGCTGATAATGGACGGGTGGTTGTCACTCGACTTTATCTTTGGCTTCCAAGATTAACTCCTAAAGATAGTGCATACGGTGAATTTGTGAAAGATTTTCTCAAACCAACCAAATGGACGTACATGAAAGATATGTATATTCAGAGTGCAAATACAAGAGCAGTTCAAAACATGTTTCAAATTAGCCCAGCCATTGACAATGTTAAACATGTATTCATTTATCTACAGAGAACTAATGGTCCAAACAATGAGGAATCTGAGAGAACTCCTTACATTTTTGATACTTTCAAGCTGAATTCTGCAGATGCTGATAGCTCTCTTGCATCATGTCGTTTGGAGTATGGAAACAGTACTTTTTATCCTGAATTGGAGTATGATGCTGATTCGAAAGTAAGAATCTTCAACGATCTAATGTCTTATGCTTTTCGAAAGAATGATCTGAACACAGGAACGCAGTTGAATATACATAATTTCGCATCTATTTACGGTCTTGTTTATTTTGATCTGACCTACCAAAAAGAGGCTATCACTAGAGATCCAAAACAACTGATTTTGAACTACAGATTGAATACGGCACCAACAGCTAATGTGAGAGCTCATGCTATCGTATTTTACGAAAATGAGGTTATTGTCAACAAGGTTGGAAACGAACTTATGATTGTCTAATTCAAAAACATTTCCTGAATTTATTTTATTTCGTGAAATAAAATAAATATGACTCAATTGCATGAGATTAACGTTACGCTTTCTGAGAATCAAAAAATGAAACTAAGTAAAGCTTTTCACAACCGTGAAACAATCACCCTGAGGTTAACAAAAGATGCCTTAAATGGAAGTGATACTCTTCTTGTTCCTTCAACAACTGTTAAAAGGTTGGAAAAGAACCGAGCTATGAATAAAGGAATGGAAATAAAACTGTCGAAGACAAATATTAGAAAACAGGTTGGTGGTTCACTTTTGAGTTCAATCTTGACACTTGGTCGAACTTTTGGACCAACATTAGCAAAGACTCTAGGATTATCAGCTCTCGCTGGTGCCGCTTCTGAAGGAGCATCTCAAATTGTTAAAAAGATATCTGGAAAAGGTTTACAGACAGGTGGTTTTCTCATTCCAAATTCCAAAATAAATCAACTCATCGCTCATAAACATCTTTTGAGTGATAAACAGAAAAAAGATATTCTCAATGCCTTGCAAACTGGTTCTGGTGTTCATATAAAACCCACAAAAAACCAAACAGGCGGGTTTCTTGGCACTCTTCTTGCATCAATTGGTATTCCACTAGCTCTTGAAGCTTTCAAAAAGATGACGGGTTCAGGAGTTCCCAGAATTGGAAAACCTCCTAAAAAAAATGGTGGATCAGCCCCTAGAATTGGAGTGTATCAACCACCACCTCCATTTTATGGAACATGGGAAGAAAACTCTTTTTCAGGTGGAGGAAAAAAAAAAAAGTTGGGAAATGGGTTGCTTCTAGGGAAAAACAGTCCATTCAATGGGATTCCACTCCTCGGAACAATTCTTTAAAATTCCACAAAGAAATACCCTTGAGCAACCACGATTTGTTAAGATGGTGTCGCCATCTTAAAATACCAATAGACAAAGGTGGTGTCTTGTCAAGAGACCAAACTGCTCCACACAACCACAAAATGGCGCTATTCATTTTCAATCTTGAGCCGTCATACATGAGTGGAAGTCATTGGGTTGCAACACATGTCAAGAATGGGAAAATCAATTATTTCGACAGTTTTGGGTTGCCACCATTTCAAGAGATTGTAAATCACGCAAAGAAAAAAAATCTCACTCTAATTCATCAAAATAACCAGATACAAGCCTTGAATACAACGACTTGTGGATACTTTTGTTTATACTTTTTGAATGAGATGAATAAAGGTGTGTCATATTTCAACCTTTTGCAAGTCTTTGATGTTCATGATACCATGAAAAATGAGAGATTCATTGAAAGATATTTTGAAAAAATTAATATGTAACCATATTGTAAATGAAAACGTATTGCGTGAAACAAAGAAAAGAAACTGAGTGTGTTGAGCCTTCGGGCTATAAATATGCAAAGAACGGTCGACTTATGTTCTTTTGCACATGTGCTGAATGTGGTATAACTAAAACTAGATTCGTGAAACAAACGGGAAACTAATTAGCCCGTCTGAAGGGGCGGGCATTCTGGATACAATGACATCCACTGGTACTGATATGTTAATTCAACACGGTATTCCTTGGCTTGGAAAAAAAGCAGTTGAAATGGGAAGATATTACGGTAGTGAAGCTCTGAGGAACCCAAAACTGCAGAAAAAGGCTCTCGATTATGCTCTGGAAAGAGCAACTCCTTTCATTCAAAAAACAGGATCAGAGATGCTTGATCAATTATCCACTAAAATCAGACCAAATAGAAAGTATAAAACCGACAGAAAGGATTTGGATGGAGGTGGGCTTGACATTCATAAAGCCATTGGAAAACTCCCTAAACCAAAAGGGGGTTGGACTCTTCCAGGGCATAAATACACAGGCCCCTACAACGATCTTGAAAATCAGGTCAGATGGGATCCAAAAACAGGAGAGATACTCGAGATATATGACAAACCAACGGGTAAGACCGATGCCATAGCGATGCAACATGATGTTGATTATTCAGTTTGCAAAGATGATAAAAAATGTAAGAACAAAGCCGACAGGAAAATGGTCAAAGCGTTGGATTCTGTTCCTTATAATGAGAGACAATGGGGTCATTGGATGGCACGAAATATTATTGATAAAAAGCAGAAACTGGGTCTTGGTTTAAACTGAAAAGGCCGCCGGGTGAAGAAAACTGGCAAGAAAAATTAGCTGATGAGCTTCATAAACCGATAAAGCGTAACTTCACCCGGCGGCGGGTAATTGTAAACCATATTGACGAGACATGGTGTTCAGATATCGTTGAGATGCAAAAATTCAGTCGATGGAATAAGGGTTATAGATATCTTCTCATGGTACTCGATGTGTTTAGTAAATACGGTTGGATCATTCCTTTGAAGGATAAAAAAGGTGAAACCGTTGCTGAAGCATTGAAAACCATTTTAAAAGAAGGTAGAAAACCGGAATATCTTTGGACAGATAAAGGAAAAGAGTATTATAATAAACATGTTAAGGAACTACTGGATAAGAATAAAATAACCTTGTACTCAACTGAGAATGAGGAAAAGTCGTCAGTTTGTGAAAGATGGAACCGTACAATCAAAACCAAGATGTGGAAGCAGTTTACTGTTCAAGGTAATACACAGTATCTTGAAATGTTACCCAAATTAGTGAAACAGTATAACAATACCAGACATTCAAGCACAAAGATGACACCTACAGAAGCAAGCAAAAAGAAGAATGAAGGAACTGTCTACTTTAATCTATATGGTGATATGGAAACATCAAGACAAAAACCAAAGTTCAAAGTCGGTGATAAGGTTAGAATATCTAAGTACAAACGTCCTATCTTTGACAAAGGATACACAGCCAATTGGACAGAAGAAGTTTTCACAGTTGACAAGATACAATACACCAATCCGATCACTTACAGACTCAAAGATCTCAGTGGTGAGGAGATATCAGGTTCTTTTTATGAACAGGAGATGCAGAAGGCTGTTCAAGACGTTTACCGTATTGAGAAAGTGATTCGACGAGACGCTCGAAAAGGTAAAGCTTTGGTGAAGTGGAGAGGTTACCCAGAAAAATTCAATTCTTGGGTAGATATTAACGATCTGATGTGAAAATAAATTTAAAAAAAAATCTTACATACAAGAAAAGTGAAAATGACAAAAATTTTAACTCTTAAAGAAATTCGAAAAATAGCTGTAGGAAAAAATATCAGATTTTCAAACAAACTCTCAAAAGCAGAGCTGGCAAAAGAGTTAAATCTTGATGAAGAATTGTATAACAGACCAAGTAACGCAAAGGAGGTGTTAATTACAAATGTTGACACACAGGTTGCTACAAAATGTAAAAGCATCTATCAGTGTTCAAAATTGGTGGGTAAAAGTTATGGTTCGACTCATTATTTTGTGAATTGTGGACATGCGTTTGTGGATAAGGATGGAAATAAGGTCAGATTGTCTTTTGCTTGAACTTTTTCATTTCGTGAAACGTGAAATGAAAAAATAAATTTAAAAAAATCTTGCATATAAGAAAAAAGAAGAATGGATTTACAAAAAGTTCCTTTGAAAGCCTTTGCGAAAAGCCTTGGGTTTAGAGGTTATTCACGCTTGAGAAAAGCGTTTGATACCACAAAAGATAAGATAACAAATATTTTTAACAAATCAACACCAACACCGGCACCGAGACAACCCCCTAGCTTATTTGGTAAGATTAACGTTCCCATCCTCAAACCAACAGTTGTCACAACAACACTCAAAAAGCTACCAAATCTAGTTCAAAAAACGACTGAAAAAGTCATTAATTGGGGAAAGTGGTTAAAAAATGTTGATAAAGTGATTGAAGAGAAAACTGAAGAAAAAACTGAAGAGAAAACTGAAGAAAAAACTGAAGAGAAAACTGAAGAGAAAACTGAAGAAAAAACTGAACCAACTTTCACACAGAAAGAACAAGCCATGCGAGGGTTCACAAGATCATATGAAATTGGTCTCACAAACAGACAAGACCCATTAATTCAACTTCAGAACACCCGTTCAGTGATTAAGAACAATCTATTAAAGGTTCTAAATGAGATGAAAGGTCTCAAATTCAATGAAATGTTGAAGATTACGTTTGAAAAACAGAAAGGAGATGAGTTGATTGAAAAGACAGCTTATTTCAATGCAAAGCCACAAACAGTAACAAACGAGACAGATATTGATAACTTGTTGCAAATAACACAACAACAGATTGTAAATATGATTCAGCAATGGATTTCAGAAGGATCAGCATGGACTATCCAATCTGTTGATGGTCATTTCATCAATGTTGTAAAGTACAGACCACTTAGAGGTTCTTCATATATTCCTTTACCCAAAGAGCTGCAGAACCCAGCTAAAGGGATTATAAACATGAAAAATAATGACGATGAATGTTTTCGTTGGTGTCACATTCGTCACCTCTTACCACAGAATAAAAATCCACAGAGAATAAAAGAGTGTGATAAAAAATATGTAGAAAAATTGGATTACTCGGGAATTGAGTTTCCCGTTTCTGTGAAACAATACAACAAAATAGAGAAACAAAATAATATTCGTGTTAATGTCTTCGGTTATGAGGAAAGACAACCGTATGCAATTTACCTTTCAAAAGAAAAGTTTAACTCTTGTTTGAATCTGCTCTTAATAACCGTAGGAGAGGTAAAACATTATTGTTTATTAAAGGATTTCAATAAATTTATGTACAATCAAACGAAGCACAAAGGAAGAAAGCATTTCTGTATGTACTGTCTTTCATGTTTAAGCTCTAAAGAGCATCTTGAAAAACACAAAGTTGATTGTATTGAAATTAATGGGAAACAATCCATTAAAATGCCAGAACCTGGATCAAAAATTGCATTCAAAAATTATCGTAAACAGTTACCGGCACCTTTCGTGATTTATGCTGATTTTGAAGCCATCACCGAAAAAGTTGGTGAGAAAGCTCCGCAAAAATCCTGCACTGAACAATATCAAAAACATACGGCTTGTGGATATGGTTATAAAGTTGTTTGCTATTATGACGATAAATTTTCAAAACCAACCAAAATTTACAGAGGAGAAATGGCCATTAACAAGTTCATGAACGACATGTTGGCTGAAGTTAAATACTGTCAAAAGGTTGAAAGAACCCACTTTAGAAAACCTATGGAAATGACAGACGAGGATAAGGAAAGTTTTAAAAGAGCTAAAGAATGTCACATCTGCAAGATACCTTATATCACAGGTGATAAGAAAGTAAGAGATCACTGTCATGTCACCGGTAAATACAGAGGATCAGCACATGAAGATTGTAATCTAAATTTCCAATTGACTAATAAAATACCTGTGGTGTTTCACAATCTCCAGGGGTATGACAGTCACTTTATAATGCAAGAGATTGGTAATATTGTGAAAAAGAATGTGTATTATGATATGAAAGGAAATGAACATGAGATGAGCATAAATGTCATTCCCTGTAACATGGAGAAATACCTGGCCTTCATGTTGGGTCACAACCTTGTGTTCATCGACAGCTTTCAATTCATGAGCTCGTCATTGAGTAATTTGGTGAATAATCTTCCTGCTGAAGCATTCAAACACACGGGGCAAGTATTTCAAGGTGAACAATTGAGTTTGATGACAAAGAAAGGTGTCTATCCTTATGACTATATGAATAGTTTTGAAAAGTTTGAGGACAGCAGGTTGCCAAAGAAAGAAGATTTTTTCAGTATTATGAATAATGAACATATCACAGATGAAGAGTATCAACATGCACAAAATGTTTGGAACGAATTTGGTTTATCATCAATGGGAGAGTATCACGATCTCTATCTCAAATCGGATATTTTGTTGTTGACTGATGTTTTTGAAAATTTCCGCAAAGCATGTCAACAATACTATGGATTGGATCCTGCTCATTATTTCACAGCACCCGGTCTGAGTTGGGATGCAATGTTGAAAATGACAGAAACTGAATTGGAGTTGATAAGTGATGTTGATATGTTTCAATTCATTGAAAAAGGTATGCGTGGTGGAATCAGTTACATCGCCAATCGATATGGAAAGGCAAACAACAAGTATATGGAAAACTACAATCCGGAGGAGGCATCAAAATACATCGTTTATCTGGATGCAAACAATCTATATGGTTGGGCAATGAGTCAATATCTTCCAACAGGTGAGTTCGAATGGTTGACTGAAGAAGAGGTGGATTTATCCAAGTATAATGATGAGTCTGAAAAAGGATTGGTATTGGAGGTCGATTTGGAATATCCAGAGGAGTTGCATGATCTCCACAACGACTATCCACTGGCAGCAGAAAAAATCAAAGTAACTGAAGATATGTTATCACCTTATTGTCGAGAAATTGCTGAAAAATTTAAAGTAAAGGTTGGATTGGTCGAAAAGTTGGTGCCAACGTTGTCAAATAAAGAGAGATATGTTTTGCATTATCGCAACTTGCAACTCTATATGTCTTTGGGGTTGAAACTAACAAAGATTCATAGAGCTCTCGAATTCGATCAGAGTCCATGGTTGAAACCTTACATTGATTTCAACACAAAAAAGAGAGCAGAGGCAAAGAACTCTTTTGAAAAGGATTTTTTCAAATTGATGAATAATTCGGTGTTTGGAAAGACGATGGAGAATCTGAGAAAGCGACAGGACATTAAACTTGTAACTGATGAAGAAAAACTATTAAAGTGGGCCAGCAGACCGAGTTTCATAGGCTGTAAAATATTTAATGAGGATTTAGTTGCCGTTCATAAAATCAAACCAACTTTGACATTGAACAGACCGGCATATGTTGGAATGTGCATCCTAGACTTATCAAAAACATTGATGTATGATTTTCATTACAATTACATCAAAAGTAAGTATGGTGACAAAGCTCGGTTGCTGTTCACAGATACTGACAGTCTGACCTATGAAATTGAAGCAGATGATGTTTATCAAGATTTTTGGAAAGACAAACATCTTTTTGATAACAGTGATTATCCAAAGAATAGCCCGTTTTTTGATGACTCAAACAAGAAAGTCATTGGAAAATTCAAGGACGAAGCAGCAGGAATCCCAATCGTGGAGTTTGTTGGTTTGAGCTCAAAAATGTATTCTTACATGAAAGACAATAAACAGGATAGTCGCACAGCAAAGGGAATAAAAAAGAATGTGATAAAACAAAAAATACAACACGATAATTACAAAGATACGCTTTTCAATAAAAAACAGATGCGTCACATGATGAGACTAATTAAAAGTGTAAAACATCAAATTGGTAGCTATATGGTGAATAAAACATCACTCAGCTGCTTCGACGATAAAAGATATATTCATGAAAATGGCGTGACAAGTTATGCTTACGGTCATAATAGAATTTTAATATTTTTTCAGTCAAAAATTTGGTGAAAATTGAGTGAGAATTTGACTGGGTGCGCTCGCGTGCTTTTATCACTCAAATCTTCAGTCAAATTTAGGTAAAGTTTCTTGGAGATTTCATATAAAATTTTATATGAAATTGTGGGTATATTTCTGTTTAATTTGACTGAAGATTTTTCAGCCACGTTCAATTAATTTAATCCAAGATTCACCAGCCGTGCTAGACGTATACTTTGACTGGGAATAATTTCTCTTTAATTTGACTGAAGATTTTGACAGCTGTGCTAGAGGTTTGACAGCTGTGCTAGAGATTTGACCGAAGATTTAATCTAAGATTCACCAGCTGTGCTAGTACCCCCATTTATAACACTACTGATGGATGCGACTCTAGGGGATGTTACTCACGTGACATTCATTACACGGGAGCGAGTCTGTCTCAGCTGGTGAGTCTCATCAGAGTCTCCTTACACTTCGAGCAGTTTGTCCAGTATGAGTGTTATGGTTCAGTCCTCCTTCACAATAACGATCCATACGGATGGTGGGTGTCACGTGATTCTACTAAAATGACCTACAGGGACGGAACATCTGTTAGTGGTAAGTGCGCATGCGGGATGACCAATTCATGTGCAAACCCCAGTTATGGTTGTAACTGTGATGTAAACGACGGGAAATGGCGTGAACATAGCGGTCTCCTCACTGACAAATCACATCTTCCAGTAAAACAGCTCAGGTTGGGGATACCGGCGCCAACGAGGCAGGCTACCACACACTGGGGAAATTGAAGTGCTATGGAACAGCGTAAACGCTAACTTCTTAGTTTCAGCTAATAAGAATTGTAGTCATAAGAAACTTATGCAGACGACAATAATGTATATGGCAAAGCACATCTACCAGTCAAACACCTCAGGTTTGGGGATAATGGCAATAGCAGCGAGAAATAAGGTTATTACACACCGGGAAGGTTTAAGTGTTATGGGACAGCATAAACATTGACTTCTTCAATTAGTAGTGATAAGAAACGTATGAACACCTGCACTGCTCGGGAATCAGTTAAGCGTATTCAAATGGGCACTTTTTCTTGTTATTTGTTTGTTCCTTTGTTTTTGTTGGTTTTGATTTGTTTTTGTTCTTGTTTTGTTTTAAAGGTCTGCACATACGATGGAACCCGCCCATGGGTAATTTACATAAACTGCACTCATTTTCAACAAAAGATCGAGTCCCAGGGACCAACTTTTGGTCACTGGGACTATTCCCATGAATTCAAGCTGGTTTGAATTGAGGGGACTAGTGTTAGTACTGCTAGTGCGACAAGTCCAGTTTAACTAAAACTAGTAGTAATCGAAGATTAAGAGAGTGCATTCGACTGGTTGCATTGTAACAAGGCATCTGGTTTCCAAGTTGTCACCAAGGAGATGAAAGCTTTGGAGTCCTTTGCTTTCTCGTAAATGAAAGCATGGGTCTTTGGCATGGGGCCTTTGCATGTTAAACGAGCTCAGGTTTACATATTGTTTTGACTGAGAATTCCTGTGAAATGACTTGACCATGGTGAACAAATTTTTTGCTGACAACAAAAGTCCTTGAATATGTGCTAGCAATGTCTTTCCTTTAGTGGAACAGCAAGCACCCAAGCCAGCTAAATCACTTGGTTAGATAGCACAAAAGCCCCAAATATGAACTAACAAAGGGCCGAAACTAATTTTCCAGAAATCTTTGATGACCTATTTACAATAGAAAATTCACATGACAAATGAAACTGACAATTAAACTGTTTAATTAGCAAAGACATTTGCAACATAAAAGTGTGACAAAATTTTCTCATCTACACGAGCAAATACAGTTTGCAATAGTATTTCTAGTATTTCTAGTTTGCATGGGCCTTTGGGCTGTACAGCTTCACAAGTAGGCATCTCAATTAGTCAATATACAAAATTACTGGAATCAATTCAACTATAAGCCCTTCGGTGGTTTGTACACGATTTACATCAACGAATTTGCCAGTGTCATGTTTTAAAAATGATCACCAAGGTAAGCACTACATAACAATGATGAATTAGTATCAAGGAGCAATCTGATGCCTCAGTAGACAAATTCACATTTCTGGTGTCAAAAATAAAACACAGCTAGGCTGTTCCGTGTCTCGAGAAGTAACAGAAGTGTCCACTTTTATCTTGCATTTAATGTTATATTTAGCCTTCCCAGTCTTTATCGTCATGATTTACAACAACATGACCAGTTTCTGGCTCTGAAAGTCATCAGAAATCACTCTCAAAAGTCTCTAAATTCAGCAACAAGGAATAAGTACGAATAATAACAAGCGATGTTTTCTCCAGCGCTGTAGATCCTACCTCCGCCGCTTGTGTTTGTAAGAGCACTTCAAACTGTGTCTTGTCAACCAACTTGAAAAATTTCCCAGAAAAGTCAGTTTCTGGCTCCGAAAAGACTTGTGAAGGCCTTTGTGGTCCTCGGCAAATCTCAAACTTTTCTCTTCAAATTCATAATCAGCAACAGGCACGACAGTCCGAGTCCATACGAATAATCGATCTTTTCTCGACCACTAATACATTCTAGCTGCGCTGCTTGTGTTTATAAGTGAACTTCAAACTGTGTCTTGTCGGCAAACTTGAAAACTTTTCTCAAAAAAACGAAGAAAATAAACAAAATACCTCAACCAGAATCCGTAAGTTTCGCCCGCTCTCGTTAACTGCTTATGCGCTACATTGACGGTTTGGGACCTGGGCGACATGAAAGCGAGGCCAAAGTCCAAACCAGTTTCTGGCCGAGCTTAACCTGCAAAAATCTTCGGGGGGCTAAATTGGCGTCGAAGACGACCCATTACAGAGAAAATCTCCATTTTTTCTGGCTGTACTGGACACAGGACACCCAACACAAGATTAGGAATGCGTTCTCCTTCGTCGATTCGCAAAGAGTACATGGCTCCCGCGAAGTAATGTCTTAGTCTGCCCTTTTGAACTCTTTGCTCTGTTGTTATCGCGAAAAACAACAAGTAGTTTTGCAATATCTCTGTATTGCTCCGCCTCTAAGACTAAAATTTCCTTATCATTTAATCTTAGCCTGCGCGCAGGCCATTTAATTGGTGTTAGCAAAGTCCCTATGTCTTAGCCTAGGGATTGTGTAAAATAACGGCGACGTAAATATAGCTTCATGTGTCTGTTGTAGTTCAATTTTCTGCATGGTTCAATTTTTATTTTCCTTTGTTTTTGGGTATGGTAATGTATGATAACGAGTGTAAAACAAAGGAAAATAAAAATTGAACCAAAGGTAAAATTGATCTACAACATATCCTTATATCTCTATCTTTAAGATCTTCAAGCAATTATTTAATGATCGCCGCCGATACTCCCTTGAAGTAGCTGAGGTAGAACCGCTTTCCCTTGAAGTAAAGAAGAATCCCAGTTTCTTGGAAAGAACAAAAGAGGTAGAATTAAAAGTGATGTCATCTACCAAAATTTCGAAAAGGTGGCCTTCGTATGATAGAATTTGAAATAATGACTAAGGCTTTAAGGCTAGCCTGGATACCAAGTCTGCTGGAAAACAGCAAAAGGAATTGGAAAAGTGTCCCTGGCCACGTTTTTAAAAGATGTGGGGGTATTAATTTTCTCCTACAGTGTAATTACCATATCAAATACTTTCAGGGCTTGCCAAAGATTTGTAAGGACATTCTCACCTTTTTCGACGAACTCAAATCTCTTTATCGCTTATTTCTACTATGATAAAAAAACTTTCTTGAACATTCAACAATAAGGAAATTTTAGTAGATGGTAAACCATTGTTTTTTAAAGTTTGGTTCTCCAAAGGCGTTGTCTCGGTAAAGGATCTGTTAAATAATTCAGGGCAATATCTTTCTTTCCACGAATTTTTCTAAGCATCATTGTATAACTAACTTTCTTCAGTGTTACCAAATTTTGAGCTCCTGATCCCGAATCATTTGTTAAACAAAGCGAGAGACGCAGGCAATATACCAGGGGCAAATTATATTGAAGGTTCTACATTATTTCAACTAGATAGGGACACCGAGATAGACTTGGCGAAGTAAAATCAAAGGATTTCTATCGGCTGTTAAGAGGGGATGTCCACTAACATCGAGCGAGTGGCGGCACATGATGAAAAATAAAATTCCCTCATAAATTTTCCACGGATACCCTATGGCAATCTAAGAACCGTGGTGGCATTTTTTTCTAGAAAAAATTTTTTAAGCCCGAAAAAAAAAATTAACATGTTTACGCCACACGTGTCCTCAGAAACACGCGAAATAAACGTGTATCATACCTTCTCGTAAACTTCGCTCTGTTTGATTTGCACCCCAGAAAACCCCCATTTTAAGCTTGGAAGGTTGCTTTTAAAGTGTGTAGGAAGTAATTGAGTCCTGTTTTAGATCTGTGAATTAATTTTCAAGGTCATGGCAAGCTGCTGAAAATCGCTAAAATTCACTTGCTTTGAATTCTCAATTTGGCACAGTTTTTCAAGAGAAAGTTTTCCTACCCGGTAAAACACCAAATCACTTGAAATTCAGAATTCTTGAAAGACGAAATACCATTCTAACATCAGGTTTAAAAATTAATTTCGGGCTTTTTATCAGCGCCGAGTACAAACGCTTTCAAAATCCCGATAATCACAGCATTAACCTGTCAACCAGTACAAACAATAGGCTCGTGCCTCCGACCGAATAGCCGAAAACTTGGAATTTTTTCCTTGTTTCCTTTGGTATTTGGATGAAAAGTACAGGATAAAGGTCATATCTAGCTTACCTTGAATAAGATTTTGTCTAAATGCCAGGTTTTGTCAAGTTTTAGGCGTACTGTCCAAGGGCCATCTTGACGCGTGGAATCGACCGTTATCTCCTGGTATCTCCAGATTGACTTTCAACTAATGAATAACGACTCCGCCAACACATTCACATCCCTTAACGAATGGCAAATGAGTTTTTAAAGTCTCCCAGTGTTAATTCCCTGAAGAAACTAAATAACTTTGCAGTGATCTCCACATTCATCTCAGAAACCGCACTGCTATTATGGTCTGATTTAACTAAGTTTGTCTGTCACGCAACGGGTTCTGGTCAAGTCACAGGATAGGTTTTGGTGATGGGATTGCAAAAATGGGCAAAAAATGGAAAGATTAGGACGTCTGAAATAACTTAAGCTATGAAAGAAATTATACAAGATAGAAGGCGATGTAAATAGTGATGGCGTTTGTCTCAGCAACTCGACCGGAATGACCGTTTCCCGTTTTCATCCCAGATGCCGGACTACCTCAATGTAAAAACAAACCGCAGAGATAGCTGATTTTTTTCCCATGATTTAAACTAAAGCATATCGAAGGCTAACAAAGAAGGCATCCATTTGTTTTTTACAAGTTTCCAGAAAATTTTAAGTTCACTTTTCTCTCTAATCGTAAGTTTTCAATGCGTAGCACTTGGCTTCAACTGTGTTTGTTTACTCACATTCCGTCCTCCTGTTTGGTGTCGTGTTACACCGCCGAAGTTATACCTGGAATATCTTTCGACTAGTAAAATAGAGTGATACTACATATGACGGGACTTTTCACCACACAATTCTGACCTGTGCAAAACAAGTTGCAGATTACATAGATGTACATTTTGTGACGCTCTGGCGAGAGGAAAAAATTGTCACGTGTTCACTAGAAGCGGAAAGTATTAGCTTCCGATAGTCTAAAATAGCAAACATCGATATATTTTTTTATATCTTATGCAGAGTTCGACTTTTCAAGAGTTCGACTTCGGTGAAGGATTTCAATATTATTTGCAAGCCACCAGTGTTGCGTCGAGGAAGGCGCCTCGAGAAGCTGCCATTTGCGGAAATAATTTTCTAGCTGGAAATCAGGTGTGTGAGAATTTCAGGTGCGGCATTATTGGAAACTAGACAAAATGTCCTAAGTGCGCATCGGCTTTGAGTAAATGTTCAAAAACTGATAATTTTCATTAAAAAAAAGAAAAAAAAGGAAAACGCCAGATTTAACACGCAGCAGTTGTAGAGCGCTTCCTCTATATCGCGCCATTGTAAAAGGATAGGTTCTTTGGAGTTCTCGCAGTCAGGACCCCTGTCACCGAGTACAATAGCCAATCAAACCATTATCTCCCTTGGCTGCGAATAGAGGTCACTTATTCTTTTCAGAAACTAGTTGCAGGCGTTTGCGCCTCTTACAAGCGATATGAACAAGCAGTTGCTATTCCAGTTGCAAAAATAGACTTTTCGGGTCACACTTGCAGTATTGGAATCAGCGATATCCACTCAGAAGTTGAGCTTCGTTGATTTTCTTTTAGCACGGGCAAAAGTATTTTTAATTAGTATTCCTAGCATGGCCCATTTGCCCAGCCTATCGCTCTTGTCTGGGAATAGCGCAGAGGAAACTAATCGACGTTGGTCATGTTGAGTTCTACCAGGGCTGTCTAAGTATGCCTCGAACGGGAAAGTGAGAAAAGCAGACCGTGGAAATGGCAAGTCGGAGTCCAAAGCTTTTTTGCAACACATCGGTGTCTTCCCTCCAGTGGGCTCTGGTAAGTACATTTATTTCTCATACCCACTTTCGTGCATTCCTTGCTGTGATAGCAGACGTCATTAAGCAGATTAACACTACCATACCAGCCCTGAAGACAGTCAGCTTCCGGCAAGACAGCGCTGGCTGCTACCACTGCAGGGCCTGCAAGGCCACCATAGTTTGCGCAGAAGTACTAGGAGCAGAGCTGGGCGTGGTGTTCAAACTCTTGGCTCCCTTCCCTCCCCATGGAGGGAAGGGAGCCTGCGACCGCAAGGCCGGCGGAGACTAAGTCGGATACATTTGTCCTCGTAAACTCCGGACACGATATCAAGATCCCGGTGGAGAACCATCCTTAAGTGTCATCCGGTGCGCGTCCATTGCAAGCCGTTTAGTTGCCACTTGGAAGATCGATGGTGTGAATATACAGTTTTCTAAAGAAGGAATCCGTCCGTGTATGAAGAGCATATGGCGTGGAACCTATAAGACCAATATCTGCGCTGAAAACTAAGGCCCTGTCATCTGATGGTCTACCGTCCATAGCAGTGCTCTAAGCGAAACCGAGCTCGTTCTCCTCAACCGTGAGAAGACGGAGAAAAATCGCACAACCAACTTTCTCTTGACAAACAAGGGGGTTAGTTTCTAGAGAAACTGTGGTGCTGCATCGGTGGGTAAGCGAAACACAAAACTTTGTATTTATCAACTGAATTGATAAGGTAAATTGAGCCACCGTGAAGAGATTGAAAGCTGACGTTTCGAGCGTTAGCCATTCGTCACAAGGATGGTTTTCCACCTTCGTCACCTGCACTGCTCAGAAGATCAAGTATGAATGTTATTATTCAGTTTTGCTTCACAATAGCAATCCACATAGATGGTGAGTGTCACTGGATTCTACTAAGATGACGTACTGGGGTGGAGCATCTGTCAGTACGTAGTACCGTATTTTCCCGATTTAAAATCGCCCAGGGGAGTTTATTCGAACCCACCGGTTATTCATTAAGTGAATTTCTTAACCATTTATTTATTTATTTTATATTTATTTTTTTATCATCAGCACTGAAGGCCGGGTTATTGAGTTAAGAACCAAATTTCAACAGAAACGTTAAAAAACGTTTAAAAGAATGTTACCAACTTTGTCTCATCTCAATCTGGTAAGTCGTTTAGCAAAAAACATCTCTGAAAGGAGCACTGTGATAATGACTGAACTCAACGTTACCTTTCTTTGTAATCATAAAACACGGAGGAAGTGTATCGGCAACAGTACGACAGAAAACGTACCGTTTGAGCGATTTAGAACAAGGTGGTGTCGAGGTTCCTGTTATTGTCCTTTTCCAGCAGTTCTGAAAAAGACAAAATGAAGGAACGACTCAAGGAACGACCGGGGAAACGCTGGAGAGACCCACGAGATGAAAAAAGATAACACTCTTTATTACACTAGAAAGAAAGCTCTTAGACAAGCCCGCAGAAAAGTTAACATGGTTTGACACGTTACCCGATGCGTCGTTTGTTTCAACCGTTTCTGTTAGAAGTGCAATTGTAAATGGTAGTTTTCGTCTGATTGTAAGAGGATAAATTCAAATAAAATAGGAGAAAGAGAACTAGTATGCAGTTACGGCATATAAGCAACTTAGTATACCCATATCTTAAGGTACAAATACTCCGATACTCTGTTGTCCCCGATACTCCTGGAACCGCGGTGGATTTGAATTCGGTCCTAGGCTCTTTGCTAGGTAAATAAGTTTCCGAGGAGGGTGGGAGAAAGGGGTTGAAACTGTGACTTCTAAGGGGGGGGGGGGGGTAGCTTACGTTTACCTGCCTTTCAGATTCCGAACACAAAATTTAGAAAACCCACAATTTGCATTTACCGTGACTGTTGACAGCTGATTAAAATATCCCCCCCCCGGCCCCACTCCCCCACTGCACGTGCATTCACTGGCTCAGGGAACTATGAACTCCCAGATGAAAGAGATATTGTTTCTCTTTACAGTAAATAACTAGCTATAGTGGCACTGTGGCGAATCAAGGAAGAATTCAGGGATTCCGGACCCTCCTTTTAATCTGGCATTTGTGCATTTATGTTTATTTTCGAATTATCAAAATGAATTTTTCAAACCAGGAGACCAAAAGTTTATTGGGAAATATATCAAGTCAAATCAAAGAAAGATGATGACGGAATAGCGCTTGTCACGGCTCACGCAAGTGCCTGCACGTCACCGGGGCATCATTTGTTTATGGAGAATAATCAGAGAATAATGATAACTTTTAGACTGAATTATACATTTTCTATAGTGTTTACTTTGTACAAATTGCAAAACTACGATATGGATTCACTTCTTTCAAAAATTTCCGGATCTGCCCCTTGGCCCGACTAACAATGATGTACTTCCTTTGTTAAAAAATCCAAGTTATTTTTAACTCCAATTTAAGTTAAATAAGTATTCATGTTTCACGTTCATCAGTTTATCTCGGACGCAATAGATTTACCTCGTTCTTCTTCTTTTTACCGATTGACTGAACGGTACTGGAAACATCTGAACAGGGCTACCAAGAACTGTCTTCGATCTCAACTGATAACTGAAGTTTGATTGCGTCAGTTGAAATGATGAAGAAACAGGGTCAAGAAAATAAGCACACGAACGGGAGAAAAACACCGGTTTTGCTCCATGTCAGGTTTATTGTTGTCTGTTTTGTGTTGTAATGCACTAATTCACGTGGAACTCAGAATACAAGAACATAATCGACTGATATTACACTCAGCAACAGTTTGTGACCAGATGGAGGCCGAAATTCTTCGAAAATTACGGAAGATGGCAAGAAATGAAAGGCAGCCATTCAGAAGGCCAGCGGTAGGCGAAAGGAGGTAAGGATCGTCCTTTGGCTTACATTAATTCGTTATTTTCTTCAATTCCCTTTTGCCCGTATTAGAGTAATTTAAAAATGCAGGCTTTCAAGAGAATATAGATACTAAATCTTAGTAAAGAAAGAGCGAAAAATTTGATTCATTACTACTTAAAGAAGTGGCTGTTTGCCAACACCTTGGTTCAGCTTTGGCTCGATCTACTCAGCAGTCTGTGTGATGTAAATTCTCAGCATTCTATGTGATGTAAATTCTGAGTATTCTGTGTGACGTAAATATGATGCACCTTTTTAATGTACCTTTTTAACTTTCTTCGTAACCGTGTAAACGAATGGCTTCGGCTTGTACGATTTTGAATAAATTATAATGACCTCTGTTATTTATTTTGAAGATCATCAGCTCTCAAGAGATAAAGGCGCTTCGCCCGAAAACTCACAACAGAAATCTGTCCACACGGCCTTTGGAGATAAATTGCTGATCAAGCATGAGCTTCGTATGCTGCAAAACCAAATCTGTGCCAAGAATGAAATCCTCTGCCGTTTCGGACCAAAAGGTAACGCAGGACGTAGGGGAAAACCTGGAACCCGAGGGAGACCAGGTCCCTCGGGGAGGCCCGGACCAGAAGGACCTCCTGGTAAACATGGATCTATAGGACCTCAACGACCGATTGGCATAAAGGGGGAACTCGGAGTACCCGGCGACCCTGGTCCAGCTGGACCTGTAGGCCCGCCAGGTGTCAAAGGTGCCAAAGGTGAGCCTGGCCAGTCCATCTCGGCTCCTTCTCTACTGCCTTCTTACAGTCTTGTTAAGAAGGACGGTGGAACATACATTTGTAAGGCAGAGAATATTCTGGGATCAGCAACTCACGCTGCTCAACTTATGGTATTCTCTCGTCTGCAGTTCAAAGTCCGTTCTCCTCAAGAGGTGACTCCTGCAAGGTTTTGTTCCACAGTTCGTCTGCCATGTTTGGCTGAAAGTGACTTGAGAACAACAATCACGTGGATAAAAGATGGCAAGTCTTCACTTCTTGTTGACTCTAACGTTCTATTGAATGGAACACTGGTTCTTCAGAACGTTAAGAAATCCCATGAAGGATTATACACCTGTAGAGCGACTAATACACTGACAACAACAGAAGCTAAAGTCAAAATCAGTTCATCACTTAGTGCCTCTTCTTCTTCTGTGCTTAGGAAATATGTCACAGATGTTAGCGGAAATTACGTCATTGAACCAGATGGTAAGGAAGGTCTGGCACCATTTACAGTGTACTGCGACATGACAGACAAAAATGGATTTGGTGTGACTGTTATCAGTCACGACAGTGTAGGCAGAACATACTTGGATGGATATGGTAGTCCAGGTAGTTACTTACGTGACATTCATTACACAGGAGCGAGTCTGTCTCAGCTGGCGAGTCTCGCCAGAGTCTCTTTGCACTGTGAACAGTCTATTAAGTATGAGTGTCGTGAGTCGGTATTGTTTTACAACAACAATCTATGGGACGCCATATCATTCAAAAGTGGTATGAGTTCACGATTGGTTATCGAGAAAACGATCGCTATGGTAGAGATTGTCGATTGGTGATCGAGAATGACGATCGCTATGGTTGAGTTTATCGATTGGTGATTGAGAATGACGATCGCTATGGTCGAAAAAACGATTGAATATTGAGAACATGATCGCTATGGTCGAAAAAAAGATTGGTGGTGAGAAATGACGATTGAAAGGATCGAAAATATCGAGTGTCGATTGGTGATTGAAAATGTCGACCGCTGGGACTGAAAATATAAATTGGCAATTGAGAGCTGGAAAGGACTGGGAACAAGCGGGGATAATACACTCACGCTAACATGAAGAAATGTCCTACGGATAAAGATGGCGGCCTGCGAGCGTGATTGTCGCGACATAGCGGAATTTCTAGACTCTATGTGGCAGTGCTTTGATAACGTGGATAAGGCACTCACTGATGAACGTAGCTCTATTCCTTTAGACTACTTAGAGAGCAGGCTGGAGGACCACTTCCAAGTTGTCAATGCAATTGCAATTGTAATACAAGATAATAGTGCTGAACTGAAGCAGCTTGTTGAAGATCTGTTGATGTTGTCTCGAGAATTGCTACAGGAAATCCACGCCGTTAAGAGTCAGAGGGAAAAAGAAAATAGAAGGTCAACGGCTTGGGTTCCTAGCACAGAAGCAAGTACAGGGGGAAGGCCCAGGTTCAGGGTTACCAAAGATCAAATAGAAACTCTGAGGGAAACTGGTATGAACTGGAAAACAATAGCACTTACGCTTGGGATAAGTGAAAGCACTCTATATCGGCGTAGACAAGAATTTGGACTTTACGAGAGCTTTGTGGATATTGGCTATGAGGAACTTTATACTGTTATTACAGGAATGTTGAGCCAGACACCTTATGCTGGCGAGTCTTATGTGAGTGGTGGTCTGCGAGCTCGTGGTATTTTTGTTCAAAGACACCGAATGAGAGACATTCTAAGCGAGATTGATCCTGTTGGTAGGGCACTGCGGAGGAGAGCTGCCATTCAAAGGAGGCAGTACAATGTTAGAGCCCCTAATCACCTTTGGCATATTGACGGGAACCATAAACTTGTGAATTGGAGGTTTGTCATACATGGATGCACAGACGGCTACAGCAGGGCAATAGTTTACCTAAAATGTGCAACTAACAACTTGGCATCTACAGTTTTACAATGTTTCGTTGAGGGAACGCGTGACTTTGGGTTGCCTCTACGTGTGAGAGGAGATCATGGCGTCGAAAACGTTGAGGTTGCAAGGTTTATGGTTGAGAACAGAGGTGACAATCGAGGTAGTTTCATTGCAGGACGCAGTGTCCACAATGTCAGAATTGAGAGACTTTGGCGGGAGATGAACAGGGTTGTCATTGCATTCTACAAAGACATCTTTCATTTTTTGGAAGATTCCTGCTCACTTGATTCAAACAGTGAGTTAAATCTGTTTGCTCTGCAGTTCATCTATTTACCAAGAATCAATGCATCACTTGAGCAATTTGTAGAGCAGTGGAACTACCATGGGATACGTACTGCGGGATACCAGTCACCAATGGCATTGTGGCATACTGGCATTATGCACAGTATGGACGATGAAGTACTTTGTGAACCGGAATCTTATGGCATTGACTTTGAATCCCGTGTGTCAGAGATGGATGATGATTACAATGTTGTAGTTCCTGAGTATCAACTCCAACTGACTGAGGAAGAAGTGGCAGCCTTAAGGATCCATGTTCCAGATCCCTTAGAGGATGATGGGAACTCTGGTATTGATCTTTACATCAAAGTTTGTGACATTATCACAACAATGAAAAACTTTCCTTAATAAATTATGTAATTCTTTAAAATTACTACCTGAACTGTGCAAGTTAATTCTATGAATGTATTTGTAATGAAGGGTAAACTTCCCATTTTCATCCAGGTTTCATGCATCTAGACGTTATATGTATGTTAACTATTAGGAGTGGTAGTTTACCACAAAATAAGATACCAACGCTAAAGGTAAAAATTAAATCACTTCTGTGTTTTAGATTGCCTAAAATCAGGGCTTGATACTTACTCAACCATTCACCTGTGAAGAGTAAAAGTTAAGTAAAAACTGTAGATGAACTGAAAAACACTCATCCAGTCTGGGGAAAAGCTTCAGGGAAATGAGGAAAGTACTGTAGTTTTTGGCATAAAATACAAAAAAGAGAAAGACACACTGTAGTTTGGTGGTAAAGTGGACTAAAAGCAACACCTTTGATAACATGCCAGTAGAAAATATATTTGTGTCCTTTTTGTGGAACCGAATTTTGCTATGGAAAGTAAGTCTTCCTACACTGTCTTGAAAGTTAGAATCAAGCCCTGAAAGTTGCGTTCTTGATAATGTACTGTCAGTTAGTACTTTTGCATTGTTCTGCATTATTGTAGCATCATTATGCAGTGCTGCACTTAGGTTGCCTAGGTTGTATTCTGCTCTAGATCCAGGTCAACAGAAATTGGACAGCTGAGTGGGAAAATGGGCTGACCACTGAAAAAGGGGAGGGCAATGTGCATCTGGAGGCAGGAAATTATGATTCTGATAGTGTATATCATTTGCATTATGTAATCTCAACCCTTACCCTGAGGGCAAGATTTTATTGCAGTTTGAGTTTGACATGTTAAGGGTTAATATCGGCCACCATGTGCTCATTTAACAATGCTTGAGTTTTGTATCCACAATACCCAAACATCTATAATGTATTTGCTACCTTGAATGGAGAATGTGCTTTCAAAAGGAAGGTCATTCAGCAGTAAGAACTTTATTGTGGATATGTGACAAGCTACAGAGTAACCCATTTTTCCTAAGGTCTCTGAAGTCAGTTGGTAAGATGTGTTTCTGATTTGACACTTTCTGTAAATCTCAAGTGGGTTAATTTGCAGAAAGATACAATGAGACAACATTAACAGATCAGGGTTTATTTTATTGGAAGAACATGAACAACATGTTATGTCATCTTACACAAATATAACCTTAACAGTGGCTGTTGATTACTTCCCCAAATTGTACAAGTTTCTCTCAAATTAACATTTGCTTGGTTAAAGAAGCAAAACTAGAATTGCTATGAAAATAATAAAGTGGTTTACTTTAACCCACAATTTCTTTACTTTCCAAGCTTCCTTATTAAGGCACATAAAGTAGTGCCAATGTTTAACTAAACTGACTAATGGCCCCAAATACTACAAAGAGGAATGGCTACTCTGGACTTTGCAGGAAGTGCCAGTGAGATAAACCAGAAATTCACCAAATTCACTGAGCAAGGTTTTTCATAAACAAAAGACAAGGCATTTCCACTAAGAAAAGAATTTGATGAACAAACTTGCTGTACATCTATTTCAAATGTCTTTTCAATGAAAAAAATGAATGCCCAGGAGGCTGGAGGCTGTTTACAAAATACACATGGTTTTATCACTGCAGAAACAGAGCTGTGGCCCATAGCTAAATTCATACTTATTATAGACTGGCACACTTAACTAGAATTTTGAGAGTGCGATTCCCCACAATTTTATTTGCTGCAACACAGACTGGAACACATAAATATTACTGATAATCTGAACTAGAAGTACTACAAGTTCTGTGACTTTCTGGTCATGTATGCAATAGGTCTACAATGTCCTCAAAGACCACACTAAACAATATTAAACGACCAGGATTCCTTGTCATTAAGAAGAGCTGTGAACTCTTCTGCTAATTCGTTGTAACACTGATAAGTTGATGGCAACTCTAGTGAAGGTCCACAGGTGTGGACAACAGGGCGACGAGCAGTGCCATCCAGAGTCGTGAAAGTTCCAGTAATGGTTTCACAAACAATAATGTTACTTCCAGTCAAAAACTGTAAAAGGCCTCCAAGATCATTAGCATTAAGGCTTTTTACAAACCTTTTAAAATGCTCAAAACTATTCTGTTCAGCTCCTGGTTCAGGGTTTGCTGACAATAAATTAATGATCTTCTTGGAACTTGGCTTCTTTGCACTATAAAAACTTTTCAGATCTTCTAATGTTTGGAAAGGTGTGTAAACCCTCAAAGCATTTACTATTGGTGAAAGACAGTCTGCTATATAGCGTGGTTTCTGCACTATTTCCTGATGTGCCAGCTCATGCAGTATGGTGAAAATGTTGTCGTTTGTTGGAATTTTATAACACTTAAAGCTACTTAACAAATCCAACAAATCTCCATCACTGAGATTGAAGTCAACTTTAAGAGAGTTCTCTAAGACCTCTCGCTCATCCAGTGACACATACAACTTAAAGGACTCAATTAAAAAGTCAGGTGTTAAACTTTCTTCACCGAAAAATACAGTAGCAACAAAGGCAGGAGACAGGGTTATTGGGAAATACTTAACAACTGAATAACTGTAAACAATGATACGACCAATTGCCTCCCACTCCCCTTTTTGATAGTCATGTCTGACAGTTGGAACCTTTTCTATAGCACCAACAGTCAGGCAACTAAAACACTCCTTCCAAAAGCTTGTTAAAACCTCTCGAAGCACACCTGAGCCCCTCCCCTTCTCCTCCTTTCCATTGTGTGCAATGATAGTTATATCTAGATCATATTCCAAAATTTTGGGATCTCTAAATGTATTAAGCATGTCGGCCTTCAGTAGGGCCCTGTGAAAGGTGACTGCCTTTAGAGGCCGCACTCCTGAGGACGTCCCAATTGGAAGTGCTGGGAAACAATAAAAAACAACATTGAAACAGAGTCAAATTGGCTTCAGAACACTCTACACTTCCTTGTTATTTAATTTTTACAAACTAAAATGGGTCTGTGTATCAGAAAACCCTTTGTAGGAACACTTGGTAATGTCTACTTCTATGTCTAAGAATTTGAATTCACTCTTTTTGTTACCTTACTGTCTACACATGCAAGAATTTGAGACTTTTGAGATTTTCAAAATACAATGTTTATCTTGTTTGAATGTAGTATAGTATTTAAATGAAATGTGGAAATGGTAAAAGGAAAACTGGGTTTAAAATGGTGCCAAAGTTATAACTTGTCGTATTTGACTAAAACAATTAGTTACCTTCAAAAACATCATCATTCATGTGGGATGAATCTAAGCCACATGAGGACTCCGACATGTGGGTAACTTGACTTGTACTTGGACTTTCTGTAAACAAGGGATGGTCTAAAAACAAAAATTTCAGTGGTTTCAGAAGGTTCCATTCCTCTTTACATAATTTCCTACAAAATTAGGTAGGTTATGTCCTTTTCTATCCAAGGGTCAATTCATTACATGTACCTCTGATAGCAGTATTATCAGTGTGCGAAGGTTCCACATGAGACGAGTGCTCTAACATCTGAGGAAGATCCTCTTCTTCTGCATTTACATTGAGCTTCTATAATAAAAAATAAAGGGAAGAACACACTATTACTGTAAAGTATTTATTTGAAGAAATGTCCAGTTGCTTAGAGGAGGCATTAATTAAAAATACATCAGCAAAAACGAAGTGGGGTGCAGAGAATCTCATACTAATTAAATGATGTGAATAACATTACTTTGCCACAAAAACTGGAGGGGGATTATTTCCTTTTCCATCACGTAATTAGGCTCGTGAATTTGAGAGGTTGCATGTAGGAGGGGCCATTTATTCAAGTAAATACAGTATTACACATATTTCAAGGTTGGTGAACATGGGAATGTGAAGCACATTGCAGAGACCATACTTAAAAACACAACAATTTTCAGACCAGGAAAACCACATTTTCAAATTGATAATAAACATGCAAAGTAATTTCCCTACTCAGCCCCCACGCCGCTTCTCCCCCAACCCCACTTGTGGTGTTGTACCGCTTAAATAAAACCACCGCAAGTTAAACACAAGTCTGATTTATTGACTCCATGCTCGCGACGACTACAAGGGAAGCGGGAGTTCCTTTCGACCGCGTGCTCGTATGATTGACAGATGTCACAACACTACATCTCTCCCCTTCTTGATAATAAACTTACAATCATATATGTCGGCTAACAAGATCAAATAACTTTACAATAACATCAACAAATGATAAGCATGCCTTCTAGTAACGAGTCTTTTAAAATGTTAAGTGTTTATGCTAGTAGATTATTTGAACGTAATCTGCGAGACTCGCAGGGGGTCTCCTTTGTCTCTGTGACCTCCGCAGGCCTCCGTCATTTGCGCTTGGGGGGTTTGGATCTTCATCTTGTGTCGGAACTTCGGTTTGTTCAGCAGGTAAGTCCTCTGGTTCTTCCTGTTCTCTGCGATCTCCTTCAGCTCTCAGTTCTTTAGGGATGATTTTAAACATGGATGAGTTTCGCGTTATGGACTTGAAACCGTCGCTAGCTGTAACCATAGATCCTTTCTTTTCCTCAACAACAAGGGGTTCTGGGTTAAAAGGAGTGCTTAGTTTGTTTTTCTTTGGTTGTCTCACAAGCACTGTATCTCCTGGTTTGATATTGCTTGGTTTCGTGCCCAGTTTCGAGTCTGCATATGCTTTGATCTTTGACTTCTGTTCTGCATCTCTCTCTGCCATAGTCTTCTGAGTTTCCTGCAGGGTGTGCTGTCTAGCTGGTGTTGGTGATACTTCTGGCAGGGTGATCTTGAGTTTCCTTCCATTCAGTGCTTCGCTTGGAGATACATTCGTGGTCGTGTGCGGTGTCGCACGACACTGTCTGAGAAATTTGTACAGTTCCTGTTTCCAATTTTTTTTCTCAACGACAGCAGTTCGCACACACTTCTCAAGGTTTGGCATAAAACGCTCTGCCTCGCCATTGGCTCTCGGCCAAAGAGGTTGAACTTTCCTGTGATGGAAACCTAAATGCTTCGCAAAATTGCTGAACTCGACTCCGTTAAAAGGGGGGCCATTGTCTGTCTTCAGCTCGTCAGGGATTCCTTGCCTTGCAAATATGGCGTCGAGCCTAGGGATGACAGATTTGGCTGATGTGGACTTGACGATCTCAACTTCCGGGAAGCGGCTGTATTCGTCAATGACTACTAGGAGATAGTCACCCGAAGGGAATGGTCCAAGGAAATCCATTGCCAGCATTTTCCATGGCCCACTAGGTAGCGGCGTCATCTGCAGAGGTTCGATTCGCGATGGCTTGCTTGGAGTTACTGCTTGGCATGCTAGGCAGTTATCGACTTTATCCTTGACCATCTTGTCTATCCCAGGGAACCAAACTTTCTCACGAATTAAGCGCTTCGTCTTTACGATGCCTTGATGTCCCACATGCGCCAGTTCTACGGCTCTTTCTCTCAGCTTACTTGGGACAACGATTCTGTTACCTCTCAGTATCACTCCACTGTAGACCAGTAGCTCGTCCTTGAGTCTTTTGTAGTCCAGTATCTCAGGATCAGTCCAGCGGTCTGTCTCGATCGCCTTGATCAGTGACTGGAGTGTGGAATCTTTCTCTGTTTCAGCTTGAATCTCTTGAAGTGTCATAGCCTTTGGTACGGCATTGGTGCAAACATAGTTCACATACTCATCGGCAACGTTTCTCTCTACGGTTGCTTGGAGGTTTGGGTGTCTGCTCATGAAGTCAGCGGGGTTCTCAGCATCCTTTCCGGGTCGATACACAAGATGACAGTTGTACGGCATCAGTCGTAGCTTCCATCGGTCCATGCGAGCTGAAGTGGGCTTGTGACTCTTAGAGATGCCTAGGAGAGGCTTGTGATCCGTCACGATTGTAAACTCAGATCCGTAAAGGTAAAGATGAAAATGTTCCAGAGCCCACACGATCGCTAGCATTTCCCTTTCTGTTTGTGAGTATCTGGTTTCCACGTCACTGAGTGCTCGACTCGCGTAGCTGATAACCTTGCCGTCCTG
>OZ024890.1:17888700-18223700 GCA_964017195.1 Siderastrea radians
GACAGATGTCACAACACTACACCACTCACACATGGTTATGTGAAATTGCCTACGAGGTTACTTTCCCAGAAAATGAAAAAAAAAATGTTCATCAAGAACTCACCGACCCAAAGCCCAATGTATTCTTTACCTTTGGAGTTTGAGCTTTGAAGTCATCTTCCTCGCTCGTTTCTCGAGATCTCTTTATGCTGGAAATGCAAACATCACAAATTTCTGCAAACGGTCTAACGTAGATAGGCTTTTCCTTAAATATTCTGTGAACCATGACTCCATTTAGGACTTGGCCCGGTGCTAAAGTGGGTTTGACGAGAGTGCTATGGACAGGCATGAGAATCTCGAAGTCCACACCGACTGGAATCTTTTCTTCAAATGCTTCTCGTAGGCAAGCCTCGACTACACACTCCGACCACTCCTTTTGCAATTGGAAACCTGAAATCACGTAGCCATTCTCCATCAGCCATACTCGCTTCGCTTGCCTGGGAACGCTATTCACATCAGGACCAGTTAGTAATATAACATCCCTCATGAATGGTCCTTTTACCACGGACTTTCCTTTTCCTTTACCACGAAAAGGGTTCGAGCTCGACTGAAAATTCCTTCGGAAACTTGGCATGTAACTGCGGTTGGAAGAGGTGGAAGAACCGGCTTGATTAGGCTTTGCCGCTTCGCTTCCGAGAAGTGTGGAAAGCTGAGATGCTTTCTGTTGCAGTTCTTCCAGTAATCTTTTCCCTTGATCAGAGGACGTGTTCCTGTTCGACGCCATGTTTTCCCCCAAAATGGCGCGAAAATTGACTTATAACTTGATGTAAGCAGGATTGTATTATCCCCCACCTGGTCTCCTCTTGTTCCCAGTCCTTTCCAGCTCTCAATTGCCAATTTATACTTTCAGTCCCAGCGGTCGACATTTTCAATCACCAATCGACACTCGATATTTTCGATCCTTTCAATCGTCCTTTCTCTCCACCAATCTTTTTTTCGACCATAGCGATCGTGTTCTCAATATTCAATCGGTTTTTCGACCACAGCGATCTTCATTCTCAATCACCAATTGATAATCTCAACCATAGCGATCGTCATACTTGATCACCAATCGACAATCTCGACCGTAGCGATCGTTTTCTCGATAACCAATCGTAAACTCATACCACTTTTGAATGATATGGCGTGCCATAACAATCCGTCATACGGATGGTGGGCGTCACTTGACTCTACTAAGATGACTTACTGGGGCGCAGCATCTGGCAGTGGTAATTGCGCATGCGGTATGACCAGTTCATGTGCAGATCCGAGATATGGCCGTAATTGTGATAAGAATGACAATGTTTGGCGTGAACATAGTGGTCTTCTTACTGAGAAGACACACCTTCCAGTGAAGCAGCTCAGGTTTGGAGAAACGGGTACTCTTCACGTGACATGGCTTATTACACTTTGGGGAAATTTAAATGCTATGGCATGACCCAATAACTGACTGTTTGCCTCACGCCCATCAGGAGGTCTCAGGCAGCTGATTATAATGCGAGATTTTCCAACGTAATTTAGTTAAGTTACTGTTCAGAGTAATATCAAAAATTTTATATTTTTTGCAATAGTGTATGAATCTTAGTGTAGACTCATTTCAAAAGTTTGCGTCCAGGCGAAATCATTGTACTATCAGAATGCAAAAACCATCTGTTTTGGGTGTAATCTAGTTCCTTTAGTTACATGTTGACAGCAAAACAGAAAACCGTACTTTATTCATTTTATATATCAAAGAGAGAGCTATAATTGGTGGACCAAAGTGAAATACGGACAATTATTATCTGAGTTAAAAGAAGAGTCATTAGTCTTTGGCAAGGTACAGTATTGGCTTATGATATTGTTGACTGTGGACTAAAAAATTCTTACAGAATTCTTTCAGACACAGAAAACACCTATATAAAACTAAGAATTTCAATGGGACCCAGTCGACAGTACGACCACACAGTTAATACAACCTACTCGTTATCACGACCACTTCAGTTTTTACCAAAACCAAAAAGTCATTTAATAACTCTCTTATCTAGCCTGCTGGTAAAATAACGAGGTTTTACTGTACTAGCACAGAAAACACTGGTCACGTAGACTACGTGGTCAGTTCGGGTGTCAGAACGACGATGGTAGTGGTTTATAAATCCCAGAAATCTTGATTTACTCAGGTACATTTGTATTAATGTAATAAATTGATTTAACTTCATTTTTGTGTAAGCTAGACATTTTTCTTTTTTCTTTGGAAGGCCTTTTTACACCAGCACGAGGGCCGTTGACGCAATCGTTTAAAACGCATCGGAAACTGTGCTCTAGCGTTATTCACTTTTTGATAATAAGACAGCGTTTTTAATAGAATATAAACTAAAGAAACAGTCTTTGTGCTGTTGTAAATCACTTTTAATAAGTTGTACAGTGACACCAGACAAGGATGGCTCAGTTGGCGTGATCTGGGTGGAGGAGGATTAGTCCAACCCCCCCCCCCCCAAAAAAAAAGGAACCATCCAATCCTCTCCAATTCTTTCCTAACTCCCATCGGCTAAAACTTTTTCGCCTGTCATGGTTCAGGTTTTGGCTAATACAGAGTGTTTAGCTAAAATACGTGCAACAGCTCGTCTAATGAAAATTTAAAAAAAGCAGTCTTAACATTACGATGTGAGATTAGATAAGATTAACTGCTTCGAGACAATAAACATAAATTGCAGTTGTTGAATACAAGTCAGAGCATATCTGAACGTACTCTTCTGGACGATACTAGAAATAGAAAACATTAATTCCACACAAGACTAAATATGAACCCATGGGCTTACATTCTGGCCGGTGTGCAAGACTTACCGTGCCTTAAATGTGAGAGGGGCTTTTTCTTTACCGAGTGGGAGCATTTAACTTTTATCAAGAGGAGGGAATGGTGGTTCTTTTCGATCAATCAGGAAATACCATCCACTTCCGGTTAAGCAGCTAGAACCGTGAGGACCGCTGAAGCTTCATTACTTCCCTGGTAATGAAGCTAATTTCCCATCCCTACTTCCTTTTCTAAATAAAACTTAAAATTAAGCTAATTCACAGAACCTATTTGAACACCTGGCTGGTCGACATTACGCCAACTCTATGTGCTTCCTGTTGTAGTTCACCCCCCCCCCCCCACCATCCTCCATTTTAGATGTTCCCTGACCAAAACGATACACAAAATTTTCTCACTTTCTAAAATGCAAGATTAGTGCATTAAGCAGATTGTAATCACATAGGCTCCACGGTATTGCGAAATCTTCTCGGAAAAACATGATGCGATCGTTTACGTAACAAACTGGTCTGGGTAATATCGTACTATTTATAGCTGTCGCAGAATATATAAGACTGACGGGCTACGAGAACGTTCACAGTTACTGATTAGTCAAGGTCTGCTTCAAGATGGATGTTCCAGCTTTGCTGTTACTGGCTATTCTGGGAAGTCTCACATTCTCAGTGAAAGGTAAGTCTGGTTTCCTCAGCTTTTCAGTCAGTTAAGCACATTACTATAATACGCTACTCAGTTTAGTTCAAGTACGATAGTGTCATTCTACATAAACCTAAATCTAGAAATGCTAACATAATTCTGTTTCGTTTTCTTGTGCTTTCAACCAAAACAAATGAAGGCGGGAATTACTCTGGAAATGTTATTGTGTGCATTTATGAAGTTACTTTGAACAGATTAGTACTGGGCTATCCTCTCTTTGTTCGTTTCTCGATAAGTTTTTTTCATAATTTTTGCCATTTTAAAAACATTATAAACATCGTATTTGGGCAGAAAAGAGATTCCTAAAATATTACGGAGACAAAGACGAAGTCAATCCGTGTTTTATTTTCATCTTCCTATAGCCTTTCGTAGGCCGGGGTTTCAAGTTGCTTCATAGCCCAACATATTCGCCAAATTTAATGAACTCTTTACGCTTCATTGCAGCGATATTTTGTCAAAGTTTCCAGTTCCGTATTTCGCTGGATCGACGCGGCACGCCCACTTTACCCAAGGGACATTTCCTCTCAAACGTTCTTTAACATTCACATATGTCCGTTTAGATAATTACAATACTATGCCGCAGGAAATTATCATAAAAACGGTTGACGCTACTGTAAAATCATCTTTCTTACTCTGAACCTCTTTTCATACTTTTAAAAATTTCGCTTATTCGCACCCTGCCTGACTTGCCTCTGATCTAAATAAACAAATATCTGAAACAATGTTTTGCAACATCTGAATAACAACTCGCATGCTGTAATTCTGTGGAACAGCAATGTGATTTTTGTGGGGAACTATTTCCTGTCAGCTTTTGACGGAAACCTTTCACTGGAATTCCTAAATTCGATGATTTCATCCGCTTACTCAAACGTTACAACAACCTTCTACATCGTAATGAACAGTATAACAAGCAAAAAGCAATATTTTTTCCTAAGTACGTGTGAAGTGTAGTACCGATACATTGAACAATGGAACTTAAAACTCAGTTTGACAAACTGTTATTACACTATATCTACGCTTGCGTCAACGAGTAACAAAGAGACAGTCTATTTTGGTGAACATTTTACGAATTATTTCCGCGAGAAAATCTAGCTTGGTTTCTTGTAGAAGCACGGACATCAGTAATAATGACCTAAAAATCCTTTAAAGAAGTGTTGTCTCATTGTCCAGTCACAAATTCAATTCCCCGTTAGACTAATCTTCACCGAGAACTGAACTAGAAAACTAGGGCACATGCCACGCCCCCTACAGATTTCACTTCCTTGGCTACTGATTTAAACACAAAGTTGCTTGATTTCACAATACATTAACAAGCAGAAGAGACAAAGCCCTTTGTTTTTTTAGAACCTGTTTGGACCATCGTGCATCAGTGCGTATTTGCAAAAAAAAAAAATACTCTTTCGTCCCTCATGGACGTTGTAATCAATTCATAGACGTTGTTTCGGTTCCCCCATCTGTGTAAAAAGTAATCTTTGAAACTGACCACTACGTTCCATATTTTTTAGCATTCATTGAAGAGGGGTATTAAGTCTGCCTAAAAGTTGATCTAGCTCATTCATTCAAAGGGTAGGTCAGTATAAATAAGAGTATTACCAATGTAACTCTTAGTTCGTGCAACTATTTGCATAATTTTAATACCTGATCCCTCAAAATTATTTTAACCTGACCTGTAAATCCACTCAAAGAAATTGTTGCATCTTTAGCAAGTCGCAAATTTGATTCTCCCACCAGATAAACCTTTTTTTGGCAACAGACTGAAGTCGCGCACGCTTAGTTTTCGATTAGTTTTCTTTTTCAGCGTAGAGGAACTTACGTGCATGATTCTATACCAGAAGGCACAATATAAAAAACCGAACTCTTGGGAATGACTAATTTTTTTGTCAAAACGGCTCTATAAGGAACCATAGTCTAAATCAAAGTAAATATAACCTGATATGCAAATCACATGAACACTCGATTAACCAGACAGCCTAAAATGTTAAGCCTCCATCCATTTGTTTTTCTTGGAGTTGTTGAAATTTCTTGTTTTCGTTTCCACCAGCTATAAAGAATACTTTTTTGAAAAATAACCATTTTGAAAGGCCAAACGCGTCCGCGTGCAAAACTTATCTTTGAAAGTGACCACGGCCCTCCATGTTATTAACAATATAATTATTGAACAAGGGTACCATGTGTGCGAAAAAGTTCTCGCCCAATTCGTTCTTGGGATTTACTTAGTACCTAATTCCTCCAAAGTTATTTTAACCTGACCTGTAAATCTACTTGAGAATTTTTGTTATCTTTGTCTAGTGGCAAAGTTAATCCTGTCATCGCAAATGAGAGGATTGTTGGCAGCCGGCTAAAAGTCACACACGCTTCAGCAGCAGCCAGCCAAAAGAACAAGCGATCTGTTCCTTTATTTTCTACTAAGATCTAACATTTTCCGGCTTTAATTTCTTTTAAAAAGCAAGTGGTTGGAGTGAACAAGAATACTAAGAAGCTGAATGATCTAGTTCTGTCAATTCGTTTAACTGGTAGGTCAGTGTAAAAAAGAGTATTAGCAATGCAACTCTAAGTTCGTGCAAACATTTGCAGAATTAAGCTAAGACGTAATCCCTAAGAATTATTTTAACCTGACCTGAATCTACTCAAGAAGTTTTGTTTTCTTTGTCCAGTCACAAATTTAATCATCTCATCGTAGTTAAGAGGATTGTTGGCAACCGACTAAAAGTCACACACACCTCAGTTTTCAATTGTTTCGAGAAGCCAGCCGTGTTAAACAGAACAAGCGATCTATTCCTTTCAGTGTTTTCGTCTAAGTTCTAGCAATTCTTTTCTTCGAAAAAAAAAAACGTGATTGGAATAACACGTTATTAAATTCGAGTTGAGAACTGCTGTTATCAGCAATATTAGCGACCTTCAGATCAGACTACGAGTACGAGATTGAGTACGAGTACGGCTTTCAAATTTCAAAACAGCTACGTTCCCAGAGACCTCACTCCTTTATATTGCTGACCAGTAGATAAGGATGCTATGTAAATGATGACAGGTGACAATCTAAAGTCTGCGACGAGGAATTGAAAAGTCGTACTGGTACTCAATCTCGTACTCGTAGTCCGATGTGAAGGTCGACGCTAATATCACTGGAGATGCGGCCCTCATTTTGTGAAGACAATCTGAAATTTAGTCAATACTTCATTTCTTAAAAATTACTCATTTTATCCCGACCTGCAAATCCACTTGTAGTTGTAACTTTTCTGTGGTAGCGGCCCTTGCTGACAGCAACCGAAAGCTAGCAAAGTGACATTAGCCCTTCCTCCCCAAAGTTTAGGTCCCCTTTTCATGAAAATGGCCAATTGTTTTGTGACTTTTCCTGTTAAATAAATGTAAAACAACAGGGCTGCAGCGTAAAGATCAGGCTGGGTTTCAACTACATTAATTTGCTTTCCTTGTTCTTTATTTCTCATCGAACACCATGTCAAAGATTACCGTTAATCTATATCAATAATGTGCTCGCCTAATTTCAGAACTGATCCGCTTTCATCCCCTAAAATCAACCACTAGTTGTCAAAGTTATTCCACATGATGACCTGCAAATCTTCTTGTCGCAATTCTCTACGGTTTTGTGGATTATTTAAAAGAAGCTTATGAAATTAGTTAAGTTCTTCAAAGTTTTTTCAGCCGGATGACTTGTTAATCCACTTGTTATAATTCTTTCCGGCTTTGCAGATTACACAAAAAAGATTACGAAATTAGTTACCACATTTGACTTGCCAAACTAATGATAGCTTTGATGACCTGTAAACTGATCCACTCATCGAAAATTCTCTAATAGTTTTGCACGTTAAAAAACGGAAGCTTATAAAGCTAGTTATCTTATGAGTTCTTCGAAAATTTTCCCGTTTGCAGATTATAAAAATAAGTTTGTGAACTGAGTTATTACTAGTCTTCAACGTTGTTTTAGCCTGACCTGTAAATGCAATTCTCGATAATTATCTGCAGTTTTGCAGCTGGTAAGACGTTAGACTACACGCACCTGTCGGCATGTCCTTCAACCAATATCGCTAAACGTGTTTGGCAAACCTAAATTTGTTTTATTTAAGATGATTATCTGTAGTTGTTGGGGCTCTATTTCCTTTCGTCCGAGTTTTAGGGATTTTTCTTTTTAATGCGCAGTTGGGGACTGGCACTAGCTACGCAAGCGTTATGTCGATTTTTTAAAATTCAGATGTTCATCCTCATACATTGCACCAATCTAGCGGCACAAAACGCTGCAAAACAGCGTATCACAAAATACCAACCACAAAAACCCCATAGCAATAACACTAGATCTGTAGTTAAGGGTCTCCCCCCTAAAGGACGGTGCCTCCTTTTGTTACTGCACATGCGTTCTGCGCATCTCAGGATATTCGGGTTTCTTGAGGAATTTGCCCACTAATACAAAAATATTTTTGCGCGGTTTATGACTATGTGGAAGACTGAAGTAGATCTTAGCAAGGGCTATCAGAATCCAAAAAGAAAATTGCGGGTAACCACGCATTTTTCAGAGATATTTGGAAAGAAATTTCCATACATTCCTTGTATTTTAACGCTTTTCTAGAATTATGGTTGCTAAATTATCTCTGAAAAATGCGCGGTTGCCCACATTTTTCTTTTTGGATTCCAATAGCCCTTGCTAAGATCTACTTTTTCCCCATAGTCATAACCGGCTTTGCAAAAATAGCTCTGAATTAGGAGGCAACGTCCTTAAGAAGATTTGTAGCTGTTTTAGGTGTTCAGACAGTGAGAAACGCTTACGTGAGATAGCAAAGGCGGAAAGATGGAGGAGGGGGTCTTATCCTTTCACTAATTCTCTAATCCCTTTAACTCATTGGAATAATTTTCTTTTGCTCTTAGCGGCTTCTTTTCAGACTGGAAAGCTCAACATGTCACAAACGTTCCGTGACTGGAGCTGCAGCAGTGCCTGTCTACCGCCTCAACACTGCCATTTGCCACGCTGTACAAACGTTGCTTTTCCTGTGTCGTTCAGCGGATCAGGGAAGGTGTGCTTTTTATCAGTCATCGTTGTCTTATTGTTGTTTTTGTTGTTCTTCCTCTTTTCTCTTCTTCTACTTTTAACAATAAAAATTTCATGTCACGGGTTACAAACTTACAATCTCAGACAAAAATTTTTGAGACACCTTTCCGTGTTCTCCCTCTCTCCCCCTTTGCAATGTTGAAAAAACTACAAAATTGCAGCATTTTTTGCAACATTCAAAGGGAGGAGTGGTAGCGACGAACAAAGCCTAAAGAATTTTTTTCCAGGGTTGTAGCAGTCAGCGTGATCTTGTTAACTCGCAGAACGACTGGAACTAGGATATTGGCAAGATGTGCAGTGACTTTAACAGCCGTCTAGTCGTCAAAAAAAATTTAAAACGCAACAAAATGGGAAAAATAATTATCTTCCTCTGCAATTTATGCACCTTGAGCCAGCAGGACTCCAGCTGGCTCAAACCTCGCTTTAACTACCTAGCAACAGTCAACCATAACAAACCGTTATATTTTTTAATTGCTATATGAATTTTCTAGCGAAAATCATGATTGGTTGGACGGTAAAGCCAAAATCCTTCATGTAGCAAGCACGCAAAGTCATCGTTTGCCCGCGAACGATAAATTAAGGCGCGAATTGTTAAAGACTTTGTTGCCTGTACACGTATAATTACTTATCACTTTTTACTTTGTGCAAAGACAACATAGAGAACAAACGATGATTAAATCTTGGATGCAACATGTCCATTCAACATTGTAAACCCATTAAAAGATAATAATAATAATATAATAGTAATAATAAAAATGATGATGATGAAGATGATAATGATGATGATAATAATAAAAGAGAAGAAAAGCATTAGGGTCAGCGGCAATGTTAAATAAAGTTGAATCTCTTTGACTGAGGCCTTCGAGCCTTCTTTCATTTCAGATGAATTTTCAAATCAAGGCGTATGTGATTAGAGATTAGAAAACGTAGCGGCAGTGTAGCGATTAGACGACAAATATTGAAGTTTATCTCTCTGTTTTAGGTCAAAGTTTATGTGTCATTGAGCCATGGTGACAAGTTTTCACGCGTCCACTCACCTTCTGCTTTGTGGATTCAATCTTTGACTACACGTGGGTTTGAGCTCTGTGCACGTGAGACAGGCATTGGGACCAACGGGACTGGAGTCATTAACTGGTTTGCTTTCCAAGATCAACCACACATTACACATGGAAGCCTCAAGTTCAGTGGAATATGGACAACAGAAACAAAGTGCGACAAAGTAACGTTCTCACAGGTTAGGGAAAAAAATTGGCTACCGTATTAATTCGTTTTAGCGCCCGGGTTGCAAATTTAACTTTGGACATCTTATGGAAGGGCAATTATTGCAGAGGTGGCGCTTACTATAATTAGGGACGGTGTGCTTATTCTTTTTTGGACATAAACATCGGGCACAATCACTGTAACGATACAGGTTCGCATAATCAAAATAACATTCGCTTGTCAATTCCAGGACGATACCTTCAATATTCCTTTCAGATGAGAAAGAAGATGACATAATTCACTGGCCTGTTCAGTTACTACATTCTATGTCTATAAGTCTGTTCTATGTCAATGAGACTTTCGCAATAGGGGCGCTTTTTGAAAGGAGGCGTCAGGATGAGATGTGAGGCACCTATTAACAAAACGACACTCAAGGGGGAGCACTTATAAGAAAAGGAGCGCTTATTGGAAGGAGGGCTATAAATCGAATCATTAGAGTAATTTAAAGAAAAACGCTGGAACAAAATCTTATACCATTCTCAATTTCAAAAAATGAGAAAAGACAGCTAAATTTAAATCGTTTCCCTTCTGAAGACGTTTGAGTTTTCTTATTTTTTTCCTTTTGCACATAGGAGATTTTTACAAGCCAGACTGCCCAGGCATGCACTGCGAGCAAAATTTAAGTATAAACACGTCGCAAGTACCCCACACGGTCTTCACATAACTCCGGTTTCTATGATAAAGCAGCAAGAAGTATTACTATACTCCTTCCTGGGTGGGATGCTAGTCCATCACAGGATTCCCAGCATAAAGTGACTAGGAGAATTACACCAGCCTGGGTGGGATGCTAGTCCATCACAGGATACCCAGCATAAAGTGTCTAAGAGTATTACTACACCCGCCTGGGTGGGATGCTAGTCCATCACAGGGTACCCAGCATAAAGTGACTAGGAGTATTACTATACTCATTCCTGGATGGGATGCTAGTCCATCACAGGATACCCAGCATAAAGTGACTAGGAGTATAACTACTCATCCCTGGATGGGACGCTAGTCCATCACAGGATACCCAGCATAAAGTGACTAGGAGTGTTACTACTCCCCCCTGGATGGGATGCTAGTCCATCACAGGATACCCAGCACAAAGTGACATGGGGCAGTCCTACTCCCCCTGAATGGGATGCTAGTCCATCACAGGACACCCAGCATAAAGTGACTAGGAGTATTACTACATCCACCCCCCCTTCCTGGATGGGATACTAGTCCAACACAAGAT
The DNA here is from genome assembly GCA_964017195.1 of Siderastrea radians. Taxonomy (NCBI): domain Eukaryota; kingdom Metazoa; phylum Cnidaria; class Anthozoa; order Scleractinia; family Rhizangiidae; genus Siderastrea; species Siderastrea radians. The sequence continues at coordinate 17,899,729 of OZ024890.1, forward strand.
ACCCAGCATAAAGTGACTAGGAGTATTACTACTCCCCACTGGATGGGATGCTAGTCCACCACAGGACACCCAGCATAAAGTGACTAGGTGTATTACTACTCATCCCTCCTTGCATACGGTGAAATTTGAATTAACCAATCAGCATTCAGTAGGCGGGAAAAACTGTGGTGTCCTGACGACATGCAGATTTTGTGCTCTTCGCTTCGATTTCTGCGTGATCAGCGAAGTTTATACTGTGGAGATGCGGTTTTATTTCAGCGTTTTCTTCAAATTAACCGCTTGCCTTACTTCAATTTATTAGAGCCACAACTGTTTGCAATTATATGGGCTGGATAAGCAACCAGAATCAATTCAAAACTTTTTTCTGCGGCGGGAGACATCGCTAACTGGACTTGAATGCGAAGGAGGCTATAAAGGTTTTCCTCTTGTCCTACTGAATATCAGTTTTCACAAGAAACTTCACATCCCTTTCACTCTCCTTGGCATCGTTTATCACATGGTTGTCTGCTAACTGAGTAGCTCTGAGTAGCGTCGGGTACAATCCGTCTTCTGTCCTTGTAAAGATCTTCGGTCACTTCATACTTGTTTTCATCGTGTACTTCATGTCTGGTTTTAATTCACACCAACTTCCAACTTCCAGCTGTGAACGAGATTGGTCTTATCGCTTAGGGAAAAATATTCCCGTTCATCAAATCAGAGATACATCATGAATGTTTGACAAATTTGATCTACAGTCGTTGTATGGTTGCGCTACACAGCTCATACTTCACTGATTTGGAAAGAGGCAAGTTTGTATAATTTTCCACATACCTGGAGATGAACGAAAAGGCCTTTTTGGAATTTGGAGCTTCCTTGTGTCATCGTAACAGCAAAAGGCTCGTGGTGAAAAGCTGCAGAAAATTTACTTTTCTTCTCAAAAGTCAAAACTCACCTCAAATTCAGGCCAAGCAAAACAAAGAAAACATGCGGACCGCCAAGGAAACGACACTTTTGCTTGCTTTATTCACCACGGAAAGTCAAAATAATTATTACCTAGCCCGTCTTTATAAGTGGGTGATTAACTTGACTAACTGGATTGGAACGGTAATTGCAGGAACAAAGTTTTTTTAGTCAAATATTGATATGCTTATTTTTTTCTCGCTTCAATTTCCACTCCAGATAAGGTATCCTTCAAAACGTGAAATCAATCGACTTTTATAGACAGAGAGCAAAGAGAGGCAAATGTGTAATTTCTCACGAAATTTCAAGAAGATTTCAATTGTTATAATTAAAAGGAACAAATTTGAGAGCTATTCTAGGATTCAGGCAGGAGGAGTTTATTCAAAAAGGAGAAGTGAAAGTAATTTTAAAAGAGCAAAATGCAGGTCAAGCGGTCCTGCATCAGTCCGCAGTACCGAAAGAGATTTGGAATTATAAAACTTTGCGTTACGTCGGATTCGTTGCAAAAAGGAAGAACCGATAATCACAGGCGACTCTAAGAGATGAAGTTGTTCTTCAGAAACCAATTAAAAAATATATGATCCGGCTGTTTAGTATAAGCTTATTTCTTGGGTGGTAGTTGCATTATTAAAGCTATGTAAACGTGCCTTTCGAAACTTGGGCGGCTTAAATCAGAAAATTTAAGTGTGGTAATTTTTTCTTTCTCAACAAGCACTCGTAACGCCATTCAACTTGTAACGATGCTAATGTCACTTCAACTTCTGTTTTGTAGATCATACAAAACCGCTAAAAGTCTTACTGGAATTAGCTGTTTTGTAGCTGTCATGATGGCGTTGTTGTTTCTCCGAATCTGATCCCAGTGGGGCCCGCTGGAAGTAGAGCAGCTCGAGTTAACTCTTCTGATATAAGGAATAAATTCTGGTGTAACATTACGGTTTTAGACGGTTTTAGTCGTCGTCTTGTCACTCTTCTTACCCTTTAAACAATGCACACTTTTAATCCAACACAAGCCACACAAAACGCAAACGCTAGCAGCTTCGATCTTCGTACTAATTTTTACCTTTCTTGCAAGCGCAACAATACAATACTATTGGAAAATACCCTGCCTTTGAATGGATCGAGAACCCTATATAGCTTCAGTCGCTATAAACTCTTGCTTTTTCTTGCAGACACAAAATACTGGGGTTTCCTCTGTTTTCAGTCGTAGCATTCTGAACCGTAACCGAGAACACTGACAGGACACCATGGTTTTGACTGCCGCTCGTATCGCGGGCGCAGTTGCCGTATGCAAGGCTGGATGGGACGCTAGACCATCACAGGATATCCAGCATTAAGTGACTAGGAGAATTACTACCCCCCCCCCCCCCGGTGGGATGTTAGTCCATCACAGGATACCCAGCATAAAGTGACCAGGAGCATTACTACACCCCCCCTGGGTGGGATGCTAGTCCATCACAGGATACCCAGCATGAAGCAACAAGGAGTATTACTATATAATCCTTTCAGGGTGGGATGCTCAGGGATAGTCAAGGGAGAAGAACATGTAAACTTGACGCTCGTGTGGTAAGCTGGTCATGTGAGCACACGTTTATACAGTTCTTCTTGCTCTCAAGACTATTCATTGGTAAAGGAGGGACTAGCTAAGGGCTGCACGTAGTCTAATAAAAATAGCCAATGGGAACACACTGTTCCTCTAAATTTTACAGAAGTGTTGCTTCTACAGGGCTTTGGAGGAAGGCCTGCTGTGTTCGTCTCCGTTAAGTATAATCGTGTCACCAAGCCTGATGACGCCATGTATTTTTGGCTGGAGAACGTAGATTCTAGACGTTTTGAGCTATGCATCAGGGAATTTTTGCCATTTGACGGAAAACACGAGGATACAATTGTGGTATGTGGACGTATATGGACATACTAGCGGTGACGTTTTTAATAACCTCTATAAAAAAGAGTATTCTACGGAGACTGCAAGAGTCTTGTCGAGGTGAAGATATCATTCTAAAAGATAACAAGAATCCGCCCCTGCAACGTTTATTGTTTCAGTGCATCCTCGCTACTGAGAGCCTGGTACCCTTTCGTTCCGGCTCACTCGACGTGGCACGGACAGTCCTGAAAAACGTTCAAATTGGTCAACGGTCCCACGATGGGGGCTTTTCAAAATTGTGACCATTTCCATTGGTTTTCTATCTAGAAAAACAGAGCCAATCAGATTAAGCCCATGGCTAGATGATTAAGTTTTTTTCTTTGCGTTTTTAGACGGCAACATTTACTTTCTTCCCACCTTTAGATAGGGTTATTTTTTGTTTGACGCGGAGCGGGAATTTTCTTTTAACTCTCATGCAAAGGCCCGCATTTTGCGTTATTCAGTGCTGTCTTGGCGCAAATTGCATCACGTCACCCCTATTTCTAAGCTCCTACGCGCACATCCCACTCGCACGAAAAAAAGAGAACGTGAGGGGGCTAAACTGCACTGCTGAAGACTGACGACTACCAATGACTTTTAAAATACTTTGAAACTTTTGGAGAGGTAGTAAACTCAGCCTGCAGCTGGCGCATTCATTATAGTTATTCCATGTCTGAATTTTTGTTTAGTGTGTTTATATCTTATTTTCACAGGACTGGTTTGCTTTTCTTGGCAATGGTTCTAATTTGAATTTTACCCTGGCAGGAGAAGCACTTTTTCCAAACATTGGCACCCCAACAGTAGACAACAATTATGGCTTCTGCCAAGTGAGTGATGATAAGAGTGATTAGCTACCATGTGTAAATTGACCACACGGAAAATTCTCCTTAGATGACTCGTGTCCAGCAAGCACTTGTATGTTCTCACTTACAAATAGCAATAACAAATGACATTTACTGTAACATTCATTTCTACAATTTCACTGAGCAATTCAAGACACAACAGGTTTTTGTTTTTTATTCACCCTGTCCACACTTAACGAAGAACATTGTTAAAAGAAATAAAAGTAAAAGAAAGAAAATCTACATGAGTTCTCCAAATTGGTGTTGCAACTGCTGGATGAGATCTATTGAATGTCATTTAGTCATAATTTACTCAGAAGTCGTTCAAAACCGCTCTTAAACCCCGATAGTACCGAAACAAACTTTAGACAACAAAGGAAAAATTCATAGGTTTTTCTTCTCTTGATCTTTATCTTCATGCAATTAAAAGTGCAAAAAACCGCCCATTTAAGAATAAGACTACGATTCAGGTAGAGAATGATATGTCTGTGGTAAAGATATAAAGCGAACTTTAAAGTACTGCGAACAAAGATGATATTAATCTAGAAAGTGTAAACATTTGTCTGCTGCACATTCAACAAAATGGTCCTGAGGTAGTTTCGTTTTCTTCACAGCAAGTGCAGTACAACACTACCTTTTACGCGTCACCAGTTGTGCTGGTTTCCGCTCATCACCAGTACGATCGTCTAGCAAAAAGTCACATTCCACCAGAAAACAACATTATCACGGCCTGGGTGGAGGTACGATGCATCTAGATCCCCTCCCATCCTATCTCAGTGCACCCTCTTACCAATAAATTAAATCCTCTTTAATAATATTGAAAAAACATTATTTTTCTTTCTTTCTTTCTTTCTTTCTTTCTTTCTTTCTTTCTTTCTTTCTTTCTTTCTTTTACAGAGAAAACGTTCCATGTCTTCCAGTCGCAGCAAGCGGTCAACACCCAGACTAGGCCATCCGCGGGGGGAGGGGGATACATAGGCACCTTTGTTTCCAACTCAGGGTAGTTTATTGAATGTCAAAACCTGATTGCTATCAATTTAAAGTTAAGAAGTCCTGGACATACTTTGTACGTAGTTCGTGCTAAGAAGAAAAACATACAAAATTACGGAAATTATAACTTGATATAACATGTAACATGGCGAAAAAAGTAAAGTTGTGTAGAGGATAATTTTCCAGAACACTTATTAATTAGACTTCTGAATCGATAGGATTAGTTATTCAAAGATATAAACTCTCATTTTGAATTATTTTCAGGACGTTGGCCTGACATCAATGACAATTTGTGTCAAAGATCTCAGTGGCGCAGGCAGCAATCATGATCCACTGTCTGTCAGTTATTTGTTCATTGGAGGTTGGTATCATCGTCATCGTCATCATCATCATCATCATTATTATTATTATTATTATTACTATTAATATAAAATTACTATAAATTACCATAAATTGTCAGTAGACTTATTTTAGCTGCAAAATTTTTGAATTTTTTTCTTTCGGAAAAAAATCCTTCAATTCGGACTTTTTTTCTAGATCACTGAGTTGGAACTACAGGCTATATAAAAGGGAATATTTCCGTCACTTTAAGGCTGGAAAATGAACTATTTGTTGATCGAAGATCGAAACTTTGCCAACAATTAAACATGCTGTGCAGTAAAACTATCTGCGCAAAGGATCACAAACATAGGTAACAATCATTCCACTCTGAAGTCATTGTTTAGCCATCATTCAAGTGGAAACGATTTTCGTGAAAATGAAGCGGCCGTGGATAGTGAGATGACAATTACAAGAGAACCTGGAGGATTTGGATTTCCTCGTACTTTTATTTGCCGGCCTTATCGTTATGTCTCAGTGCCAAAATGCTCCAGCTACAAACGGTTGGACATTTTAATTACAAAAGTTAAAATATTTCCGGAGGCATCGAACAAACATAACGCTCCTTAGTGTATAAGCTAACCTTTTAATAACACGCCGAGAATTAACGATTGTGTTTTTACTCTCGTCGATCAAAATTGCTCCACCAATCACAGTGCATAAATGTGACCGTTAGAATCTGCTGAACGACGGTCATCAGCGAAAGCTGTTACCTGTTACCCTCTTTAAATAAAGTCTCTTTCTTTCTTTCTTTCTTTCTTTCTTTCTTTCTTCCTTTCTTTTTTAACGACGATAACTGACGAAACATGTGCCCATTTGCAAACATTCCCTGGTTTCTTAATGTTTTCGTTATCTTAGATAATATTACGTTACCATGGAGGTGGAGCTAGATTGCACCCAATTTTTTTTTTCAACAAGCACATTAGTCTTCACACTTCTTTCACAGATCTCGATCCTTGCCTCAATGTTATCTGCCCATCGTTTGGAGTCTGTAAGACATACAGTGCCCATGACGCACGCTGTGTGTGTTTCGAAGACTGCCCCTCTTATCAGGATCCAGTGTGCACTGCGAATGGAACGACATATGACAACAAATGTTGGCACGAGTTGAGCTACTGTAGAGGACTGGAGAATAACCTTGTTTATCACCCAGGAAGCTGTGAGGGTAAGGAAGGAAAGCTACCATTGAAACAAAACAATATGCAGTGTGGTATTTTCTTTCTCTGAGGAAAAAAAACACGAACCTCTCGGAAAGGACACCCCTCTATTACATACGGTTTAAGTGGTGATAGCACATATATGTTCTTTTAAAAAAATTTAATACGGCCCTCTTTAATATGAAAACTGAGCCTCGACCTCAGAGAGATTCAAATCCATAGAATCAATCTATTTATTCAATTCAATTCAATCTATTTGTCACGAACACTTAAATGAAACTGACCAACATTAATAAATCTTTAGGTACAAACTTTCCATTTCAGGTACAAATGTCCATTTCGCGATGCAATAGTCTCAAAGTTAATCAGAGTCTCAAGGTTACCAAAGTTAACTTTGAGACTGTAAACTTTGTTAACTTATCGACCGTATTGTAATTGTCTTACGTCATGACTAAGTGCGGCTCCAAGAATAAGATTTCCTAGACAAAAGAAATCGTAATTATGTTTTCAACTTCTTTCAACAGGTTTTCCTGTTATTCGAGGACGTGTAGATCTTCTTCGTGTTCCAAAATGGACCGATTCAACCTGCAAAACAGTCGCTTTTCCTCCATATCGCTTCTATCCGGACAAAAAGGTTCATGTCCAAGTCACTGTCAATCACATGAAAATGAATGACTCGGTGACAGTTCACGATGCTGTCACTTCCTGGACGGAAAATGTAAATACGAAAAACTTTACCGTTTGCGTTATGAAGGCTGGAAGAGGTGGAGAGAGCGTCAATCCATTTGCGACTGTTGATTGGCTCGCTTATCAAGGAACACCGCCCAAAGGAATGACGGGAACAGTCAAGATGCAAAAGTGGTGGTCTGGAACAAAATGTGAAGACGTCACTTTTCCCAAGGTAGGAGAGAGTAGCCTCCAGAATTGCTTATTTTCTCAAAGAATAGCCCTTTTTACAGTTATGTACTTAGCGACCTGGCCTTTAGTGGACGTGGGGCTAAAAATTAACTTTGTTGTCATACAAACTTGACTGCTCTTCATAATTATGCAAATCATGCAGGCACGTTTCATAACAAAACAAAGTGAGCCTCGCTTCCACTTAAAAGCCAGGGCAGTCCAAACACGAAAGAAAGATCAGAATAGATTATAGATAGATTATAGATAGATTATAGATCTATATAACATAAGATGTAATATGTACCAATTTTTTCTTTCTAATATTCAACTCAGAACAAATTTAACGAGACGCCTATGGTTCTAGTGACAGCTGAACATCTTAGGACTGGTAAGGAGTACGATGCGTCTCTTATCTGGACAGAGGATACAACCCAAGGTTCATTCAAAGTCTGTCTTCGTGAAATGCAGAACTTTGATGGAAAACATGAAGACATTACTGTGGTATGTACTTATCCAATTTCATTTCTTTCGATTTCGATTCGTTAAAAGCATGAAATGAGTTGCGGTTTTTGGTAATTCATTCCTAACTTGCAATTCTTACATAAAGCGCATGGACCCACATATTTACGAGAAAATACTGCTTTCTATATTACATTGAACAGGCTGTAAATAATTCAAAAAATGTAAAAAATTTGAGATGCCTCCCTGAAGCAATTTAAGCAGTTTGGGTTGACGGAAACATAACATCTTGCTAAGTAAGTAATGGAGACCATTCCAAATTACCGGATGACGTGTAATTAAGGCTCTAGAATACCATTTGTGATACATGGCATTTATCAACCAAGTTTAATTCACCAGTGAAGGGATGTTTGACTGATGACTACCGTAAGTCAAACACGAATCAGTCAATCTGGCCAGTAGCCACAAACGCTAATAAAGCTGTGAACTAACCAGAATTTAAAACAAAATAATGTTACCAGTTCCAGTCATGTGATTGCGGTACAACGTGCGTTAGCGATTGGTTAAAAGATAGCTCGTGTGCTGTAGGTGATTACAGCTTCCTGCATAATCATTAGACTTTGGACCCAATTGTGGAGTTTACAGACGCAATTTCTTTACCTCTAGTTGAATTCGTTTCGTCGTTTTCCTCATGACCAGTCATGTTGTGCTGTCATTTTGTTATAGAGCTGGTTAGCGTTTTCTAGACTACACAAACCATTCTTCACTGAACATGGATCTGTTAGGTTTCCAAACACAAAACCACCAACAGATGAAAATAACAACGCTTACTGTGAGGTAAGCTTGTGAGTTCTTTGTGTATGAGCTATACTAAACAAATGTTTGTCAGATGTCTCAACTGCAAGGGAAAACCAGGGCTGTATAAAAAGTACGTGTAAAGACAAAATTCAGGCTCAACTTGAATATCAAATTATACACGTGCAACATTTATATAAATTTGGCTGAGAAATTCAACTTTTTGAGTTCTTCGGTTAAAATAAACAATGCAGAAGCAAATAATAATAATTTTCTGTCGAAGCTAACTCTACCCCATGAACTATCTCATACAATCCGTACAAACATATCTTTATCCATCCTCGAAGACTCAGGGGCAGATATTCAGGGAGGAAAGGGGATAAACTGAGGGCGAAATCGGTACGAGTGAGAGTATTCGAAACGGACAGAAAGCCTCCCACCCAAACTATCCGCAACTGGATCTCCGAGAACTTCTTATCAACCACCAGCAAAAAAATGTATAGAGATAATGGCCAACAATAAGATGCGATGCTCCTTTTTGTTTTATTTGACAGCTCGTAAAGTTTGAAAGAAGCTACAACACAACACCAACTGTCCTAGTATCAGCCAATCACAGCACAACGGCCAGTGGAAACTCAGCACAAGTTCACAACGGCATAACCACATGGATCGAGGTGAAACTGGTTTCCTTTATTACCAGCATTAAACAGTAAACGGGTCTTCAGCTCCGATTGTTAGTCTTAGAGGAGTGCATGTCACGTGTACCTGCAACTTTAGTGATCATCGGAAGAGGGGTGTCTAATTAAACAATAGAGTTCTTCTGTCGTGTGATAGGTTGCCCGAGGAAATTTGATGTTCATAACAAATATTATCCTGAGAACGTAGTTCGAGGGCTTATATGAAGTTTGAACATCACATTTCCGAGGGAACCTATCACACATAGGGCCTGAGACAGAAGAAAGCTATTGTTTTTATTTTACAACGCTAAATTTTGAGCGAAAAAATGCTGTCAATTGCAATGCAATTTCAATTGCTTAATATTCAAAATGCGGTCAATTGCAATGCGATAATTATTTCACGAAAATTGGAGCGGGAAAGCCCCCAAGGTGATTGACGTTTACAAAAAGTCCATTTTAATGCATGTTCTTCATTTCTAATAATTTACACTGGAAATGGTTAAAAAGCTAGCAATTTTTTCACCGAAAATTGCCAAAAACGGGCACTATGCGCTGATAGGCGCCTGCTGAGGAGAGACATTATTGCGTCACGTGATCGATTGTGACCAATGGGAGCATGCCAAAATTTAGCGTTGTACAATAATAAGGGGTAGAGGAGAAAAAAATCGGGACTTCAATCAACCACGCCACGCCGTAAAAAGCCCATACATTTTTGTTTTAAATCCCGGCACCGCTTTGCGAACACCCAACTCTATGGATAACCAGTTTTTAGAAAACTATCTCGAAAAAAACTCATAGAGTTCTTCTTCAATCCAACACCGTTTTTTGAACTCCTGCTTTGAATGGACAACCCGATTTTTACAAACAATTTTCTCGGTAAAAAGCCCATACAGTTTTCTCTTAAATTTATCCTATTGCTACTTTGTCAATTGCGAAACACCATTCAGATGCACACACATTACAAGTGTCGCTGAAAGAAAGTTCACATTTTTTTCAAGCTTTATTTTCTGTCATTTTGTGGGTATAGAGATCGAACTTGCTTAACACGGACACGCCCGTTAATATGGACAGCTTCCGTGGATCATTTCGTGTTAACGTGCTTCGACTGCCATCTAAAAGTGGGCAAATTATTTTAGTAGATAGATTGTTAACTGTAACTACATTTGCAGGACATGAACGCCTTAGGATTTAGAGTCTGTGTCAAAGAATTGTACGAAACCAGATATGATCCCGTTTCCGTAAGCTATGCGGTACTTACAGGTGAGTAAGTCAACGTTGGTGATACATTTAAATGGTGCATTGAGCAGTTTACCATTTACCTATCAAAAGCAATCGGCAAACTGCTTTTTTTTTTTGCGTTTCCTGCGCATTGATTGTTTGATATAACGTGCATTAAACCAATCAAAACTTTTAAGTTTTTTTTCTTTTTTATCAATTATGATCAAAAGATGAAAAACACGGCGAATTTCTTAACCTTCAGTACTGAAAGAACAACAGCTACGTTTGGATTGGCTGGGAAACCAGGCAACTGTCACGTGTATGAATAGTGCCTCTCTATCACAATGCCTGTAGATTTTTTCAAATTTATTTATCTAAATTAGCTTTATTTAAACAGTGACTTTTGGTAATCAGTATGAACGCCAATCAAGTCTACCAAGTTCAGTTTATCTGACTTGTCAACCGCGCACGTGCTGAGGCAACGAGCCCACCGCCGATCTGGTTGTTCCTATCTTTCTCATTCGCTAGTACAGGTACTGATAAGGGCTTCATATTTCCGCAGATATCTGTGACCCTGGATGGAGCTACTTCAATGGCTTCTGTTATTTTACCAGTGATACTTGTACAAACTGGACGACAGCTTTGACAAAATGCCGATTGGAAATCTCCGTTCTTGTTGATATCAATAACGACGAAGAAAACGTTTATTTACAACACCGTCACAATGGCGAAAAATCATGGCTGGGTTTGAATGACATCTCGATGGAGGGTACCTTCACTTGGGCGGATCGCGGAGCCGGGAACTTTACAGCTTGGGCCAAGAATCAGCCGAATAACTTCAACAACGAAGACTGTGTGCACGCGCTTGGTATAAACTACAACTATGAATGGAATGACGTGAAATGCAGTGACTGTCATCAGTTCACTTGCAAGAAAGGTAAATTTTCTGATTTCTTAGTAGTAAAACCAATGCTGCGCGGCGCAGCATGAATGTACCTTTCATATATTTACTGTCACCAAAATAACCATTTAAATTAACTCTGCTCCCGTCTGCTCTCGTAGCTTAATCGGTAGAGCATTTCTGAGCTTGCAAAACCCACTTTGCACAACCAGGCCCAGCTGTACCGGCGAACTGTTAAGAAAACATAACATAAACCTGGAAACTACCTTCCACCCTTCAAGAGGCACAAAGGACCGACTAGTAAATTTCCCTGTTGCTTCATGTTACAGGTAGGGACGCATTAAGTGCCGGCCCCGTGCGGCCCATGTTCTTAGTCTTTCTTGTTCACTTGCACTGTTTTAGAGGCCGCAGTTTCTACAGTAACTTTATATTAGTTCAACGAATCTCATCCTTTCATCAGACCTCAACGAATGTGAAAAAAATGCACACACCTGCCATCAGCTTGCCAACTGCACCAATGAAAGGGGATCATATTCATGCAAGTGCAACAGTGGATTCATTGGAGATGGATTTGAATGCCATCCTGAGATGCCAAGGTCCTGTTCTGAGTTCAGTCGAAGGGGCATTAGTGTAAGCGGAAATTACGTCGTCGACCCAGATGGAGAGGGCGGTCTGGCATCATTTTCAGTCTACTGCGATATGGGCGACAAGAATGGAGTTGGCGTGACAGTCATCAGTCATGACAATGAAGGCAGAACATTTGTGGATGGATATGGTAGTCCAGGTAGTTACTTACGTGACATTCATTACACAGGAGCGACGTTTTCTCAATTGGCGAGTCTCACTAGTGTCTCTTTGCACTGTGAACAGTTTGTTAAGTATGAGTGTCGTGAGTCGGTATTGTTTTACAACAACAATCCGTCATACGGATGGTGGGTGTCACGTGATTCTACTAAAATGACCTACTGGGGCGGAGCGTCTGTTAGTGGTAAGTGCGCATGCGGGATGACCAACTCCTGTGCAAACCCCAGATATGGTTGTAACTGTGATGCGAATGACAATGTATGGCGTGAAGACAGCGGTCTCCTTACTGACAAGGCGCATCTTCCAGTCAAACAGCTCAGGTTTGGAGATACGAGGTACTCGTCACGTGACATGGCTTATTACACTTTGGGGAAATTTAAGTGCTTTGGCATGACCCAATAACTGACAGCTGAAATGGTGCGTGTTTTATACAGGAACTGTTGGTCTTATGCCCATCAGGAGTTATCGGGCAGCTGCTTAAAATGTGACCCTACACTGGTCTTCCTTCTCCCCCTTAAATTAGTTAAATTACTGTTCAGTGAATCTGAATAATGTTATATTTTTAAGCAATAGTCCACGAATTCTTAAGGCAGAATCATTTCAAAAGTTTGCTGCCAGGAAAAATGATTGCACTAAGTCAGAATGCAAAAACCGCCTGCTTTGAGTATAATCTAGTACCATTAGTTACACGTTGATAACAAAAGAGAAAACCGTATCTTATTTCTTATGTCAAAGAGAAAGCTATAACTGGTAGACCAAATGAAATATGAACATGCAATTATTTTGCCGAAAACAGGTCTGAGTTAAAAGAAGTCACGAGCCTGCCCTTGCACAAGGTAGTATTGGCTTATGATATTGTTGACTGTACCATGTGTGTACTAAAAACTTCTTTCAAAAACAGAGAACACCTATAACTTAGAATAACAGTGGAACCCTTTTTTACGACCACACACTACAACAGTCGACTCGTTATTACGACAGCTTCAGTTTTTACCAAACACAAAAATCATTTAGTAATTTTCTTACCTATCTAGCCTGTAGGTGTAATAACGGGGTTTTACTGAACTAGCAAAGAAAACACTGTCAATCTGTGGTCTATAGTCAATTTGTAAGAAAACGAAGATCGTGGTACATAGCGCCCAGAAATCTTGATTTATTCACTGGGACCCACACTTCTAAATGTAACACATTAGTAATAATTAATGAAATAATTTGATTTAACTTCATTTTTGTTTCAGCTAGCCTCTTTTCTCTTTGCATGGAAGGCGTTTTTACACCACCACGACGTTGTTGCCGCAATCGTTTATAGCGCATTAGAAACTGCGCTCTAGAGTTTTTCATCTTTGTTACCATAAGCAAGCTTTTTAATTGAAAATACACCAGAGAAGCGGTTTTTGTACTGTTGCAAATCACTTGCAGCATGTTTTACGGCGACTTGGCGTGATCCGGCTGGAGAAGGATTAGCCTATGCCCCCCCCCCCCCAAATAAAACACCCCATCCCCTCCATCTCCTGGGTGAGGGGCTTAATTTTTTATATTTACCGGGTGGAAGCATTTAACTTTTATCAAGAAAGGGGAGGGGACCGGAGGAGATGGATGTTCTTTTCGATCATTCAGGAAGTACCATCCACTTCCGGTTGCATGAGGGGAAAGCAGACTTTGATGATGCTCGCAACTATGATTAAAATCCCTTGGTTGCACTACAGGGGGGGACGTGGACGTTACCTCCCATGCTGGGTGGACACAAGAAAACAATGAGAAAAAATTGATTACTGTGGCAAACCTTGGCTGACAGGAAAGGCAGTGCCTATCTCCCCTAGAGGGGCGGCGTCTCTAGGGGAACCCATGTTATGGTGTAACATAGGATGGACCAGAAGAGGGGTGCCCTTCTGGGAGGACAATAGGTAAGATGGTACGATGGTACCATCCTGGAAGAGATCCAGACATATTTCCCAGGGTGGCTATAGTACTTACTGTGGGAAAAGAGCAGCCTAGGGTGCACTTCCCTGCCACCAAAAACTTTATTAACTAACCAACAAGGTTAACTGACAACAGTAATAAATGAAACAGTTCCAAGAAGATAACAGAATCTTTAAACAAGGGCGCCTTGCTTACTCGTGAATGGTAGTTTCAAATTCACAATCGAGAATACAAGTAATGACAAAGCTACCAATACAGGGAGGGAGGGAGGGAGGGAGGGGAAGCAAAGAACAACATACAAGGTAGCTTGAAGAGTTAAGCTTACAACTCAGACAGGGTCAGAAGACAAGGGGATTTTAATTACTGGTGATTGCATGCCGAGATCACATGGAAGCGTGAGAGGTACTGGGAGCTTTGTCATACAGGTTTAGAGAGTAACAGAATAACTACTTCCGGTTAGACATTGCCCCCAGACTATTGCCCAATAACTGAAACCTTGAGATAATAAAGCCAGTGACAAATGAGTTATGGTTGTGACATAAACCACAAAGATCATTAACAACAGTTTGGCAACGAGGCTAATTCCCCACCACCTCCTTTTCCAAATAAAACTGAGAAACTAATTCAGAGAACCTATTTCAGCATGCCGAGTAGCTGTACTGCCTGTTAGTTTAAGCACTCTCCCCCCGCCTCCATTTTAGTAGTTCCCTGACCAAAAAATACATAAAATTTTCTCACGTCCTAACATGCGAGATTAGTGCATTAATAAGCAGACTCTACGGTATTGCGAAATTTTCTCTGAATAACATAATAAGATCGTTTGCGTAATATACTGGTCTGTGTAATATCGCTCTATTTATAGCTGGTGGAGAAATTATATAGAAGACTAACGGGCTACGATATGAGAGCGTTTATACTCCCTGATCCGTCAAGGTCTGCTTCAAAATGAATGTTCCAGCTTTGCTGTTGCTATCTATTCTGGGAAGTCTCACATTCTCAGTAAAAGGTAAGTTAATCAAAGGCTGTTTCCCCTAGCTTTGAAGTTTAAACGTATTAAAACATAACTATTTCAAGCTAGCAGGAAAATTCTAGAAGATGCTAGAAGTCGTGTCCCTAATTTGGTTAATTTCAACCAACGGCACAAGCAAGGAGGCGATTACTCTAGAGACATCATTTCCGAGTGCATTTATAAAGTTGCTCTAAACTGTTTTTTTCTCGGGATAATTCATTTTAATCGTCTTCGTAAACATTGTTAATCATCCCCATACTTAGGTAGAAAGTAGATTCCTCAAATATATTAGGAAGACAAAGATAAACTCAAACCGTGTTTTATTATATTTTATCTTCCTAAACCTTTCGTAGAGTTCTAAGTTGCTGCATAGCCCAACATTTTTGTTAAAATAAATGATATTTTTACTCTTGTTTAACGCAATTGTATTGCAGTGATATTTAGGTCAATACTTCCAGTTCCATATTTCCATGGATCGAATCTCTACGCGGCACGCCCACTTTCACCGAAAAGACATTCCTCTCAAGTGTTCTCTCAAATTCACAATTTGCCCACAAAGATGATTAAATACTATACTAGAGGAAACATCCGACACGATTGCCAGGTCATCATCCTACAATTATAGTTCTGGACCCGCTTGACTTGCCTCTGATCTGTATTAGAAAGACTATCAAACGATACTTATGGCAACTCGCATGCTGCAAATCTGTTGAACAGTAATGTGTGTTTTCTGGGGGATCGTGCCTCGTCTCAGCTCGAGATGATATTATTATGATATTAATTAGTGAAAAAGTTAACTACATTTCCCTTCTTGTGAGAAAATCATCTTTCGATATCCAAATTGGTTTCACCGCCAAATATTCCGCAGATAATCAACGCGTTCAGTAGCTATCAAAATAACTCAAAAGGTCACCAAAATGTTCTTTTGCATCTTAAACTTAATGTTATTTAATATCAATGCTTTAACGCAAAAGTCGTTTTGTGCACTGCTTTGAACCCTTTAAATGCTGCACCGAATCTGTAAGTGATTTAATTGAATTAATTTTCATAAGATTTGCTTTTTTCACTGATATCTTAGTCCGTGCAAATATTTTTGGAATTCAGTTAATACCTGATCTCTTCAAAATTATTTTAACCTGACCTGGAAGTCCACTTGAAGAGTTCTTTCCTTTCCAAGCCATTTAATAACGTAGAGAGTCTAAAATTTTACATTTTCAGGTAACGGAAACTTAATTTGCCATCCACTTCCGGCTCCTAGCCCGACTTCACGACAGAAAATAGTTCTTAAAAACGTTCATTCATTCGTTTGTTCATAAAACATCGAAGTGTACCACAAAAAGGAACTGCTAAATTACTTTCATTTCAACTATCTTACTTTGGGTTTTAATCCACGGACTGAAAACGTAGAGCCATGTTGAGATATATAGAATAATATGAAGTCGAGGAAAGTACAGCTTAATTGTTTTCTTTTGAATGCTCACAACAGAGACAAAAGTATACAGTACAATAAACAACACTAAAGGGAAGTAAGGCTCAGTATCCTTCATTTGATAGGTCAAACTTTATGATTTTATGCGAGGTTCAAATAGTTAGATCCACTTTGTTTACAGAGTCATATGCAGTACGTACCACAGGAAAGTGCTACTCAGTAGCGTTTATTTATCACACTTAAGGACTTCATACACATACAAAAGTTAGCGAACAACCTGGTGGAGCACAATTAGCAGCACCACGGTGCTTAATGATTTTATTCCAACTCAAAAGTTAGAACAGCCTCGTACAGCATACAACACTGGAACAGGAATTAAGAGCAATGTTTTCCTGTAAAAGCTGAGTGGAATCTCGATCACTGGGACAATGGAACCCGAAAACTAAGTTTGACAAAATTCCTACAAGCGCGTTAACAAGAAAAAAAAAGACAGCTTATTTTTATAAACATTTTATGATTTGTTTCCGCGAGAAAATTTGGCTCAGTTCCTTTAAAAAAATGCGTCATATCAGTAATATAACTGGCCGAGGTTCATTTCTTAGTTCGTGAAAACATTTGTGGAATTTTGTTAGTATATCAGTACTAGTTAACCTGGCTTCCACTGAGTCCTTTTTCATCCCCGAATGGGCGTTATGAAACCACAAGTCTAAAAGACTAAATAAAAAAGGATCAAAACTAAGCATAGCTAAATATGCAAATAAAACGAGCTTGTTGAATGACCCGAACGTGTCCGAAGGCAAAAGTAATCTTTTGTTACAGGTGGCCAAGATTTTCCCAATTTATTCGAGTTTTCTCTCGCGTTGTGTATGTTGCATTATGTCAGCGAAGAAAAGTCAGGCTCAATTCATGCAAATGCTGCATATGAATAAGTCTATTGGCTCTCAAACTATAGGTTTGTGAAAACATTTTTTTTTTAATTTAGCTAGTACCTGATTCTTTCAAAGTCGTTTTAACCTGGGGCAGGATTCACAAAGCTGTTCTAAGTCAAGAAGAATCCTGTGTACTGTTTCTTAACAATAGGCCTGTTTTCCGACAATTCATAGGACACATCTTATCTTAGCAGGCCTTTTATAATCTAACCCCTGACCTGCTAATCTACTTAAAGACGGAATTTTTGTATTTTTGCCCAATGGCAAATCCCTGGCAATTTTCTAATTTTCTAATTCTTCACAGTTGTCTTAACCTGACCTGCAAATCCACTTTTCGAAAACTCTCCCGTTTGTAGATTATTAAAAGACGTTTATCAGACGTTTCTGAACCGAGTTATTAGTGTCGGTTAGGCTGCTGGGCAATTTTACTGCGATAAAGAAGGGTTTTAACCACATTCGAAATATAACTGGGTGTGAATGCTTTTCATCAAGTCAGCTTTTTCGCAAGAAAAAGTATCAACCTCGTTTTTGCGTTGTCAATTAAGAAAAAATAGACAATCAGAGGCTTTGTTTTTAAAATAGTAACAGCACCCTTCATATGATCATAGGCCCGTAAACAGGCAACATTGCATTTTAAATTTTAATGGACTTCAATCAGGGGTGTTGGTTAACAAAACGAATTTTACTCCGATGTAATCCCCTTTACGAAACTGGCCACCTAAAAGCGTTAAATTTACCTCGAAAGAATTACGGAGACCAGTTACCATTTCCTTCTATGTGTGAAAGCACGGATAAACTGTAAGGTGATAATGCAATTTAATGTTCCACAGCTGCATGCTACGCAAGCTGCGATACACCCATGGATCGGAATATAGCCCTCGCTCACCGGGTTATACATATGAGTGTCTCGAGTATCCAAAATCATACAAATTATTTTCCATGTCCGGATTATAAGAGGCTTGTTTCAGTCATTCAGTTTACATGTGCATGAAAAACGAGGGTCTCTCGATGGACGGCTAAATTAAATATACAACTCTTCAGTCTTTTCCAGCTAACAGTGGCGTGACAAAGGCTATCATTACTTAGAAAAAAGTAGTTCATAGAAAAAATTGTTATTTTGCCCTTCAGCGGTTTCTTATCAAACTGGCACGCTCAATATGTCACAAACGTTTCAAGAGTGGAGCTGCAGCAATGCCTGTTCACCTCCTCAGCACTGCCGTTTGCCAAGCTGCACAAATGTTCTATTTCCTATGACGTTTAGCGGATCAGGAAAGGTATGTTTTCATCATCATCGTCATCATCATCATCATCATCATCATCATCATCATCATCATCATCATCATCATCATCATCATCCTCATCATCATTATCACATTCTTCTACTTATTGAAGTCAATTTTACATACTCCTTCTGGTCGTCAGTATCCTTGTTATCTCCAGATATTGGTAATCTGTGCGAGGTCTTTGACAGCCGTTCAAAAACCACTTCAGGGACCGGTCGTTATCTAACAACAACACAACAACAACACTTGCGCTTTATTTGCATGACCATAAAACATTACAGTATTGCAAAAGCATAAGATAATATATAATAACAATAATTACAATAAAAAGTCATTAAACAAAACTAATCAAATAATCACTGATCAAGAATTTGACAATAATTTGTCTCTCATTTCAAAACAGGACGATATAAACTGCACTAATTGCATATTAATATAATAGTCAGTGGAGTTCATTAATTGCACAATCAAGGTTAAAATTGATAGCTGCTTGGGATTCGAAATTATATGATCTATTTTACTGAAAAAGTTGTCTCTAAGTGATGAATATCTTGGACAATGAAATAGAAAATGGGTTTCATCTTCAACATTATGCCCACAAATAGTGCATAGTCTGTCACTTCTGGGGACATTGTTATATCTTCCTGTTTCAATCAGGAGTTTGTGATTACTTATTCTTAGTTTCACAAGCGTTTTTCGATTGGGATTTTTTCTAGTCAGATGTAAATAAGGCGAAGGTGTATAACTGTCTTTAATAGTATTATAAAATTCTAGTTTTTGAGAATTACAAAGAGAATGTTTCCAATAAGCGATATATTTCTTTTTCATTTGATCTACAAGGTACGTTATCTTAGTGTCATCTAAAGTGTCATGATTAAAGTTAAAGGGAATGTCATAATAATTGAGCATATTTATAACACTGGAATAGAAACTATTTTTACCATTACAGTGCAAATCTATTGACATTATCAGTGATTGCACGACGAAGGAGTTTTGATCTTTATTTTGAAGATAACTTATGTACTTAAGAATTCGTTTATTTACATCAAAGGTTAAAGGGAAGCGACCCATTTCAGCCCGGCATGCAATATTAGATGCCTTGTTATTAACTTGTAAGTAGCGTTTGCAAAATTGTAAGTGACTTTTTTCAATTGGTGAAGTGTCCCAAGACTTGAAATCTGATTTAGCAAAGACACCCCAGGCTTCGCTATTATAAGTCAAAATGGGTGAAATCATCGTGTCGAAAATTTTGCAAGCAAGAGAGGGTTTTAAACGGCTTAAGTCAACGTGCCGTCTTAAAGCAAAGAGAGCATGAAGAGCCTTTTCTCTCAAGTGATTCAACGACAGTGTGAAATTTCCAGATGAAGAAATTCGCGTTCCTAGATAAGTATAATTCTGAACAGTGTCAATCTTTTCTTTGTCAATATAAAAGTTACATTCATATTTTTTCGCGCGTTTTTGAAAAACCATTATTTTAGTTTTCTTAGGATTAATCTGTAACATCCACGATGTACAGTACTGGGCTAATGCATTGAGACAATTTTGCAGCCCTGTTTTTGATCGTGATAGTATAATCAAGTCATCTGCATACAAAAGAGAGTTTAATTTGGTTCCATTGGGTAAAACAAATGGATCAGATAGAATATTGTCGAAAGAGAAAGGTAAGTCATTAATGTATAGGTTAAACAGAAGTGGACTCAGAATGCAGCCTTGGCGTACACCTCTTGCATATTGAAAAGGTCGCGTTTGGTTATTGCCAATCCTTATAGAACCAGTAGAATTGTAGTAGAGGCTTTTGATTAGGTTATAAAAATTTCCTCCAACATTATTTTGCAGCAGTTTATAAAGGAGCCCATCGTGCCATACCGAGTCGAAAGCTTTCCTGAAATCGACAAAACAGGCGTATACCTTTTCATGGTGACATTTAACGTACTTATCTATCAATGTTCGCAAAGTAAGAACATGGTCTGCAGTTCGGTTATTCGGTAAAAAACCGATTTGAGATTTGTGAAGGATGTTCAACGAGTTGACATGTTCTAGAAGTCTTTGATTTAAAATCGAACAAAATAATTTTCCTAGACAGCTAGAAACGCAAATTCCTCGGTAATTTGAGGGGTCATTTCTTCCACCAGACTTGAATATTGGTGTAATGAGCCCACCACACCACATTTGAGGCATTGATCCCAAATCAAGAATATTGTTGAAAAGTTTCTGATAAACGAGTATCATTTCATTTAAACTAGTTTTAATCATTTCGTTTCGTATTTTGTCTGAATAGGGTGATTTGTTATTCTTTAATTTTTTTACTGCTGTACGTATTTCGGCTTCTGTGATGAAGAAGTCCAATGGATGCGATTGCATTTTGTTGTCTTCTTGTTTTCGTAACTCATAGATAAGGTTTTGTTGATCGGAGTTAAGAGGGTCATTTGAATGAAGAGACTGGAAATGTTTCATCCAATTTTCTTCTGAAATCAGTGGAGTATGTTTTAATTTCACTGAGTCATCAATTGATTTCAGACAATTCCAAAAGTGTTTCTTGTCTGAATCGAGGGCGGTTTCCTCTAGCTCAGAAATCTTGTTATTGTAGTATTCATTTCTTTTATTATTTAGAAGGTTCTTATACTGTTTTAAGACAGTATGATATTCTTCACGGAGAATGACGTTTAAGGGATCTCTGTGTTTTTGATTTGCTAATTTTCTTAATTCATGTCTTTTCAAGCGACATTCTTTATCAAACCATTTTTTGTTTGAAGATAATTGGGCGCGTTTATGTTTTTTTATAGTTTTTATCTTTAAGCAGCGTTTTGCAGTTGCGATGAAAATGTTTTCTACTTTTTGAAGGGAGATGTTAACATTTGCGATTGATTCGTTGTCGTTTAGAAACTCTCGGATTAACGTTTGGGTACTTGGAGACCGTAGTGCCTCTTTGAATTTTTGTGTGGAGTCATGCTCCCAGCAGAACTGTTTCGGTAAACTCGTCAAAGTATCATTTGCAGGTATTGCATCCCGATTAGAAATATTCGTGTTAATATTCAGCCAAGTCACTATTGGGCTATGATCTGATAAACAGGATGGCTCTTTA
This sequence comes from Siderastrea radians, assembly GCA_964017195.1. NCBI lineage: Eukaryota > Metazoa > Cnidaria > Anthozoa > Scleractinia > Rhizangiidae > Siderastrea > Siderastrea radians. The sequence goes on from OZ024890.1 coordinate 17,921,338, forward strand.
ACAATAAAATTTGCTACATGTTGAAATAAATCTTGATCACATATTGAATAATCTACGACACTTGTTCCGTTTCTACCATGAAACGTGGCTCTTCCTAATGAATCACCACTAACTCTGCCATTGAGTATTCGGAGGTCCGCGCTTCGGCAGAGTTCAAGAAGGCGCTTTCCGTGGTTATTAAGCTCATTGTCAAAACTATTCCTCTGAGTGGAACATATCGCAAATTCGGATTGGTCGTTGGTTATCATGTTATTTCCTTCTTGACAGACAGAGTCCGAATATTTTCCTGTTCTAGAGTTTAGGTCACCCATGAGTAGAATCGACCCTTGGGAAGAATAGATTTCAATGTCGTTTTCGAGATCTTCGAACAATTCGGGGTGAAAGTAATTGGAGCCGCATGGTGGAATGTAGATACCACATACAAAGATATCTTTTGCAGTTTTCGTGTACTGTCTGCTAATTTTAAACCAGAGAAAATTTGGAGAAGCCTTTTCCACGGTAATCCAATCATGAAATTCATTCTTGTAAAGTAAAGCTAATCCACCCGAATTTCGGCCACTTTTCGTCGTTTTTGAGGTGCCTGTAACTACAGATCGATATCCTGCTACCTCAATATTGGGGTGGAGAATATATATTTTTTTTTGGGGGGGGGGGGGTTTACTCGATTTCCATTTAACAAAAGAGGGGATCACTGAGTAAAACTTGTAGTATAATGACGAGTTTTCCTGCAGACGTTTCGGACATTTGCACATGGAAAATGTATATAAGCATAGTATAATAACAGACAAGCAACGAGCGAGGAAATTATTGGTGTATGAGGAACAGCGTAGTTGGGGAAGGGGGTGTACAAAAACGTTTGGTGTCCATTTGGGGGGTGCATAAAAATATAACCATCGCTTGAGTGGGTATCAGATATTATAACCTGGTTTCATACCAAAAACCTCCGAACCCCCTTCGCCCCGCCCCCCGACTGGTCCCTTACCACGACACAAACTTTACAAAACGCAATAAAATAGGAAAACCAATCTTCTATCTGTATATGCACCTCAAACCATCAAGGTCTCCAGTTGGCTGAAACGTATATTTTTTATCATTTATGTTAGACTTTGTTACAGTGCAAGTCACGTATATAATGACTCATCATTTTTACGTTGTCAAAACGGACAATAACGGTAATTAAATCTTAGATTCTGGATACAGACGTTTAGGCCTCAACCGAACGGTCGAAAACGTGTGCAACGTTTCCATTCAACACGGTTCCACATTGTCACGGTTGAGTTCAACATGTTGAACGCGTTTGGCGACCCTGTGGAGTTATTTTAACTCAGCTTTTCGTTTGCTCTGATCTGAGATGTGAACAACAAATTTGAATTTGTCTTCCTCGATCCACATCGCACAAAAAGTTGTATTCTGCAACAGTGATAGAGGATATTATACGGCGGTGCGAAGATATGAATTTTAATTTATTTTCGAGTGGTAAAATGTTGTTTTTTTTTTTACCACGAGAAAATAAAGTTCATATCTTCAAGCCGCCGTGTTATTTTCCTTTTATTATATAGACAGGAGTATTTTTGCACAAACAACAGAGTAAGCGCGGGAAATGACGTCATAGATATCCTCACTAGTTAGGATATAGAAAATACGCCACCCGAGTCCCGGATGTAGTTTCGTGTGAATTTTACGAGTGGTCTACACTAAAATACTCCTGTCTATGTAATAAAGTTGAATCCGTTTGACCGAGGCCTGGCAGCCTTATTTCGTTTGAGATGAATTTTCAACTCACTGTGTTAAAAAGAGTGATTAGACAACAAATATAGTAATTCTTCTCTTTGTTTTAGGTCCAAGTTCACGTGTCATTGAGTCACGGTGAGAAGTTTTCTCGCGTCCACTCACCTTCTGCTTTGTGGATTCAATCTTTGAGTACACGTGGGTTTGAGCTCTGTGCACGTGAGACAGGCATTGGAAGCAATGGGACTGGAGTTATAAACTGGTTTGCTTTCCAAGATCAACCACAGATTACACATGGAAGCATTACGTTCAGTGGAATATGGACGACAGAAACCAAGTGCGACAAAGTAACATTCTCACAGGTCAGGCAACAAAACCTGGCTTATTAAAAGACAAAAGGATAGAAAAAAATTATTTCTTTTCTCAATTTCAACGTATAACAAAAGAAAGCCAAATTCAAATCGTTTGTCTTCGATCTAAACCAATCAGACACCACTTTAGAAGTTGGAAGTATTTATTGAAAATTTAGGACGACGTTTCAAATACTTAAATATTTAGGACGAATTTTCAAACACGTGAAGCGTTTACAGATTACCAAAGAATTCCGGCTTCTAATGATTTCACTGTAACCAATATAGATCAGAAAATAGTTAGACTACCAGCAGTCCCTCCTTCTGCTCAAGGACTGAGTCGAGGGAGAAGACTATGGAAATGTGGCGCCCATGGGGTAAGCTAGTAGCGAGAGCACCCGATCCTATGTTCTTCTCGCTCTCGAGACTATCCCTGGGCGAAGGAGGGACAGTTTGCGCTCTAAAACATAGCCAATGAGCGCGTTCTGTTTAACTAAATCGGACAAGATTTTTGGTTTTACAGAGCTATGGTGGAAGGCCTTCTGTGTTTGTCTCCGCTAAGTATACTCGTGTCACCAAGCCTGATGACGCCATGTATTTTTGGCTGGAGAATTTGGATTCCAAAAGTTTTGAACTATGCATCAGGGAATTCTTGCCATTTGACGGAAAACACGAGGATACAATTGTGGTGAGTGAACGCTATTTTAACTTTTTCATCAGTGCTAACTAACTAGGACAGTTTTAATAACCTTTCTAATAAAGACTAGTAATAGTTGACACTACAGTTGCCCCCGCTGTTGGGAGTTTTTTGTGAACGTGTTCATTGATTTTGAAGGTTTCTTTTTTCTTGATTTACTTAGAAACACTTTTGTGTGGCATTTAGTTTTCTGTAGTATAATTTAGGTTTTAGATTGTTTTTGCAGAAGCAGGCCAAGTGTAGATTAGCACTCAGTCCAGTGCTAAGAGATTTCACTGACATTACGGAATCGCGCGTTGATCACTAATGGAAATGAGCTCTCAGTTTTTCTATCAACCATGGAACGTCTTTGGTTGTTTACCATTTACACGGGCAAACCGGTCGGTTTACCGTTTGGGTCGGTTTGGGAAAAATGGTACGCAAATTTCCGTATTGGGAAAATTCCGTTCGGGACTGGCGCTTACCATGTGTAGAAATCCCTACCATTTACCAAAAAAATTTGCACGACGGCGACGGCTAACGAGAAGGTCGCGAAACAAAAATTTGATTAACAAAACAACGACTCTGCACGTGCGTTATTTTGGTATATTTCTTTGCTGTTCTGTGCACAACTACAACGTGAAATGACCAAATTCAACGTTTTGTGTAGAACGCAAACACACGACGGTGAATTTTCGTTTTTATAATAGTAATAATAATAATAATAATAATAATAATAATACCTTTATTCACGTGTCAAGTGATCTAGCACCCTGTGAAGACAGGGCGCTAATTGGGGACACAGCTATTTTCTAAATTAATTCTCTAAATAAGTTCTTCCTGAACTGATACGCCGTCCTTACAAATTCAGCTCCTGGATAATTCGACTGCATTAGACAGGTTAAACGAGTCGGAATAATAGCCAAGAAGTTTCAAAGATTGTGAAGTCGTTTTAAAAGTGACGTTTTCCTTCCCGTTAAGCTCTCTAATTAATTGTTGCTGGGAAAGAAAATGGCCGCGAGAGCCTGAAACTGGTATCAAAGATGAGGTTTGAAAAAATGGTACACGAATTTCCGTTTGGAACATTCCGTCCGGAAAAACAGGACTACCTTTTCAGACGTTCCGTTGCTCCCGGAAATTTTCCACTGGAACGACCAGAAAAGTCGTGTACCATTTACTTTCCAACCGGAATTTCCGGAAAGTTGTTGTAAATGGCAAACAACCTTTGTGCTTGGGTATTATTTGGGTGCAAATTAGTCGAACCTATTAATTGAATGAGAGACAAATTTGAAGAACAATAAGTCGCAAGACCGTCCTATATTGCTGAAATAAAACTTTCTTCTTTGGATAATCTAAGTTCTTTATTAGAACAAACATTGTAGTGGTAAGTTCATGGGGAAATTGCACTAAAATGCGGGAGAGCACCTTCTCGTGACATGGAAATAATTTCCACATACGCAATGTAAACAAAGCCACGACGAACATAACTTTTGATACAAAATGCGCTTTCTTGGACGTATTTCTTACATTACGAGTAAGATTTTTCACAGAGACAATCAACTAAATGAATTAAATTCGAAATCAATCAAGTAAAATCGCAAAAGCGGCTATATTTGTTAATGTACTGAAATTTCATAGTCGCCCAAAACATCTTGCGGGGCGGTACGCAGCTCTTATAAGGTCTTCTCTGCATCCTGCAATGTATTTATAATCTAAAATGCTATAAATGATGAAGTCACACTTCGACTTGCAAGTATACAAAAACTGAAAAATTCGACCTGGAAATTTCTCAAGAAATTCACTGTTTCCATGAGCTATTTCTGAGGGGAAGTGGTACAGTTGTTTTTTTCTCACGCGACCTGATACAATCTTGTAACGCAATATTTCTCGCGAGTTTCAAAAAACAAAATTGATGTCTGTAGGGTTTACTGGTGTTGAGATTCACTCGTTCCTTAAGCAATGCTTGCTTGTTTGTGGACCGAATCTTTCAGTCCCCCAAAGTGACTTGTGTCTGACAAATCGTTTCCAATCAATGATTTGTGTATGATGCTTGTCTGACAAATAGTCATACGCAGCGTCTCTGGATCCAAAATTTCTTAGGCCAAACTCGAACTTTTCCTTCTCGTGGCGAGAGAATTTACTCGAAACTTACGTTGGCTTTCTACGGGAATTAAATGAGGCAAACGGAACACATGTGCGGTTAAGGAAGCACTCGCAGTGTGACTGACGGGAAAACAACCCACGCGTTTACTATGAATACCGTGCGCCCCCTAGATAGAGATTTTTGATTTACAACAGCGTCACATTACCCATATATTCCCTTCAGGCGTTTCCAGATGCTACGTCATCATTACCCATTTATTCCGTTCGGGCGTTTAGTGATGAAACGTCATCATTACCCACTTATTCCGTGCGCGCCCTGTTCTGGCAAATCAAGATTTGATCTGGTATATATACTGTATATTTTAACTGTAAGTACTTTATTTCCCTTTACTTTCTATAGGCGCGAACTATAAGGATGCCTCCTCGGGATTTTCACAAAATCCCTGCGGGGGCAAATATTCTACTGAGACTGTGGAGTTAAAGAATCAGCACCTGTAATGTTCATTCTCACAGCACATCTCCTCTAGCTACTGACAGCCTGGTACCCAAGTGTTTTCTTCTGGCTCACTCGACTTGATACGGACACAGTGCGAAAAACACTCAAATTGCTCAGTAGTGCAAACTGCGGGCTTTTCAAAATGGCGATCATTTCCGATGGATTTCTCTACTTAGAAAAACGCAGCTAAAGGTTAGGCCCGTGCCTAGAAGATTTTTTTTTCTTGGTAGTGTTAAACATCAACATTAACTTTCTTCCTAACTTTGGTTGGGCTTATTTTTCGTTTAGCTGCGAAGTGAAAATTTGCACAAGTGCATAGGCCCGCGCATTGTGTCATTCAGTGCTTTCCTTGGTGCGAAATTTCAGAGCATGCAGTCACCCCGTTTCCAGGCTCCTATGCGCACGTCCCGCTCGGTCGCAAGAAAAAGAGAACGTCTGGGGACCAGGCTGACATATTCAGATGACATATTCATTATTTGTATTTATACGTTGTAGGAATTTTTATTTAGTGTGTTTATATCTTGTTTTCATAGGACTGGTTTGCTTTCCTTGGCAATGGTTCTGATTTGAATTTTACGCTGGCAGGAGAAGCACTTTTTCCAAACGTTGGCACGCCAACAGCTGACGACAATTACGGCTTCTGTCAAGTAAGTGATCAGATAAGAGTGTTTAGCAAGCATCATTGAAAATGAAACTATTTCACCTCACACAGAATTATTTTAGTTGACTTGTCTAACGGGCTCTTATATTTCCCACTCAGTTTATACATTAAATCACGGAAGCATCTAGGACATCTAATACTGCGTTGTTTCTTTTTTAAAATAACACGCAAACTTTGAAGATTAAGGCTCGAGCAACGGTCTTTACTGCTGTCACCTGTCGTGGCAAAAAGCTCAAGTTAAGTTCAACTAAATCACACTATCGTGTGCTGTGATGGGTTGATTTTCCTCCACTTTCTCGGTTTCTGCTTGCAATACATTGGAAAAAAGCCAGGGGTAAGGTAAAGAAACTGATATATGTTTTTAAAATCCAATATTTAAAAAGAGACGGCCTTTCTTCTTCAGCCGTGCCTTGCCCTTCGAAATATTTCATTTTTAAAATACTTTCCCTACCGTGGAATCAGCATTGCTTTTTATCGTTTTTGGTTCTTTATCTTTTGATGATTAGTTCCTTTACTTCAGGATCAGGTACTTTATTTTGCAACAGTTAGTCCATGCAAAGTTACTTGTTTGCAAACAATGGTTGTCATTGTAATTTAATCTGTCTCTGAGTCTGTGAGAAGGCTTCTTAGTGAGAATAGAACGCAAGTGGAGCAAGTGGAGCAAGGCTGGGGGTACAAAACTTGGCGCGGGGAGGGGTGGGTGGGGAACGGAGCCTGCACCGCCCTATTCTCCTCCCCAGTCCGCACCCGGCTCACTCGCGAATTTCCTTGCGCGCTATTTCTCACTAAGGAGCCTGTTCACTGGCTGTTTTATTGATTGACGAACGTAAATTGTTCGTTACAGGTTTTGAGATTCAGAGTTAGCGTGTTACTGTAAGGCACAGGAAAGGCTATATCGTAAGACAAACAAAGCTAGTTCAAGCATATGGGCGTACTCAACTTGTCTTGCTGTCCCTGACCACGCTGAACGAAAGAAAAAGTATCAGTTTTCAGCAAAAATTGATGTCAGAAACAGTAAAAACAATTGGGTATTCGCACCAGTCAGAATTTACCTCTCTGGCCCCTTACTCTATCTTGTATGCTAACGACTGAAAGGTAAAATTTTCCTGTCCTATCTAACTTAACTTCGACAATAAAATTTAATTTAAACCGTTTAAACATGAAGCGAAACCGCCCTCAAACTCCATTACATACTCAAACCAACACACAGCAATAAAGTTTTCGTGGTTTTTTTTTTATCATTGTTTTCGACATCAAAGATTCTAAGGCCGCCCGTTATACACAGTCCAGCACTCAAACGGTGGATGGTGTGCCTATGTTGAAGATAGGTGAACTTGGAATTGCCCGAAACAAAGACGGACAATCTCTGTAAAAGGAAAACCATATTTGGCCGCTGAATATTTAATAAAATGTTGTTAAAATAGTTTCTTTTTCGTTACAGAAAGTGCAGTTCAACACTACCTTTTACGCGTCCCCAGTTGTCCTGATTTCCGTTCATCATCAGTACGATCGTCAAACAAAAAGTCACATTGCCCCAGAAAACAACATCATCACGGCCTGGGTGGAGGTAGGAAATACAAAAACAGTAGAGCTCTAAGGAGGTCTAAGGGACTTACCCCCCCCCCCCCCCCATTTACCATTTCAAACTGCTTCCAAAGTCTGCATAAGCCGTTTACAGTCAAATATATGAGAACTTAACAGCGTGATAGTCGCTTGCAATCTTCTCCAGTTACACGCCTCAACTTTTTCCTGTTTTCGTAAGTTTACAACCCATAATTTCTTCACACTTCGAATACAAACACCCTATTTTAAGGTGGCAAGTTCAACAGCGGTGAAGACGTATTTCTGGCTAAATCCGAGCGGATATATTTCTCACGGATTGACTCTTTACGAGTTTCCATGAAAAAGTGAGTTTGAAGTTTCTGTTTCGACAACACAGCATAGTATTTTTATCATGCTCAAAAGTTTCCACTTTTAAAACTCCTAATCAACCTCTAGATAGGCATTTCTGCAATCTGCAGTACACTTTCACATATTGTCAGCCGGCTGCGTATACCTTGGGATATCTTTCATGTACATATGGCAGTATTGAAGGCTTCCTGACCAAATATGGCCATAGCGACAAATTTTTGTGTAAACACACAGTTATTCGTTATCCATTTTGAAATATTTTCAGGACGTTGGTCTGACATCAATGACAATTTGTGTCAAAGATCTCAGTGGCTCGGGAAGCAATCTTGATCCACTTTCCGTCAGTTATATTGTCATTGGAGGTTGGTATTTTTATTATTATATACTGTTATTGAATTTACTAACAAACTAAGGGTCAGATGACCCCGTGAAAAAGGCGATTCCGTCTTCATTTTCGAACGTGAAGTAACCACTGACCATAATCACCGCGTAGGACTGAACCGAACCTTTTGAACCCGTTGAACAAGAGTTCTAGTCTGTTTTCTGAGACTTCTGATCATTGACGGCACTGAAAAAAGCGACGGTAGTTGTTATCAAAAAGCTAAGTAAATGTGCCCTTCGCTTAGTCTTTCCTTTAAGGCACAGCCACCAATAGTGAACGAGCAAGTTTGCTGCAACTAAAAGCTACTGTGGTAAATGAAGTACATTACAACCATATGTTTCCTTTCAACAAGCATATCAGTCTTCACACTTCTTTCACAGATCTCGATCCTTGCCTCAATGTTATCTGCCCATCGTTTGGAGTCTGTAAGACATACAGTGCTCATGAAGCACGCTGTGTGTGTTTTGAAGACTGCCCCTCTTATCAGGATCCAGTGTGCACCGCGAATGGGACAACATACGACAACAAATGTTGGCACGACTTGAGCTACTGTAGAGGACTGGAGAATAACCTTGTCTATCATCCAGGAAGCTGTGAAGGCAAGGGAGGAAAACCTTTTTTGAAACAAAATAATATGAGATAGACCATTTTGAAATTCTTGTTGTTCAGCCAAACCTCTCCGAAAAGACACCCCTCTTTTACGGAGGGTTCAAGTACCAGTCAATGTCATATAATTTCTTAGACTCAACCGCAGAGATTAAACTGATTTCATAGTCCTTGGTCCTATTTAATAAGGACGCTTCAGTTATTATACAGGGCAAAATACAAATCCTTTTTGTGATTAGCAAAGTAAAATTCATCAACTCTTAGCTTAAGGCCGGAAGACAATGCCGCTACAAACTTTCCTTTTAGTGACGCAAACATCTTAAAGTTAACAGCAGTTCTTGTAATTGTCCTCTGCCACGCCTTAGTGCCTCTCCAAGAATAAGAATGGTCTTTTGATTTAACCAGAGGAAATTTCAATAAATAGAATAAAAAATAGATGTCCTGTATTTACCCTTGGCAAGTGAACATAGCAAGGTGCTAGTGGGGCCGAGCATTAAAACCTTAGAAACAAATATTTCAAACTGACCATAACAAGTTAAAAATCCCAACTGGCAGGAGACAGACCAATTGGCTATTTACAAGTGTGGCCGAGGAGCTGAACCCGGGTCGGCCGTGAGACAACTCGAGATAGCGGTCAGAGCCGGACTTGAAGCCGGGGCCACCGGATTTCAAGTCCGGCGCCCTAACCACTCGGCCACACTGCCTCCTCCTAATTAATGCTAATTATGCTATGATCTCCTTTAAAAAGGTTTCCCAGTTGTTAGAGGCCGTGTGGATCTTCTTCGCGCTCCAAAATGCACCGATTCAACCTGCAAAACAGTCGCTTTTCCGCCGTATCGCTTCTACCCGGACAAAAAGGTTCATGTCCAAGTCACCGTCAATCACATGAAAATGAATGACTCGGTGACAGTCCACGACGCCGTCACTTCCTGGACGGAAAATGTAAATACGAAAAACTTCACCATTTGCGTTATGCAGGCTGGAAGAAGTGGAGAGAGCGTCAATCCATTTTCGACTGTTGATTGGCTCGCCTATCAAGGAGCACCGCCCAAAGGCATGACGGGAACAGTTAAGATACAAAAGTGGTGGTCTGGAACAAAATGTGAAGATGTGACTTTTCCCAAGGTAGGAGAGAACAGCCTCCACAATTGCTTATTTTCTCAAAGAATAGCCCTTTTTACAGTTATGTGCTTAGCGACCTGGCCCTTCAGTGGAAGTGGGGCTATAAAATTAACTTTGTTGTCATACAAACCTTACTGCTCTTCATATGCAAATCATGCTGTTTTCAAAGCCTGGAAGTTTGTAAGAAAACAAAGTCAGCCTCCCTTTCACTTAAAGGCCAGGGCAGTCCAAACACGACAGAAAGATCAGAATAGATTATAGATAGATTATAGATAGATATAACATACACTGTAAGATATAACATGTACCTTTTTTGTCCTTTCTAATATTCAACTCAGAACAAGTTCAACGAGACGCCTGTGGTTCTAGTGACAGCTGAACATCTTAGGACTGGTAAGGAGTACGATGCCTCTCTTATCTGGACAGAGGATACAACTCAGGGTTCATTCAAAGTCTGTCTACGTGAAATGCAAAACTTTGATGGAAAACATGAAGACATTGACGTGGTATGTACTTATCCAATTTCATTTCTTTCAATTTTGATTTCTTAAAAGCATGAAATGAGCTGTAGTTTTTGGTAATTCATTTCTATCTTGCAATTCATAAATAAAACGCACCCACACATTTACGAGAAAATACTGCTTTCGGTATTACATTGAACAGGCTGTAAATAATGCCAAAATTGAGATGTCTTCCTGAAGCAATTTAAGCAGTGTGGGTTGACATAAACATAACATCTTGCTAAGTAAGTAATTGAGACCATTCCAAATTCCCGGTGACGTGTAATTAAGCCTCTAGAATACCATTTTTGATACATGGCATTTTTCAACCAAGTTTTTAATTCACTGAAGGGGTGTTTGACTGATGACTTCCGTAAGTCAAACACGAAACAGTCAAATCTGGCCAGTAGCCACAAGCGTTAATAACGCTGTGAACCAACCAGTGCGTATGCGATTGGATAAAAGATAGCTTCTCTAGGTGATTACAGTTTCCTGCATAATCTTTGGACTTTGGACGCAATTGTGGAGTTTACGGACGCAATATCTTTACCTCTAGTTGAATTCGTTTCGTCGTTTTCCTTATCATGATCATGACCAGTCATGTGCTGCTATCATTTTGATATAGAGCTGGTTAGCGTTTTCTAGACTACACAAACCATTCTTCACTGAACATGGCTCCGTCTGGTTTCGAAACACAAGACCACCAACAGATGAAAATAACAACGCTTACTGTGAGGTAAGCTTCTGAGTTCTTTGTGTATGAACTATACTAAACAAATGTTTGTCACATGTCTCAACTGCAAGGGAAAACCAGGGCTGTATACAAATTACGTGTAAAGACAAAATTCAGGCTCAACTTGAACATCAAATTATACACGTGCAATGTTTATGTAAATTCGGCTGAGAAATTCAACTTTTTGAGTTCTTCGGTTAAAATAAACAACGCAGAAACAAATAACAATAATTTTCTGTCGAAGACAACTCTATCAATGAAATGTCTCATACAATCCATACATACATATCTTTGCACATCCTCGAAGTCTCAGGGGCAGATATTCAGGGAGGAAAGGAGATAAAAGGGCGAAGTCGGTGCGAGTGAGAGAATTCAAAACGGGCAGAAAGCCTTCCGCCCAAACTATCCGCAACTGGATCTCCGAGAATTATCTTTATCAACCACCGGCAAAGAAATGTATAGAGATAATGGCCAACAATAAGATGCAATGTTCCTTTTTAGCCAATGACGTCACGTAGTCACGTAGTCATCAACAAAATATTTTACGGTAGGCTCGATCTGTTTTGAATTTGCCGAAGGCGTTTGATAAGAAGCTGCTCGTATTGCCCGTACAAAATGTCACACACTCATTTGTTTGCTATATATTTCAATTATTGGTCTAATAATGCAAGTAACATTCTGATAATAAAAGCCCATGCTGCACTTGTGTATTTTTGTCTGCAAGCTTCAATTTAATGGTATAATCCTGCAGACCAGAGTACAACCTTCTTGTCAACAAAACTCTTAATTACTCCGTAAAAACTAAAATCTTAAATTAAGACGTTTTTCCATCTTAGAGACTGGTGCCTAGATAAGATGCGCATTTGTATTAAATTAAGATTCGTCGTCTTACTTTAAGATGATAAATCGTCTTAGAACAAGATGTCAACCTCTTAATCAATTTTAGTTGCCTGACATCTTAAACACGAGGTGCCTAGATAAGATGGGTTTTCATCTTAATTTAACTATTTCAACTCGCCTTATTTTTCCGGAGACCGTTACATTTCAAAAATTGATTGCGTGTATTCTTTTTTCGCGTCGCGGCTTGCCCGCTCAGTAAAACGAGAATGAACAAATAACAACAAAACATATTTTAACCAAAAATGCTTTATTCCACCACTAAATTAAAACAATTCAGCTCAAACACAAAAGGAAAGATAGAACAACAAGCTCATCACCGTATCTTTGCTTTTTTTCCGGCCCTTTGCCAGTCTTCTTTGCATGCACTCACGCTGAGCTTTTCAGTGGCGAAGAAAGGAAAAAGCTTCAAATATGGTTGAATACGTCTTCTTGAAGATTTTCTTTTGGTGGTACAGATCAGTTGCTTGTGTATATTTTCCCCAACAGTTGCCATTACATCTTCTCAGTAAACTTAAGCTTAACTTTATGCAGTTGCTTTGAACTTCACAGACATTCTTTCCGTTTTATCGACCCAAGTCTTCAGCATTAAATAATGTATGAATTCAGCAACACCAGTTGAAAAATATGTCACAGCATGTCACAACAATCTACGGGCATAAACGTGTCAAATTGAACCAAAGAAGTCATATGGAATTCATCCCGTGTTGGTCTGTTCAACGAGTTGAGTCGAGCACAAAAACGTGGCTGTTTCCGCTGCAGTACGCATTTTGCATCGAAACTAACCAATCACGGGAGGGCAGCAGAACTTTCGATCCTTTTCAGTTGAAAGCTTTCAAAGAAATCTGTTCCTGTCAATTTAAGACGCACTGCATCTTAGTTAAGATGAATTGCTCTTAACTATTTTCAAATCATCTTAAATCACGAACAATCTTATTTTAAGATGTTCCCTGACTTAAGATAAGATATTTCAAAGTACCTAACTTAAAATAAGAAGTGTAATTCTTAAATTAAGATGCGATAGAATAATGCGTCTTAATTTAAGAATCAAGATATCTTAGTTTAAGACGTATTCAAAACCTTAAGACGGTAAGAATCTTACAAAGAAATAAGAGTGTGGTCATCTAAATTTAAGACGTTTTTGACTCACTTAAGGGTATATCATCTTAACTGTAAGATGATTTCGGTCTTAATTTGAGTTATTATCTATCTTATGTAAGATGCATAACATCTTAATTTAAGATTTTAGTTTTTACGGAGTAAAAATGTTATTTTGTTTAGCACATTTTTCATTTTGTCATGTCACTGTTTTGTGGTGAAAAAATTAGGTTTTTTTCGGTCAATCGGCGGTGTGAGAACAATTTCGCCTACTCGACAGGAATAAAACAAATTACCACCAAGAACGGTGGTTTCAGTCGGTTGGCGCGGCGTATTTAACCTGATTTTACCATCGCGCCGTTTGTCTGTCTTGTGTACGGTTGCCGAAAATTCTGGTGCTCCTTGGAGGTGCCAAAAATAAATTAGTCCTTCCTCATCCTTGACACTCCATTTCATTTCGAGCTCCGTAAAGCATAAAGCCGACGGCTCTCCTTGTTGTAAATTTGTTATGTTGTGACTCGGCCGGCTTCCGTTGTCTATGGCGATGGTTAGCGACAGTGTTTTGAAATTCAGAGACATGTAAACGTGTTCTTCTGAGTCGAAAATAACATGGACCGCTTCGATGTCGAACGTTCGTATGTAATGAAGAAATACTTGTCTATAAAAGGAGTTCCTTATCACCACAAATATTCCTGAAAAAGCTTACATCACCTCCGGTACTTTCCACCATTCTGACACTGGTGACAATATTACACTTTGCTACCCCTCCCTTGTAGCACATTCTTGTTAGCACCCAGATTTTGGGTGCCACGTGACCAGCCGAAACCAGGGTACTTTCTCGAGGGAGGAAGAGAGAGGACCCTGGGTACGAGGTTGTCTTGTTAGCACCCAGATTTTTTGGGTGCCACGTGACCAGCCGAAACCAGGGTACTTTCTCGAGGGAGGAAGAGAGGGGACCCTGGGTACGGGGTTGGAAAAAATCAACGCCAATTGCATGCATGCAGTTTGTCTTTCTTCTGTGAGGCCGGGGGTGTATTCTGTGATATGTTAGGAGGGGGTGTGCCACCGATACACTGAAACCCTTGGGTCAACAGCGGCACATACCCATACATCTTATACTATGGGAGTACGAACCCCGGGCTTTGGAGTGGTCCGTATTCGAGAGTCTGGATATACTTCGAATGCGCTGTTTTGCATCCTTGATGTCTGGCAGGATTTTATTCGCGTTGTAGTCTTGCGCTAACCAAGCCGAAGTAAACATTTCCACGGCAGCAAACACGAGACGGACTCGTCAATTTGAGATTTAGTATGAATAGAACGTCGTGGTGGCAAAGAACCAACTCGACTTATTTCACGAATTCTTGTGTTCTGCTCCGAAGCAGAAACACTTGGTAAACCTAAAAGGTGTGAACCATAACTTGTAATGTGAAGTAACAAATTCCGGCCGATTTATAGCCGCATGAAAAAATTCTCACCACCAGCTACTACCACATGTATCGCCCGAAGATATTTCAAACTAGATATTTCACTCCCTATCAATTATAAATTAAAATAAAAACAGTGAAAGAAACGACATTTAAAGCCCAAGTTTGTAACGGTAGTGAAAAGACTAGAGTAAAACAGCATAAAATACTTCGGGTTATCTCTAGGTAACAGCGACTTTAAAATTGGCAGTGTCATTCGTTTGCGTGCGTAAACATTAAGATGGAATCCATCATGAAATTGAGTAATCAGTGGACAAAAATCTTGTACCAGAATAATTTAAAGTATATCGCATTCTTTCTTACACTTTTTAAGAGCTATAGACGTAATTAGTTATCTGTAGTAACACCAAAGACAATTTCATATGGGAGTCCGTGAAATTCAAATTCAAATTTCACAGGAATTGTGTAAACACAGGTAAAACAGATAAATTTTTATGCGTAAGATTTTATCTTGTGAAATTTGAAATTTATTTTCTCGGGCTCCCATAAGAAATTGTCTTTAGGGTTATTACAGATAACAAATTACATCCATAGCTCTCAAAAAATGTAAAAAAGAATGAGAAATGCTTTAAATTATTCTGGTACAAGATTTTCGTCCACTGAAAATTAAAATTACTCAGTTTCCTAATAGATTCCGTCTTAAATTTTTTATAGTTCAAAGCGTGTTGAACAAATTTGCATAGTTGACAGCTCAGCTTCGGAATGTAACGCAACGCTCAAACATCTCGAACCTAACGCAAGATTAACAACCAAGCATTCTAATAGAGACCTATTGAATTTTGAAAGCTTGATGAATTTTATTCAGGTTCATAGTTTTGTTTTAGTTTAGAAGAAAACAGGCCTATCAACTTGAATATGTAGGCGGAAATTAAATGTTGAAATTTGTTATGAAATTGTTAGCAGCGAAGTTATTTATGTTCGCAAAGACCGAAAATTTAAGAAACCGACGCGTTGGAATATGTTGTCTTCGAAGAAAAGGGAAATGAAGAGCTTTATTTACTTTGTGTGCAATTTTAATGTCACACCGTAATTAACTTCACTTAGTCACGCTGCTTTTTACCCGGTTTGTATGATAATTGATTATGCTGACTCCTCGCTCTGGCAAAGACGTGTTACATTAACCGCAAGCGGGGAGGGGAAGGCGTGGTTGAGGGAGTTAGGGTACGGCTGGGACCACACTGCAGTGGTGTAAGAACCAAAGGTTGTCCTCATAAATTTCACCATATTGCAGAACAAAACGTCATTGGCTCTGCACGCATTGTGTGCCAATGTTTTGTTTTATTTGGCAGCTCGTAAAGTTTGAAAGAAGCTGCAACACAACACCAATTGTCCTAGTATCAGCCAATCACAGCACAACGGCCAGTGGAAACTCAGCACCAGTTCACAACGGCATAACCACGTGGATCGAGGTAAAACTGGTTTCCTTTATTTCCAGAATTAAACAATAAATGAAATGGATCTTCAGCTCCGATTGATAGTCTTAGAGGAGTGCATGTCACGTGTACTTGCATTTTCAGTAATCATCAGTAGAGGGGTGTCTAATTAAACAATAGAGTTCTTCCGTCGAAGGCACTATCGTGTGAGAGGTTGTCCAAGGAAATTTGATGTTCACAACAAATATTAGCCAGAGAACGTCTTTCGAGGGCTTATATGAAGTTTGAACATCACATTTCCGAGGGAACCTATCATACATAGGGCCTGAGACAGAAGGACTCTATTGTTTTTATTGTACAACGCTAAATTTGGAGCGAAAAAATGCTGACAATTGCAATGCGATAATTATTTCACGAAAAGTGGAGCGGGAAAGCCCCCAAGGTGATTGACGTTTACACGGAGGTCACTTTAATGCACGTTCTTCATTTCTAATAATTTACACTGGAAATAGTTAAAATTAAGGCTAGCAATTTGTTTCACCGAAAATTGCCAAAAACGGGCATTGTACTATGCGCTCAGAGGCCCCTGCTGAGAAGAGACACTATGGAGTCACGTGATCGATTGTGACCATTGGGAGCATGCCAAAATTTAGCGTTGTACTATAATAAGGGGTAGAGGAGAAAAAAAATGGGGACTTCAATCAACCACGCCTTACAACCGTAAAAAGCCCAACTCGTACGGATGACCAATTTTTAGAAAACTCTCGAGAAAAACTCATACAGTTCTTCTTCAATCCAACACCATTTTGTGAACTCTCGCTATGTATGGACAACCCGATTTTACAAACAATTTTCTCGGTCAAAAGCCCATACAGTTTCCTCTTAAATTTATTCCATTGCTACTTTGTCAATTGCGAAACGTCATTCAGATGCACACACATTACAAGTGTAGCTGAAAGTTCTTTTTTCTTTTTTTCAAGCTTTACGTTCTGTCATTTTGGGGGGTATAGTGGTCCTGTCCTATGTGGTCATGTATTTTCCGCTGGTATTGAGTTGATAAAGTTCATTAGCAGGTTATGTTTGTGCTATTGTAGTACACACCTTTAGGCGTGTCTCCAGGGATTCTGTGATTGGATAGTTATGGTATTTAAGGTTCTGCAAGAGTTAATCGATTCCTCTCCCTCTCGCATTCCACCCCGGCGTTTGCCTCTTGATATCCCGCCCACCCGCCCGTTCAGAGTTTATTTCCAGAAAATAAGCTATAACTGTGTCTGTTAAATATTGTTTCTTGTCGAATAAACGTCAGTTTGGATTGCCTGAGCATCCAACCATCAAGCTGTTGTGATTGTTTTTTACAGTATTTAAGGGGAAAATAATTTACGTCCGTTTGAGCGTAGCGAATTAGAACGTAACTATATTTTCCCGAGATCAAACTTGCTTAACACGGACACAGCCGTTAATATGGACAGCTTCCGTGATCATTTCGTGTTAACGTGCTTCGACTACTATCCAAAAGTGCGCAAATTATTTTAGTGGATACATTGTTAACTGTTACTACATTTGCAGGACATGAATGCCTTAGGATTTAGAGTCTGTGTTAAAGAACTGTACGAAACCAGATATGATCCCGTTTCAGTAAGCTATGCGGTCCTTACAGGTCAGTAAGTCATGGTGCATAGTTCGGTTTACCATTACCTATCAAAAAGCAATTGGGAAACTGCCTTTTTTGTGTTTTCTGCGCATTGTTGATTTGTTCCAAAATCAGGTATAACGTACACTAAACCAATCACAACTTTGACAACGTTTTGTTCCCAGTATCAATTCAGATCAAAAGATAAAAAACACCGCGAGTTTCCTGACCTTTTACTGAAAGAACAACAGCTACGCTTTGATTGGCTGGGAAACCAGGCAACTGTCACGTGCATGAACATGCAGTGCCTCTTTATCACAATGTCAGTAAACAGTGACTTTTGGTAATCATTATGAACGCCAAACCAAGTTCAGTTTAGTTGACTTGTCAACCGCGCACGTGTTGAGACAAGGAGCCAACGATCTGGTTCTTTCTTTCTTTTTTTCTCATTCTCAAGCACAGTAACTGATAAGAGCTTCATATTTCCGCAGGTATCTGCGACCCTGAATGGAGCTACTTCAATGGCTTCTGTTATTTTACGAGTGACAAATGTACAAACTGGACAACAGCTCTGACACAATGCCGACTGGAAAACTCCGTCCTTGTCGATGTCAACAACGATGAAGAAAACGTTTATTTACAACACCGCCACAACGGCGAAAAATCCTGGCTGGGTTTAAATGACATCTCCATGGAGGGTAACTTCACTTGGGCGGATCGCGGAGTTGGGAAATTCACAGCTTGGGCCAAAAATCAGCCAAATAACTTTAACGAAGAAGACTGCGTACATGCGCTTGGTGTGAAATACAACTATGAATGGAATGACGTGAAATGCAGTAACTGTCATCAGTATACTTGCAAGAAAGGTACGTTGGTATCTTGCAAAACGTATGTGAGAAAATTCAATACAAATAAATGGCCCCTTTTTTTTAGTACAGGCGATTTTTGTTTTGCGACTCAGCTAAAAGATCGGACAAGTTTCACATATGACAACTTTCTATGACAAATTATGAAAACCGGCATGCTAGTTTTTGTCACATGAAAATTTGCACATTTTCTTGTCTGTTCGAGCAAATGGACTTTGTCATAGAATTTACTCGTGTTAGTAAATTGGGCTTTATTTCCTATGGAATCAACAAAACCTTTTAAACCAGCAAATCTATTCAAGTTTCTCGTCACCATACCTCCGCCACTCCGTGTGACCCCTTTCTTCCATGCGTGTACAACACGCAACTAACAATCCATTGATTTACTCTGACGAATGGCTGCTGAATCGTCAGCTTTTGAATCTATTTACGCGGCCAATTTACCTTATATCAACTCAGTTTTTATGAGATCGAAGTGTTTCACTCCCCCACCGATACAGCAGATAAAAATACAATGCACAAGATAGCCTATTTGGCATTTTAACCGGCCATTCTGACCCTCCCCACCTCTAGGTTTCACAAATGTTAGCGCGATCCTCTATTTATACGAACCGGCGTGACGAAAAGTGTGATTGTGTGACACAATATTTTTACTATAGCGTTACTGGATGACGTAATGTTTAAACTCTGATGACTCAGCTTATCTTTTTTATCGCTTTTATTTGTGCTGAAAAACTCAAATTCACTCAAACGTTGAATGTCGATATAAATTCGTCTACAACTGAGAATGCTCACACAGCGACGACGAAGTTGTCTGTTGTGCCTAGACCTTTAATACAAACAGTGAACATAGCAGTAGAATCAAAATATAACGCTTGATAAATACGAGCTTGAGCAGATCGTCAGAGTGTGGGGCACGTCAAGGCATATCTCATGACGTGATGTTTAAATCCGGTTTGCTAACCCGGGAATCCCCTTGCAAAAGTAAAGAAGCGAGCGGGGACGAAAGTCGCCCACGTCTTTGAAAGCTAACGCGCCTGTCGAGCCGCAATCGATTTCGCGCCCACTCGCTTGTTTTTCTTTTCCTTCACTATCTCTGAACGGAAAGAGAGACTGCTCGTAGCCTTTAGCGTACACCACACGCAAACCACACAAATCCGTCGATAATATTCAGATATTTTCGTTCTTTCAATGCAAAAAGACTCGTAACACCTACCCTATTAATTGATCTGACGATTCCTTCGTATCAACTTCTCGCCTCAAATAAACACTGATCTCGCTCCGTTCACAAGTCAGAACTATCATGTACTGATGGTGCAATCCACTAATATTGCATCATCATACTAGTACCAATTCCTTCTCTTCCTAGCCCACGCCGGCAAAACGCAACTGTCTTTTTTGCCCGCTGCGAAATACAAGTTAGCCAATCAGAAACCTTACAATCCACTTCGCAAACCACCCCCCCCCCCCCCATAAAAGGGCAAGGGGCACCCCCTCTCATGCAGCACAATATTACACCGCTCCTATACAAAACGCAACTTTCAAAGCAAATCACATTCACAGAAGCGTGATATGCTCCTGACATTCACAAATCCTTCTGACTCCCACATTTTTACACCCCCAAAATGTCAATCCCAATAAAAAAACTCCTGCCCTAAAAAATTTTCACCATCACCACTAACTAGATCAGACAACACAGCCAATTTCGCATTCCATCCTATTAGCTGCTTTACTCAATTGCGCATGCGTTAAACAAGACAAATACAAAAAACCCCAAACTTTACAACCCTTCGTCGTTGATATCTTAAATACTGTAAATTAAAAGACAAGAACACACGAAGGCAGGAAGGTAACATTCAGCAGACTAATATGCGCATGCATCTTATATAAGACAGTACCGCTCTTGAGTACCCGTACCACAAGCTTTACAGCACTTTGTTCGTATGTTAAGCCAACTGACTATCACGACAAGACCGTGCCCATTTTATAAACCGGCGGTCGCCATAGCGACGGCCGGTTAATAAGCGAATCTGACTCAGTTACCAATGTCTATTCGCTGTTATAGGCGTGCTTCCATTGGTCGAAATGAATCACGTAACGCGATAGTGTCTTTCCTCAGCGGGCGCCTATCAGCGAATAGTGCCCGTCTTGGCAATTTTCGCTCAAAATTTAGCGTTGTACAATAAAAACAATAGAGCCCTTCTGTCTCAGGCCCTATGTGTGATAGGTTCCCTCGGAAATTTGATGTTCAAACTTCATATAAGCCCTCGAGTAACTATCTCGGGCTAATGTTTGTTGTGAATATCAAATTTTCTCGGGCAACCTATCACACGATAGTGCCTTCGACAGAAGAACTCTATTGTTTAAATAGACAACGATCCCCGGGGCTGTGTTATTTTTTCCATTACAATCGTTTTTGTCCACTAAAACAATTAAACTACCCGTCCTCCTTCTGTTTGTGCGACGGTAAATTCGGCTGCCAATCGATGACTGTTTCCTCAAAGCTAACCTCGTCTCTTATTCTATTGTTTAAAGTTTATCTCAGGAGAAAAAATGAGTACAAGAAAGACACGAGTCTCGTTGCTCCTCAGGCAATCGATGGGCTAACAGTGGATCGGAATGTCTTTATACAATGAGAGTGGACCGTAAAAGTATTGCAAACTTGTACAACAGCAAGATCGAGAAGGGATCGTGTAACGTCTGAAACACTACCGTAATAAGCTAAAATATGAAATGTTAAGGTACAGGGCTTATTAATAACAAAAAGAACAACAAATTTACTTATATTGTGCAAATATCAATCTGCGAGTTTTTCAAATACGCAATACAACCAGTTTAAAATTAATAAAAATGTAAGTACTGAACAATTAACAAGAAATATTTAACAATTATCCTGCGAAATCGCACGGAATATCACCTGATACTTAGCCGACGAGGCCGTAGGCCGAGTTGGCTAAATCAGGGGATATTCCGCAAAATTGAGCAGGATAATTGTTTTATTATTCAACAAATTCCCATCGACTACTATTTTCAGAACGAGAAGAACTACGGCTCTATGATGAAAACGCTAAAAGCTAGCAACATAATAAAAATCAAAACGGAACTTCAAGAAATCGAAGTTTACTACCGTTCACTTAAAAAGACTTATTTACAAACTCATGTTTGGAAATGACAAGACAAAGTAAAAAACATATTGCTACCTTATCGAGAATAAGTCCTCTTCCTGTGAATTAAAATATTTTCAACTTTGGTCTTTACAACTTTCTGTGAGCAAGTGTGCTGCTTCGTTTCGCCATAGCATTTTCTTGGTTGAGTTCTCACTATGAAAATTCCAAGTCAACCTCTGGACATCTTTGTGAGCTGAAGCAAATACTTGTTGACTTTTTGAGAGCATTTAATCGTGGAAAGTTTCTTCCAGGAAGTTAAAATTTCCCGGAGAACACTGCTAAAACTGCCTCGCTTTTCAAAATGGCCGCCAAACGAGCAATGAAAGAAAATCTGCAGCGCACTTCCAAATATGGTCATTTAGGTATATCGCAGGATATCTGTCATGTACGGATGACAGATACTGAGGGCTTCCTTATCATATATAGGCATAGTGACAATTTGAGAATAATAAAATGTCTTATCTGCAAAGAGCAAATATTCTAAAAGTATATATATCTATAATTAAAATAAGTTAAATGATTACTCTAAAATCTTATTAGCAGAACAACTGTAAAAAAACCGTTAATGGAAACTCATCTTTTTTATTAGATCTCGACGAATGTGAAAGAAACGCACACAACTGCCATCAGCGTGCAACCTGTGTCAATGAACGGGGATCATATTCATGCAAGTGTAAAAGTGGATTCGTTGGAGATGGATTTGAATGCCGTTATCCCTTACCTAAGTCCTGTTCTGAGATCAGAAGAAAGGGTGGCAGTGTCAGCAAGAATTTCGTCATTGATCCAGATGGCGAAGCAGGTCTGGCACCATTTACAGTGTACTGTGACATGCGTGACAAGAATGGAGTTGGTGTCACAGTCATCAGTCACGACAGTGAAAGCAGAATTCTTTTCCAGGGGTGTGAACGAGCAGGATGTTACTCACGTGACATTCACTACACTGGAGCGAGTCTGTCTCAGCTGGCGAGTCTCACCAGAGTCTCCTCACACTGTGAGCAGTTTATCAAGTACGAGTGTTATGGTTCGATTCTGAATCACAACGGATGGTGGGTGTCAAGTAATTCAACTAAGATGACGTACTGGGGCGGAGCATCTGTCAGTGGTAAGTGCGCATGCGGGATGACAAACTCATGTGCAGTCTCCAGTAGTGGTTGTAACTGTGATGCAAATGACTATGTATGGCGGGAAGACAGCGGTCTCCTCACTGACAAATCACATCTTCCAGTGAAACAGCTCAGGTTTGGAGATACTGGTGATAGCGGCGAGCAAGGTTACCACACACTGGGTAAATTTAAGTGTTATGGAATAACATAAGCCCAAACTTGTTACCTTTTGAATTGTTTTTATTTTGTTGTATTTTTCTGCTATTTGTAGAACTGATAGAATATATCACTGGCGTTTTGATCAAACTAAGCTTCGTTGTAGACGTCAATGCAACTGATAATTGGACTTAATGTCGTGTAGTTTAAAGGTAATCGTATTATCTATCAGCTTCACCTTAAAGGGGCAGTGTCACGGGGATTTTCCTTCCGTTTCGTCAAAACTTCGCTGAAATTGAGATTAAATGCCTTCACTCACACACAAAATGCTCCTGGAACATCAAGAGGGAGATATCAAGTGAATTTTTGCAAGGATAGCAAACCATAATAAGTTTTCAATGATTTTTGTAAGATACAAGCACAGAATTTGAAAACGTTCGCCGGAAGTTTTCAAGTTGTAATCCACTTCCATCTTGGCCATCCGTGGCCAAAGACACTTAGTAATAGCTTCGCTGAATTAGTATGGTGTCTGAACAAGAAAATGCCCACTATTTTTAGGCTTTCATATATGTTAATGTGACCATTGGCTTTTCAGTCGGGTCAAACGCGAGCAAAATCCTCGTGATACTGCCCCTTTAAGGACAGTGCGTCCTTTTGCTACTGCACAAAAGTTCTGCGCATCTCGGGTCTGGTCCGAGATATTCAAGTTTCTTAAGGAATTTGTCAACTAAGTTATTGTGCAGTTTATGACTTTGTAGAAAAGCCAGATCTTAGCAAGGGCTATCAAAATCCAAAAAGAAAATTGGGAATAACCACGCATTTTTCAGAGATAATTGAGCTTAAATTTGGAAAGAAAATGCCATATATTCTTTGTATTTTAAAGCGTTAAATATTTGAATTATGGTTGCTTAATTAATTACCTCTGAAAAATGCGTGGCTACCAACATTTTCTTTTTAGACTGCAATCTGAACCCTTGTTAAGATCTGCCTTTGCCCCATAGTCATAACCTTTGTTAAAATTCCTCTGTGTTAGGACCCAACGTCCTTTAATACGCGTTAATTACTCGCTGTACTGGACTCCGCTCGGTTGAATTACTATTTATTTACCTTGTGAAGTCGACGTTGTAAAGTCGATCATACCTTGTGAAGTCGAGTAGTCGCTCACTTTAGTTAACATTCGAACCACCAGTGTTAAAAGTAGCGAAAAGTTTCGTTTGCGGAAAATACGATATACGATTGACCTTGCAACCAGAAGAGAACAAAGGGTGAAAAACAGCAGGAGTAATTTAATATTTATCCTTTAGTGAAAAGCACTTTGCCGGTTGCACTTAAAACAGCTCTTTGTATGGAAGAAAGTACACAACCGATGTAACATTCACAAATGACCTCGACTTACAATTTCCAAATGCACAAATGAGAAAAAAAACGAACAGATTGCGCAAGTACCACTTATGTCCAGGTTTGCACTCAGCTGCGAAATTTACGATTTTTCGAACACGAACTCTGCAAAAAATGTATTCTCGTGTCCTTCAATTTCACGGAGTCACCCCCTTTATGTAGAACGTCCACATAACATTACCAGCACCACCTACACTCCTGCACTCGGCCGTACCTTAGAACCACCCTGATTGCCCTCGAAGCCAACAATAACATTGTGAGTCTTTTTTTTTTTTACCACGAATGCTGTCACTCGCCTTCACATTGAAACAAGGACTGTCCACACAGAATGTGAACTGAGTAGTATGCGAAACACGTTCTTGAATGGAATGGATGTAGTTGCTCCAGCTTTTATTGAGCAAAGATATATCTTAAAGGTCGGCACACACGAGGGGACCAAGATCCCTTCGTGTGCACTACCCATTTTAGTCAAAAAATGTAGTCGCAGGGACCAAAATTTGGTCCCTGCGACTAGTCCCACGGATTCAAACAAGTTTGAATTCGTGGGACTAGTCCCGGAGACTGGTCCCACAAACTATGCTTGGTCCCTTCGTGTGTACTGTTCGTGGGACAAGTCCCTGCGACGAAATGAAAATATTTCATCGGATCTTTTACTTTTTTACAGTTGACCTTGTCTGTATTGGGAGTCTTGATCGAACAGTTGTCCTTACGCTTCTGTACCAGCAATATAGGACACTGAAGAAAAACCTTCATCGAAATTGCAATTGACAAACACTGATAGACCGCACGAGGTATGAACCGGTTTATTTACCCTTCAAGGGACTTGTCCCCGCAACTATTTCCTTCGTGTACACACTACAGGGGACCAGTCGCAGCGACCAGTCGCGGGGACTAGTCCCCTCGTGTGTGCCGACCTTAAGCTTTTGAGTTCCTTACTCCGGCTCATGTTCTAGAACACTAGTTATTCCACGAAAATATAGCTGTAGTTTCCCTCGTTTTAGTTATTTGACCAATCAAATAACGAAATCTCTGAAAATACTCAAAAGACTACCAGCATAGATAATGTGATGAACGTTGAAAAGTAAAAGGAAAAAAAGGAACTTTAAGAGATCGTTTTTTTTTACATGATTCAATTGTTACATATTCGCTTAGTTTAATTATCATTTAATCGTTTTTTGTCCGCTTTTTAATCATTAATCAGAGCTTATGATCATGTGATTTAGCTGTCACTCTAAGCTTAAAAGCCAGTCGCTCACATAACTTACACAGTTATCGGAGTATCGGAGTCGTCGGAGTTTTCGG
Organism: Siderastrea radians; assembly: GCA_964017195.1. Taxonomy (NCBI): domain Eukaryota; kingdom Metazoa; phylum Cnidaria; class Anthozoa; order Scleractinia; family Rhizangiidae; genus Siderastrea; species Siderastrea radians. The sequence goes on from OZ024890.1 coordinate 17,947,080, forward strand.
AGTTACTGGCGTTACCTTTCAGACCTTTTGGAGTTTATTTGTCTACCTCTTTAACGCAGGATCAGACGTGAGTCGCTATTGTATATATTAATTGCTTTTTCGCCTTCCTTGATTTCTATTTTCGCTTGTAATTCTTTTAGCCTTGTTTCTTATCTCGCAATCGTAATTTGTTTTGTAGTTTTCACCACATGTGTGCGATAGTTGGTTGATCCGAATAAAGTCGTTAAAATCATGTTTGCATATTGTGGTTGACACTTACCGTGCCCTAATTTACTTGGGTACGCGACAATGAAAAGTCTGATCTTATCGACGAACGTAGGTAAGCCGTATCTCACTTTTTAAACACGGAGCCATCAAGAATGACAAGCCGAGTAGCAGAATCGCCAAATACCGGCGGAACCGAGGAGACCGGAGCTAGAAGTAAAAGACAGTAAAATTGACCCCAGACCAGTAGTAATCAAAGATTAAGAGAGTGCGTTCGACTTGTTGCATTCTATCAGACAGCCACCAACACTTCGGTTTCCAAGTTGTCACCAAGGAGACGAAAGCCTTTGAGTTCTTTGCTTTCCCCTTAATGAAAACATGGGTCTGTGGCAGAGGTTCTTTGGAAAACGAGCTCGGGTTTACATATTGTTTTGACTGAGAATTGCTGAGAATGATTTCACCATGGTGAACAAATTTTCTGCTGAAGACAAAGGTCCTTGAATATGTGCTGACAAAGTGTTTCTGTCAGTGGAACAGCAAGTGCCCAACCCAGCTATTATCACTTAGTTAGCCAGCACAAAAGCTCCAAAACATGTACTAACAAAGGGCCTGAAACTAAATTTTCAGAAATCTTTAATGACCTATTTACAACAGCAAATTCACACGACAAATTTTCTCTGACAAATGAAACTGACATGCCAGTTTAATTAGCAAAGACATTTGTACCAAAACAAAATTGAGAAAATTGTCTCATCTACACAAGCAAATGAGGTTTGCCACAGAAAATTTGCTGGTGTGCGTGGGGCATTGGGTTCTACAACGAGACACAGGCAGGCATCTCAACATACAAAATAACTGGAATCAATTCAACTATAAACCCTCTAGTGGTTTGTGTATGACTTTACATCAACGAATTTGCCAGTGTTATGTTTTAAAAATGACCACCAAGGTAATCAGATTAACAAAAAAAAAATTCAAGCACTACATATCAACGATTAATTAGTATCAAGGAGCATTTTAATGTCTCTGTTGACAAATTCACTCACTTAAAATTTCTCGTGTCAAAAATATTAACAGAGGCTAGGCTATTGCGTGTCTCAACAAATGTCCTAACAGAAGTGTCCACTTTCATCCTGAAAGCTTTTATCGTCATGACTTACAACAACATGACTAGTTTCTGGCTCTGAAAGTCCGCAGAAATCACTCTCAAAATTCTTTAAATTCTTCAACAAGGAATAGTGTGAATAGCAAACTCCCCGTACGAATAATCGATATTTTCTCGACCGCTGTACATTCTACCTCCGCCGCTTGTGTTTGTAAGTGGGATTCAAACTGTGTCTTGTCCGCAAACTTGAAAATTTTCCCAGAAAAGTCTTGTGAAAAGTCTGTTTGAAAGCCTTTGTGGTCCTCGGCAGAGATCACTCTCAAAATTCTTCAAGAGTCCGTACGAATAATCAATGTTTTCTCGACCGCTTTAAATCCTACGTGCGCCGCTTGTGTTTATAAGTGGACTTCAAACTGTGCCTTGTCGACAAACTCGAAACCTTTTCTAAAAAAACTCGAAGAAACTAACAAAATAGCTCTTGAAACCACGATCAATATTCGCCTGCACTGGTGTCTTTGTGTTTACACGCTAAATTGACTGTTTGGGGCCTGGGCGTCATGAAGGCGAGGCCAGAGTCTCTACCAGTTCCCGGCCGAGCGTAGGCCCCTGCAAAAGTCTTCGGGGGGGGGGGCTAATTTGACGTCGACGACGACGGACCCATTACAGAGAAAATCTCGAATTTTTCTGGCTGTAAAACACAGGACACCCAACACACGATTAGGAATACGTTCTCCTTCGTCGAACGCAATATATAAACGGAGAGAAACTCTTAAAACATGTAGAAAGCTCCTTAGTGTTATGCAATCAGTAGAAAAGCATGTAATACTTCCATGAACACCGGAACACCGGAACACCCAGGAACACCCCCAAGACCTGGAACATCCACAAGAAAACCCGGAACACCCCCAAGAAAACCCGGAACACCTCCCAAAATACCCGGATCAACGCAAGATCTCTAAAAAAAAACTCAAAACTCCTCTAAAAAATAGGGAACCAAAGGAAAATAGAAACCGGCCTGAATACGAAACACGAGACCTTTAATTACTAAGATTACTATGCAATACAAATGTCCACCTTCCGTTCCTTTCTTTAATAACAGAACGCTTTAGTGCATGGCACTATCACAGGTAGCTGTAACAACTTTTCAGTACAAAGTTTGAAAAGTCAGACTACAAAATAGTTCTCAAACTGAATTTTAGCTAAAATGTTTCAAGGCAAAAAAAAGACCATTCAAATTCAAATTCAAAGACCATTCAAACGTTACTTGAAAAGAGTTGCGTGTTATGTTGAAAAAATGCAATACTGTTGAGAAAATGCAATACGGACCCAGGGAGAAGATTGAATTTCATCAGCTAAATAAACCAAACAAAGCACATAAACAATAACAAAACAAAGAAAGTAAATCTAGTACACTCTCGGACTGAACTCCTTCATAATATAGCTCTCGTGGTACTCTGTAAGTGGCACTCCCTCAGGGATAACCAGCGAGCACGGCACAAATGACGGCTCTACTGCTTGAACGCATGCGACTCGAAGATGGTAATGGGCGTCGGTTTTCCGTGGCCGTGCATACTTGTCAGGTTTTGGGGTCTTCGTAAGACGGCCTCTCCTTTCTGGCCGCACAAAAGTCGAAAGGTGCGTTGGGTACTGTTCCTTGTGATGTCTGAAGTGCCCCCTGCATCCTTGACAGACTTTAATTCTGGAATTCATCTGTTTTAATTGGAAGGGATTTATATTTTGAATGTTATTGCTTTGAGGATATAAAGGCTTTGCGCGTTCATTTATTGTCAACTTGGGGCTTGATCTTCTGGCTGTAGAAGGGACACCACCCTTACTACCAGGATTTTTTTGACGTTACCTTCTTAGTCAGGAACCAAAAAAGACGCCAACTCTGTAAAACTCGTTTACATTGTGAAAAGCGCTATAAAAAATAGTAATAAATGCTTAGATTAATTAAAAGGCGTGTTGCCTGACAACTCGAAGAAAGAAAGAAGGCACTTGAGGTTGCGTCAGTTCAGTCTCTACCTTTCTCCTCAAATTTAAACGACCCTTTACCGTGTCAAGGCAATAATATAATCTGACGATGCTCGAATCCCCCCCAGAAAAAAGGACTAAACTAACGAACGCGTAAAGCAAAGGAGAAAGAGTTCAGTCCGAGAGTGCACAGATCTTATTGTTTATGTGCTTTGTTGGGTTTATTTAGCTGTTGAAATTCAGTCTTCTCCCTGGGTCAGTATTGCAAGGTATTAAGTTAAAAACAAAATAATTAACTAAACTGAAGATAAATTGACGACGGCGACGTCGTTCAGCGAGCACGAAAACGTTAAATTGCAACAGTTCGCAGATCTTTGTCAGATATGAAAGTCAAGTGACTTTTCTCCCGGGACTCGTATGCCTTAACTACCCGAACGCTATCCAACCTATAGCTGAGAAACTACCGCAATTCGTCCGCGCCAAATGGGAGAAAGAAATCGCGAATTATTCCGACAACCACCGGGGAACGTACCCCCTTTCTCCAGATTCTCCAAAATTATTCAGGAGCAAGCAAAGATTAAGAACAATCCAAACATCCTCGCTGGTAAAGAAGCGAACCCCACCCAGGTTCCCCCGCCAAAACAACGCAGAGATCGAGACAAGAAATCGTTCAAGACTGACATTCCGCCCCCGGCTGTAAACAAACAGGGTCCCGGAAAAGAAAAGAAGGAGGATCCGGGAAAGAGCGAGAAAAGAGTAAACATTGCCCCTATCACGAAAGGGGTGGGCACAACCTGTCCAAGTGTAAGGTGTTCTCAGCAAAATCCCTTGAAGAACGCACGCAGTGGATAATAGATGCGCGTCTGTGCTTTCGCTGTTTCAGCACAGCCCACATCGCGAGTGAGTGCAACATTCCTATACAGTGCACTATCTGTGGGGACAAGCACCGTAGTGCCTTACTGCCCAAGGGGAGGCGGCCAGCCCCCAAACCGGGGAATGAAACAGTTAACCCAAAATGTACTGCACTTTGTGAACCTACAGGAGGCGTGTCCTGCAGCAAAACCCTGCTAGTGGACGTCTATAGCAAGCGTAGCCCACACCTCACCAAGCGTGTCTACGCCATTGTCGATGAGCAGAGCAGCAGCTCTCTCGTCACCAGCAAATTAGCCGACGACCTCGCAGCAGCTGGGCCCTAAGAAAAATACTTCCTGTCCAAGTGCAGCGGCGAGATAGAAGTGAAATACGGCCGAGGAGTAGCAGGCATGACAGTGGGGTCTATCAGTGGAGCGGATTTTGCCCTGCCTACCCTCACCGAGTGCGATACCATCCCTCAGGACAAACGTGAGATTCCAAACCCAGGCATGGCGAGGAGGTTCCCACATGTAATGGCCATAGCGCACGAAATACCTTCCCTAGATAAGACTGCTAAAGTTCACCTGTTAATCGGTCGAGACGCACCAGAGCTGTTAAAAGTTAGGGAATCCAGAAATGGCACAGGAGGAGCCCCCTGGGGCAGCAACTAGCCCTCGGCTGGACCATCAGTGGTCAGATGTGCCTCGACTTCGCTAGTAGTCCTGCGCAAATTCTCACCCGCGTCACTAATCTGTCCACTGATAGATGGAGAGAGCAGGAGACTGGAGACCGAAGCTACGAATTAGTGCCCTGCCCAAACCAATTCAAGGTCACAGATCCCTTTTGGAGCACGTCACTGACAGTATCTTTAAGACTACCACGAACCGACAACGAGCCCAGTCTCTCCCGCGAGGGCCGCACCTTTCTAGAGATTATAGAGAGAGGGATACATAAGAACGCGACTGGTAACTGGGAACTGCCCTTGCCATTCATCTCCACTGGGAGATGCCAGCGCCAGACCATGCCAAACAACTGCGTCCAGGCCATGCAGCGACTACAAGGGCTTCTTAAGACGTCCACCAGGAAACCCGAAATGAAAGCGGACTATCTGGAGTTCATGGGCAAGATAATTGAGAAAGGCCACGCCTCTCCTGTCCCATGGGACGACGCTCCGCCTCACCCCGGTCGTTCCTGGTACTTACTGCATTTCGCGACGTATCATAACACGAAGCATACCATTCGAGTTGTATTTGACTCGAGTTGCGAATTTGGAGGAGTTTCACTAAACAAGGTGCTCTTACCTGGCCCCGACCTGATGAACAAACTCACTAGTGTCCTAATGCACTTCCGCAAGGAGACTGTTGCCGTGATGTGTGACGTGGAACAAATGTTCCATTCATTTCACGTTGACCCGCAGCATAGAGACTTCTTTCATTTCCTGTGGTTCGAAGGTAACGACCCGTCAAAGCCCATTATGAAATATGGTATGAACGTCCACCTGTTTGGTAATGGACCCAGTCCCGCTGTTGCCACCTACGGACTTTGGAGAACGGCGGCATACGGCGAGGAGGAGTACGACGAGAAGGCCAAAAAGTTTATATGCCGCAATTTCTATGTCGATGACGGTTTGGCTTCGCTGCCGACCGCCCAACGAACCATAGATCTTAGTTAAAAGTGCGCAAGCCACCCTAGCCACTGCTAATTTGCGACTACACAAAGTCGTGTCGAATTCTGTGAAAGTCATGGACGCTTTCCCCACTGAGGATCGAGCTAAGGATGTGCGTGACCTTGACCTGCGAAGTGACAGCCTGCCCGCGCAACGGTCGCTTGGAGTTTTCTGGGATTTGGAGACAGATGCTTTCACCCTCAAGGTGTCTTTGCCAGAGAGGCCATTCACCAGGAGAGGAGTCGTGTCCATCGTCAACTCCGTCTATGATCCGCTTGGTTTTGCGGTACCTGTCATGGTCGAAGGGAGAAAGATACTCCAGCAGCTCGTACTCGTGGGAGAGCGGAGAGGCGAGAACAAAACCCCCTTAGCCTGGGACGATTCCCTTCCTACCACGATGATGAACAGGTCGACGCGTTGGAGAGTTTCTCTCGTGGAGTTACAGCACCTGTCCACCCCCTGCTGTTACGATCCAAAGGAATTCAGCACAGTGATCCGAGCGGAACTACACGCCTTTTCTGATGGGAGGGAGGACGCCATCGGAGAGTACCTGCGCCAGTTCAACGAAGCAAACGAGATGTCCACGTCTCTCATCTACGGCCAAGCCAAAATTGCCCCTGTAAACCCTACGAGCGTCCTACGACTGGAACTGCGCGGAGTGGTGCTAGCCGTCCAAGCGGCTCAGAGCGTCATCAAAGAAATCGACATGAAGATCTCCGAAGTGATATACTACACCGACTCAAAAGTGGTGCTAGGCTGCATTGCAAATGAAAGCCGATTCTACGTCTATGTAGCTAACCGAGTACAGCTAATCAGAAGTCTGTCTACCCCGGAGCAGTAGAGATATGTAGAGAGCGAGCTGAACCCCGCAGACTTGGCCATGCGCGGCATTCCCCCTGACAAGTAAATGGAAACGAGCTGGCTTAAAAGCCCAGAATTTCATAAGAACCCAGCGAGTACCCCACAAGCGGATGAAACGTTTACACCCAGCGCAAGTGATCCTGAAGTTCCTAAGGGCGTGCTCAGCCTCAGCGCCAAAGTCACGACGGATAAATGCAAAGAACCAGACCTTAGGACAGAAAGATTCCAGAAGTTTCCTTCCTTACGGTCTCTGCAGCGCGCAGTCGCCAATCTTATCATCGTGGTTAGAGAATCCAAACGCCGGAGAGACGCCAAAGCAGGAGGAGTTAATCCCAGGAGAGAAACGCCTTAAGTAAGAAGCAAACTCAGATCCCCAACGGTTGAAGGATGAGATCAAGATCTGCACGTCATAACCAGCACTACACAGAGAGCAGCCTTTGGCGAGTTGTTGCAAGATACCAGAACAGAGCCCGAGCTACCAAGAGAGGTCCAACGCAGCGCGAAGAAAGCCCTCAAGGGCTCACAACTGTACCGCCTCGATCCCTTCCTTGACAGCAATGGGATCCTGCGCTTCGGAGGCAGATTAAGGAGAGCAGAGATGGAGTATGGAGAGAAACACCCAATCGTGTTACCAAAAAATCACCATGTGTCACAGCTAGTGGGGAAACATTATCACCTCCAAGTGCGCCACCAAGGGAGACAAATCACAGGAGGCGCCATTCGACAAGCAGGATTCTGGCTTATTGGAGGTCACGACACTGTAACGAAGGTCACAGGAGCTTGCGTCCCCTGCTAGAAGCTAAGAGGACCACGGTTGGAGCAGCGCATGGCAGACCTTTTGCCCAATAGGACCGAAGTCTGTCCTCCCTTCACTAACGTGGGCCTTGATGTCTTGGGCCCCTAGGGGGTGCAAACGCGCAACATCAGAGGAGGAGCTGCGAATGCTAAGCGCTGGGGTCTGGTGTTCAAGTGCCCCAGCAGGGCCATTCACATAGAATTCCTATGAATCCCAGCGCCTTTATCTGCGCGCTAAGGAGGTTCTTCGCACTGCGTGGCCACGCTAAGCTTCTCAGATGCAATCGTGGTACCAATTTCATTGGAGCCAAAAAAGAGTTTGGAGAAGCAGCGTTGGGTTCAATGAGGAGAAAGTGGAGTAATTTGTGACGGAGTATGGATGCAAGTGGAAGTTCAACCCTCCCCACGCATCACATTTTGGCGGTGTGTGGGAGAGGCAGATCAACACCATCCGACGAGTGTTAGATGCTATGTTTGCCGAACTGGGCAAAACTCACCCGACACACGAATTGCTAGTCACGCTAATGGCCGAAGTGGTAGCCATTGTTAACGCCAGGCCGACTTCTGCGCTGCCGTCCGACCCAGACGACCCACAACCTCTGTCTCCTGCAATGTTACTGACGATGAAAACACGTCCAGCTGGACCCCCTCCGGGTCAGTTCCTACGCCCCGACATCTACGTGCGTCGTCGCTGGAGGCAAGTTCAGTTCCTAGCGGAGCAGTGCTGGACGAGATGGCTACAGGAGTACCTACAGAACTTGCAGCCCCGACAGAGGTGGACAGAGACGCAGCTAGACCTGTGTGTAGGAGATGTCGTCCTCATGCGAGACGAGTCGCAGCACCGCAACGACTGGCCACTGGGACGTGTCGTAGAGACGATAAGAAGTGAAGATGACAGAGTTGGAAAGGTTTAAGTAGAAGCTGTCAAAGACGGAGAAAGAAAGACCTATCTGCATCCCATCAAGGAGCTCGTCTTACTACTGCTCGATGATGGAGCAGATCCAAACCAAACTTAACACAAGGGCACACAATAAATAAGTAGCAAGGATTAGAATCCTTGGGCGAGGAGTGTGATGAACGTTCAAAAGTAATGGAAAAAAAAGGAACTTTAAGAGATCGTTTTTGTTTATGTGATTCAATTATTACAGATTCGTTTAGTTTAATTATCATTTAATCGTTTTATTGTCCGCTTTTTAGTCATTAATCAGAGCTTATTATATCATGTGATTTAGCTGCCATTCTAAGCTTAAAAGCCAGTCGCTTACATAACCTACGCAGTTATCGGAGTATCGGAGTATCGGAGTCGTCGGAGTTTTCGAAGTTACTGGAGTTGCCTTTTGGAGTTTATTTGTTTACCTCTTTAACGCAGGATCAGACGTGAGTGGCTATTGTATATATTAATTGCTTTTTCGCCTCCCTTGATTTCTGTTTTCGCTTGTAATTCTTTTAGCCTTGTTTCTTATTTCGCAATCGCAATTTGCTTCATAGTTTTCACCGCATGTGATAGTTGGTTGATCCGAATAAAGTCGTTAAAATCAAGTTTGTACATTGTGGTTGATACTTGCCGTTCCCTAATGTACTTGGGTACACGACAGATAGGGAATAACAAGCATCCTGTATTACCTTACAGCTGTACTCGACAGTAGTTAAGTATATAGCAATGCTAGCACAGCTGGTGAAATTAAATGAGCGCACCTAGTCAAATCTTCAGCTAAATTTGACCCAATTTATGTAATGACAGCACGAGCACAGCTGTCAAAATCTTCAGTCAAAGTATACGAAAGCAGTTGGTGAAATATACCCACAATTTCATATAAAATTTTATATGAAATCTCCAAGAAACTTTACCTAAATTTGACTGAAGATTTGACTGATAAAAGCACGCGAGCGCGCCTAGTCAAATTCTCACTCAATTTTCACCAAATTTTTGGTTAAAATTTTCCAAAGTCTTTTATGACCGTAAGCATAACTTGTCACGCCATTTTTATGAATATATCTTTTGTCGTCGAAGCAGCTGAGTGATATTTTATTCACCACATAGCTACCAATTTGATGTTTTACACTTTTGATTAGTCTCATTATATGTCGCATCTGCTTTTTGTTGAAAAGCGTATCTTTGTAATTGCCGTGTTGTATTTCTTGTTTTATCACATTCTTTTTTATTCCCTTTGCTGTGCGACTACCCTTTTCATTGTCTTTCATGTAAGAGTACATTTTTGACCTCAAACCAACAAACTCCACGATTGGGATTCCTGCTGCTTCATCCTTGAATTTTCCAATGACTTTCTTGTTTGAGTTATCAAAAAACGGGCTATTCTTTGGATAATCACTATTATCAAAAAGATGTTTGTCTTTCCAAAAATCTTGATAAACATCATCTGCTTCAATTTCATAGGTTAGACTGTCAGTATCTGTGAACAGCAACCGAGCTTTGTCACCATACTGACTTTTGATGTAATTGTAATGAAAATCATACATTAATGTTTTTGATAAGTCTAGGATGCACATTCCAACATATGCCGGTCTGTTCAATGTTAAAGTTAGTTTGCTTTTATGAACGGCAACTAAATCCTCATTAAATATTTTGCAGCTTATGAAACTCGGTCTGCTGGTCCACTTCAAAAGTTGTTCTTCATCAGTTATAAGTTTGATGTCCTGTCGCTTTCTCAGATTCTCCATCGTCTTTCCAAACACCGAATTGTTCATCAACTTGAAAAAATCCTTTTCAAAAGAGTTCTTTGCCTCTGCTCTCTTTTTTGTGTTAAAATCGATGTAAGGTTTCAACCATGGACTCTGATCGAATTCGAGAGCTCTATGAATCTTTGTTAGTTTCAACCCCAAAGACATATAGAGTTGCAAGTTGCGATAATGCAAAACATATCTCTCTTTATTTGACAACGTCGGCACCAACTTTTTAACCAGTCCAACCTTTACTTTAAATTTTTCAGCAATTTCTCGACAATAAGGTGACAACATATCTTCGGTCACTTTGATTTTTTCTGCTGCCAGTGGATAGTCGTTGTGGAGATCATGCAACTCCTCTGGATATTCCAAATCGACCTCCAATATCAATCCTTTTTCAGACTCATCATTATACTTGGATAAATCCACCTCTTTTTCAGTCAACCATTCGAACCCACCTGTTGGAAGATATTGACTCATTGCCCAACCATAAAGATTATTTGCATCCAGATACATGATGTATTTTGATGCCTCCTCCGGATTGTGATGAACCATATACTTGTTGTTTGCCTTTCCATATCGATTGGCGATGTAACTGATTCCACCACGCATACCTTTTTCAATGAATTGAAACATATCAACATCACTAATCAACTCCAATTCAGTTTTTGTCATTTTCAACATTGCATCCCAACTCAGACCGGGTGCTGTGAAATAATGAGCAGGATCCAATTCATAGTATTGTTGACATGCTTCGCGGAAATTTTCAAAAACATCAGTCAACAACAAAATATCCGATTTGAGATATAGATCGTGATACTCTCCCATTGATGATAGACCAAATTCGCTCCAAACATTCTGTGCATGTTGATACTCTTCATCTGTGATATGTTCATTATTCATAATACTGAAAAAATCTTCTTTCTTTGGTAACCTGCTGTCCTCAAACTTTTTAAAACTATTCATATAGTCATAAGGATAGACACCTTTCTTTGTTATCAAACTCAATTTTTCACCTTGAAATACTTGTCCCGTGTGTTTGAACGCTTCAGCAGGAAGATTATTCACCAAATTACTCAATGATGAGCTCATGAATTGAAAGCTGTCGACGAACACAAGGTTTTGACCCAACATGAAGGCCAGGTATTTCTCCATGTTACAGGGAATGACATTTATGCTCATCTCATGTTTCTTTCCTTCTTTATCAAAATACGCATTCTTTTTCACAATATTGCCAATCTCTTGCATTATAAAGTGACTGTCATACCCCTGGAGATTGTGAAACACCACAGGTATTTTATTAGTCATTGAGTAATTTAGATTACAATCTTCATGTGCTGAGCCTCTGTATTTGCCGGTGGCATGACAGTGATCTCTTACTCCTTGATTAGCTATGATATAAGGTCTCTTGCAGATGTGGCATTCTTTAGCTCTTTGGAAACTTTCCTCATCCTCGTCTGTCATTTCGAGAGGTTTTGTAAAATGATCATTTACAACATTTCGACAGTATTTAACTTCAGCCAACATGTCCTTCATGAACTTCTGAATGGCCATTTTTCCTCTGTGAATTTTGATTGGTTTTGAAAATTTATCGTCATAACAGCAAACAACTTTATAACCATATCCACAAGCCGTATGTTTTTGATATTGTTCAGTGCGGGATTTTTGTGGAGCTTTCTCACTAACTTTTTCGGTGATAGCTTCAAAATCAGCATAAATCACGAAAGGTGCTGGTAACTGTCTACGATAATTTGTGAATCCAATTGTTGATTCAGGTTCTGGCATTCTAATGGCTTGTTTCCCATTAATTTCAATACAATCAACTTTGTGTTTTTCAAGACGCTCTTTTGAGCTTAAACATTGAAGACAGTACATACAGAAATGCTTTCTTCCATTGTACTTCGTTTGATTGTGCATAAATTTATTGAAATCCTTTAATAAACAATAATGTTTTACCTCTCCTTCGGTTATTAAGAGCAGATTCAAACAAGAGTTGAACTTTTCTTTTGAAACGTAAATCACATACGGTTGTTTTTCCTCATAACCGAAGACATTAACATTGATACTGTTTTGTTTCTCTATTTTGTTGTATTGTTTTACAGAAACGGGAAACTCAATTCCCGAGTAATCCAATTTTTCTACATATTTTTTATCACACTCTTTTATTCTCTGTGGATTTTTATTCTGTGGTAAGAGGTGACGAATGTGGCACCAACGAAAACATTCATCGTCATTATTTTTCATGTTTATAATCCCTTTAGCTGGGTTCCGCAGCTCTTTGGGTAAAGGAATATATGAAGAACCTCTGAGTGGTCTGTACTTTACAACATTGATGAAATGACCATCAACAGATTGGATAGTCCATCCTGATCCTTCTGAAATCCATTGCTGAATCATATTTACAATCTGTTGTTGTGTTATTTGCAACAAGTTATCAATATATGCATCATTTGTTACTGTTTGTGACTTTGCATTGAAATAAGCCTCCTTTTCAATCAACTCATCTCCTTTCTGTTTTTCAAACGTAATCTTCAACGTTTCATTGAATTTGAGACCTTTCATCTCATTCAGAACCTTTAATAGATTGTTCTTAATCACTGAACGGGTGTTCTGAAGTTGAATTAATGGGTCTTGTCTGTTTGTGAGACCAATTTCATATGATCTTGTGAACCCTCGCATGGCTTGTTCTTTCTTTGTGAAAGTCGGTTCAGTTTTCTCTTCAATCACTTTATCAACATTTTTCAGCCACTTTCCCCAATTAATGACTTTTTCAGTCGTTTTTTGAACTAGATTTGGTAGCTTTTTGAGTGTTGTTGTGACAACTGTTGGTTTGAGGATGGGAACGTTAATCTTACCAAATAAGCTAGGGGGTTGTCTCGGTGCCGGTGTTGGTGTTGATTTATTAAAAATATTTGTTATCTTATCTTTTGCAGTATCAAACGCTTTTCTCAAGCGTAAATAACCTCTAAACCCAAGGCTTTTCGCAAAGGCTTTCAAAGGAACTTTTTGTAAATCCATTCTTCTTTTTTCTTATATGCAATATTTTTTAAATTATTTTTTCATTTCACGTTTCACGAAATGAAAAAGTTCAAGCAAAAGATAATATTACATTATTTCCATCCTTATCCACAAACACATGCCCACAATTTACGAAATAATGAGTCAAACCATAACTTTTACCCACCAATTTTGAACACTGATAGATGCTTTTGCATTTTGTGACGACCTGTGTGTCAACATTGGTAATCAACACCTCCTTTGCGTTACTTGGTTTGTTATACACTTCTTCGTCAAGATTTAACGCTTTTGCCAGCTCTGCTTTTGAGAGTTTATTTGAATATTTGATTTTTTTCCCCACAGCCATTTTTCGAATTTCTGCAAGAGTTAAAAATTTTGCCATTTTATTTTTATTATATGCAAGATTTTTTTAAATTTATTTTCACATCAGATTGTTAATATCTACCCAGGAATTGAATTTTTCTGGGTAACCGCTCCACTTCACCAAAGCTTTACCTTTTCGAGCGTCTCGTCGAATCACTTTCTCAATACGGTAAACGTCTTGAACAGCCTTCTGCATCTCCTGTTCATAAAAAGAACCTGATATCTCCTCACCACTGAGATCTTTGAGTCTGTAAGTGATCGGATTGGTGTATTGTATCTTGTCAACTGTGAAAACTTCTTCTGTCCAATTGGCTGTGTATCCTTTGTCAAAGACAGGACGTTTGTACTTAGATATTCTGACCTTATCACCGACTTTGAACTTTGGTTTTTGTCTTGATGTTTCCATATCACCGTACAGATTAAAGTAAACAACTCCTTCATTTTTCTTTTTGCTTGCTTCTGTTGGTGTCATCTTTGTGCTTGAATGTCTGGTATTGTTATACTGTTTCACTAATTTGGGTAACATTTCAAGATACTGTGTATTACCTTGAACAGTAAACTGCTTCCACATCTTGGTTTTGATTGTACGGTTCCATCTTTCACAAACTGACGACTTTTCTTCATTCTCAGTTGAGTATAAGGTTATTTTATTCTTATCAAGTAGTTCCTTAACATGTTTGTTATAATACTCTTTGCCTTTGTCTGTCCAAATATATTGTGGTTTTCTACCTTCTTTGAATATTGTTTTCAATGCTTCAGCAACGGTTTCACCTTTTTTATCCTTCAAAGGAATGATCCAACCGTATTTAGAGAATACATCTAAAACCATAAGAAGATATCTGTAGCCAGCGTTCCATCGACTGAATTTTTGCATCTCAACGATATCTGAACACCATGTCTCGTCAATATGGTTTACAATTACTCGCCGCCGGGTGAAGTTACGCTTTATCGGTTTATGAAGCTCATCAGCTAATTTTTCTTGCCAGTTTTCTTCACTCGACGGCCTTTTCAGTTTAAACCAAGACCAAGTTTTTGCTTTTTATCAATAATATTTCGTGCCATCCAATGACCCCATTGTCTCTCATTATAAGGAACAGAATCCAACGCTTTGACCATTTTCCTGTCGGCTTTGTTCTTGCATTTTTTATCATCTCTGCAAACTGAATAATCGACGTCATGTTGCATCGCTATAGCATCGGTCCTACCAGTTGGTTTGTCATATATCTCGAGTATCTCTCCTGTTTTTGGATCCCATCTCACCTGATTTTCAAGATCGTTGTAGGGGCCCGTGTATTTATGCCCTGGAAGAGTCCAACCCCCTTTTGGTTTAGGGAGTTTTCCAATGGCTTTATGTATATCTAAACTTCCACCATCCAAATCCTTCCTGTCGGTTTTATACTTTCTATTTGGTCTGATTTTAGTGGATAATTGATCAAGCATCTCTGATCCTGTTTTTTGAATGAAAGGAGTTGCTCTTTCCAAAGCATAATCGAGAGCCTTTTTCTGCAGTTTCGGGTTCCTTAGAGCTTCACTACCGTAATAACGCCCCATTTCAACCGCTTTTTTTCCAAGCCAAGGAATACCGTGTTGAATTAACATATCAGTGCCGGTCGATGCTATTGTATTCAGAACGCCCGCCCCTTCAGACGGGCTAATTAGTTTCCCGTTTGTTTCACGAATTTAGTTTTAGTTATACCACATTCAGCGCATGTGCAAAAGAACATAAGTCGACCGTTCTTTGCATATTTATAGCCCGAAGGCTCAACACACTCAGTTTCTTTTCTTTGTTTCACGCAATACGTTTTCATTTACAATATGATTACATAATTTTTTTAAAAACTTTTGAAATATCTTTCAATGAATCTCTCATTTTTCGTTGTATCATGAACATCAAAGACTTGCAAAAGGTTGAAATATGACACACCTTTATTCATCTCATTCAAAAAGTATAAACAAAAGTATCCACAAGTCGTTGTATTCAAGGCTTGTATCTGGTTATTTTGATGAATTAGAGTGAGATTTTTTTTCTTTGCGTGATTTACAATCTCTTGAAATGGTGGCAACCCAAAGCTGTCGAAATAATTAATTTTCCCATTCTTGACATGTGTTGCAACCCAATGACTTCCACTCATGTATGACGGCTCAAGATTGAAAATGAATAGCGCCATTTTGTGGTTGTGTGGAGCAGTTTGGTCTCTTGACAAGACACCACCTTTGTCTATTGGTATTTTAAGATGGCGACACCATCTTAACAAATCGTGGTTGCTCAAGGGTATGTCTTTGTGGAATTTTAAAGAATTGTTCCGAGAAGTGGAATCCCATTGAATGGACTGTTTTTCCCTAGAAGCAACCCATTTCCCAACTTTTTTTTTTTCCCTCCACCTGAAAAAGAGTTTTCTTCCCATGTTCCAAAAAAAGGAGGTGGTGGTTGATACACTCCAATTCTAGGAGCTGATCCACCATTTTTTTTAGGAGGTTTTCCAATTCTGGGAACTCCTGAACCCGTCATCTTTTTGAAAGCTTCAAGGGCGAGTGGAATACCAATTGATGCAAGAAGAGTGCCAAGAAACCCACCTGTTTGGTTTTTTGTGGGTTTTATATGAACACCAGAACCAGTTTGCAAGGCATTGAGAATATCCTTTTTCTGTTTATCACTCAAAAGATGTTTATTTGCGATGAGTTGATCTATTTTAGAATTTGGAATGAGAAAACCGCCCGTTTGTGAACCTTTTCCAGATATCTTTTTAACAATCTGAGATGCTCCTTCAGAAGCGGCACCAGCGAGAGCTGATAATCCTAGAGTCTTTGCTAATGTCGGTCCAAAAGTTCGACCAAGTGTCAAGATTGAACTCAAAAGTGAACCGCCGACCTGTTTTCTAATATTCGTCTTAGCCAGTTTTATTTCCATTCCTTTATTCATAGCTCGGTTCTTTTCCAACCTTTTAACGATCGTTGAAGGAACGAGAAGAGTATCACTTCCGCTGAGAGCATCATTTTTCAACCTCAGTTTGATTGTTTCACGGTTGTGAAAAGCTTTAGCAAGTTTCATTTTCTGAAAATCAGAAAGTGTGACATTTATTTCGTATAGTTCTGTAGACATTTTATTTTATTGATGAAAATAAAATAAATTCACGATTTTATTTCGAATCATTCGGAATAATATTCGGGATCATTTTCGGGATCATATTCGGGATCATTTTCGGGATAATTTTCGGAATCATATTCGGAATCATTTTCGGAATCATTTTCAATCATGATTTCATTGTCAATAAACTCATAGCAGTCGGCATCATATTCAATCAGTTTTTCTACATTCCTTGCGACAGAATCTTTTATTAAGTCATTTAGATCTGAATAATCCATATATATTTTCATTCCTTTCTCTTTCTTTCGTTTTCTTTCCAACTCTTCAATAACCGTTTCATTAAACATTGGAATTTCTCTTCCATCATAGGGGTGAATAAATTTCGACGGTAGTTCGATTGAAGGAACAAGAAGAGTATCACTTCCTCTGAGAGCATCATTTTTCAACCTCAGTAAGATTGATTCACGGTCGTGAAAAGCTTTATAAAGTCTTTCTTTCTGATTCTTTGAAAGTGTGACATTTATTTCATGTAGTCCTGTATTCATTTATTTTATTTAAACGAAATAAAATAAATTCACGAATTTTTTTCAATTAGACAATCATGAGTTCATTTCCAACCTTGTTGACAATGATCTCATTTTTGTAAAATACAATGGCATGAGCTCTCACATTAGCTGTTGGTGCTGCATTCAATCTGTAGTTCAAAATCAGTTGTTTTGGATCTCTAGTAACAGCCTCTTTTTGGTAGGTCAGATCAAAATAAACAAGACCGTAAATAGATGTGAAATTATGTATATTCAACTGCGTTCCTGTGTTCAGATCATTCTTTCGGAAAGCATAAGACATCAGATCGTTGAAGATTCTTACTTTCGAATCGGCATCATACTCCAATTCAGGATAAAAAGTACTGTTTCCATACTCCAAACGACATGATGCAAGAGAGCTATTAGCATCTGCAGAATTCAGCTTGAAAGTATCAAAAATGTAAGGAGTTCTCTCAGATTCCTCATTGTTTGGACCATTAGTTCTCTGTAGATAAATGAATACATGTTTAACATTGTCAATGGCTGGGCTAATCTGAAACATGTTTTGAACTGCTCTTGTATTTGCACTCTGAATATACATATCTTTCATGTACGTCCATTTGGTTGGTTTGAGAAAATCTTTCACAAATTCACCGTATGCACTATCTTTAGGAGCTAATCTTGGAAGCCAAAGATAAAGTCGAGTGACAACCACCCGTCCATTATCAGCAGCGGCTGCTTTGTGAATCAATTCATCATCATTATTCAAGTCCAGTTCGAATGTGAGCTGCATGGGAGGAAGCATCTTGTCTTCCAATTCCTCAAAGAAACTGTATCTGTTCAACGGAATGATCTCATTTATGCTTTTGGCTCCACCACCACCATTGTTTTGTTTCGCTTGAGTTAAAAGTCGCCTTGCTTCAAAACCCGAATTCGTATTTGCTGTTGAATCTTCTGTGTCAAGATACCAAAAACTATTTTTAGCAACTGACCTGCTAAAATCATCACTATACTCCAACAAATTTTTAGCATTTACAATTCTATGAATGTTGTCACTATCGTACACTATTTTGCCAGCAGATTTGATAACCATGTGTTTGATGAGAGAATGTGACCCATTAATCATTGAAATTCGATCGGCGGCCGCAAAACCGGATCCATCGGCTTTCTTTTGGAGCTCTTTGGTTACCTCGAAATATCCGTTGAAATAATCAAAAAAAGTGGATCTGTCGGTTATTGTGAATTTATATCCTGTTTTTTTCTGAGAATTGTTGTTTCCAGGTTGTTCAATAATATTGTCAGGGGAGAACCTAACCATTTCGTATCTCTGCAGTTTATCACTTGTTCTGAAAGTCATCTTTTATTTATTTATCTGTTTGAAATTTTTTTTTATTTTTGTTTTTTATACCGCTTCCAGAAATCAATCTATTCAATATCACATTATAATCTTCTTCTTTTTGTTTATTTGTTGCTTTTGGAATTTGTTTTCCCAAAGACTGAAGGTCTTTCATGAAAAGATGGCCTGATTTTTCAGCAACTTTTTCAACAACTTTTTTACCAAGTTTATCACCAGCACTTTCTATTCCTGATTTCAAAGCTTTTTTAGCAACAGGTTTTAAAACTTTATCCACAATCATTTTCATTGGTTTGAAAATATTATCCACAATCAAACCGGATCCTTTGTGTTTGTAAACAAATCTTCCAAGACTCGGATGAAAAATTCGTTTGTAATTGTACGTTGGCATTTTATAATTATCTTTTATTTTTTTTTTCTCTCAAAATCAGAGAAAATGATGTATCTGCGTCATTCAAATCTATTATTCGTCGTTTACCATCAGTAATGTATATCCGCAGGGTGTTTATGATATACTTATTCACTGGATAATATTGAACTCTTAAAGGCTCTTTAGTAAAAGCATAAGATGGTTGTAAATCATTTGTGCCAAAGGTGTAAATAATATCTGTCTCATCCCCATCAACAAGACTCTCTGAAATAAGATCACAATGTATATTCAAAATCTCTGTATCTTGACTGAGATTTGGTGTGTAGTCACCAACATTTTCAGAACTGGTTAAAATTCTTTTGTTGAAACCAATTAAATCTCTGAAATTTGATGTTGTGAGGTCTAGTTGATAGTTTGTTGCCAGATTTATTGTTGTTTTGAAAGTTGTGTTGTTAAATTTTAAGGTTATTGGATATGAAGTCGTGCTTGAAGTCTTTATTTTTGTTTTTTCTTTGATGAAATTATTGAAACTGACATAATTCCATGTGCCTGGTGGGAAGGTTATATCTTTCCAAGTTTTTCCACCATCAGAAGAGTATTTTATTTTTTGGTTGTCCAGCTCTGATGTGATATTAAACCATGTGAAAGACATGGATATAATTCGGCCTAAACCAAGTTCATATTGTCTGTTTGGATCAAGTATTATTGGTTGATTATATCTAATTGTAAAATCACTAGGCTTATTTTTTGTTTGTTTCTTGACGTTATGAGAAGATAATACTAATGTTGTTTGCATTTTTTAATATATTCACATGAAAAAGTTTTTGTAAATTTTGTTATATTTATCTTTATTAATTATGTAATTTCTCAATAAAATATCAAGAATAGCAACACCTGTGTTTCTAAGCTCTATGCTATTATTACCAGCATCAATTGATCCAATTATTAATACTAACTTTTTGAGAGCTTCTTCAGGGTTGATAAAAACAGCACTTACATTTCCACCTCGCTTTGTTGTTTTTCTTTTGAGACCAGAGCCTTTGATACTCTTCAACTTATTTTTGTTAAAGTTGATATAATCATTGAGAACTTTTCGAGCGTCGTCGATGACCTTTCTTCTGAACTGTGCTTCAGATTGGCTTATCAAACCTTTATTCAACTGCTTTGTAATGTGTGTTTTGTAACCTGGAAGTTGTTGTCTTTTCTTGACTGCATTTTCGATTTTCTTTGACAAGAAAGAATGCCTTGTTTTTTCTGTCATATCTTCTCTTTCGAGTTGTGCTTCAATGTCATCATAGTTGGCCAATCCAAGTTCATCCAAAGTCTCATTTATTCTATCTTCTTCAAAAATCTCATAATCTGGAACTTCATCTTCTTCATATTCTGGGAGGTCTTCAAGTTGTTGCATATACTCAGGATTGACATATATTTTCTTTTTTCCTGTTCCCAATTCTTTGAGAACATCATCATAGGAGGGTGGTTTTGGAACAAGCTGTTTCGTATTTTGTGGTTGAACCCCTTCATCAAACAAATCTTCAAGATTGTAATCTGGTATTCCTTCATCATCTATATTGATACCATAATCTGGAACCTCTGCTTTTTTCCTTAACAACCGTCTTTTAAAAGGTTGAGGTTGCGTCAATTCCTTCAAACCGGATGTTATCGGTTTGAAAAGCTTCTCTGCTTCAACATCACTCATTGAATCGGTTATTTTCTTTTGTTTTAGTGTTTCCCTGATAGTATTGACATCTTGACCTATTTTCGATCTTTTTTCAGCCATTTCTTTCCACTTGAGGAGACTCATTTTATTTCATTGAAACAAAAAAAAATAATATTTTTGTTTCAATTGAATATGAAAAAACTCGCATAGCGTGTCGCATAGCGTGTCGCATGGCGTGTCGCATAGCGTGTCGCATGGCGTGTCATATAAAATTATTGAGAAAAAATTCTGTTGTGAATTAATAAAATGGAAATACCAAACTATGATGTGAAAGGTGATAAAGACAGTAATTTCACCCAATTATATCCTTATATGCCAGATAGATGCTTCAGAATGTTAATTTGCGCTCCGAGTGGAAGTGGTAAAACCAATCTTTTACTTCACATGATAAACAAACCCCTATTATTTTTTGATAAGATTTATCTATATGCTAAAAACTTACAGCAAAACAAGTATCAATATTTGTTGAAAAAATTTGAACCTCTTTCGGAAAAATATGGTTATAATATCATTGAAGCTAGCAACGGTGAGATAATTCCTTTACATGAAATGGATGATGGAAACCAAAAGTTAATCATTTTCGATGATTACCTGAACACCGGAACCAAAAATGATCGAGAGATACGAAACTATTTTACGAACTCTCGAAATAAAAATTGCAGCTGTATCTATCTGTCTCAGTCTTTTTACAATACAGACAAAACCATCAGATTAAACTGTTCCCATCACTGCATTTTCGATTTTCCAAGCAAGAATGAACAGAGTAGGATATGCCAAGAATTGAACTTTAAGAAAGACGACTATCTCTTGGCAACAAATGAACCATATACTTTTCTATATGTTGATAAGCCACGAAAATTTAATGCAAAAAATTTTACTGAAATAATCTGAAGAGTTAATAAATGAGTTTCTACAACGGAGTATTGAATTTTAATCATTTTGTGAATTCGAGAGGCCTCAGAGGTTTACCCGGTATTGGATTCAAATTAGATGCTAATAATGATTATGATATGCAGAATAAAAAATTAGTGAATGTAAAACAAGGAACCAATAATAATGATGTGGTTACAAAAAGCCAGTTAGATAGTGAAATAGCTAAGATTCCAAGTGCGGATACAACTCAGTTTGTGAAAAAGACAGGAGCAACTATGAACGGAGACCTAATTTTACAACCACAGCCGTACCCAATTCGTGGAAACACGAATAAAGCCATCTCTTATAATGCAGCCCGGAATATATTCTTGAGTAAAAAAGAAGGCGGGTCTATGCTACAATCTTTAGACATGAACAACCATTTCATAACAAATATCAAAGACCCAGTTAATTCAGACCATGGAGTAAATAAAAAATATGTTGATAATCAGCTTGCGAAAAAATTAGATAAGGACACTACTATCGATATGAAAGATAATGCGATCATCAATGTCAAATTTCCAGTAAACCAAAAAGACGTTGCTACTGTAGAATATATCAATCAGAGAATCACTAACTCACAAAAAAATTATCTCAAACTTAATGGCACAACAAGTATGTCGGGAGACTTGAATTTAAATAACAATAAAATTGTTAACTTACAAACCGATTCAAAAAATTCGAAATCCGCAGTTAATGTTGAGTTAATGGAAAATGAAATAACAGATTTGAGAAATCTTGTCACTCAAAAAATTCATGAATCTCAGATTATTAATTCAGGACAAAAAAAAGACGCCTTCAGATACTTGATGGAAAACGACGACGAATCTTCAAGTGAATCAAATATCCAGGTTTTGGGTATTGTTAATTTTTCCAATTCTCCACATCAAATTAATAAAAAAGCTTACCAACTTAAACTCCTGTTTCAAAAAAGCTCACCAAACCAGTACCAATCACGCCTCGGTTTTAACCTTTATAAACTTCCAGTTGGTTACTATACTTTGGTAGTTGAATGGTTTCCGCCGGAAATGAGTGAGTTGAGTGTGGCAGTGCAAGGCACTACGATTTCAATTTCTAATTATGCAACAAAAACATTCGGAAACTATACCAAAACAGTTATCAATTTTCACCGATGGGGTAGCTCACCTCCACAATTTATTTATCTCGATCTACAAGGTACAGTTACTTTTCCATCACTTTTAACAATTGGACATCTTATTGTTTATGGTGTAAAAGAAACAATTTCAAACGTTGACCCAAGTGTCTATGACACCGCTTTTGTAATTGAAAACGGAAAAATGGTGATGGAAACAGATTTATCTTTAAACGGGTATAATTTGAGTGGTTCCGTTCATTACATAAATGGGATTTTGAATACAAAAAATGGGAACACATTTTTATTGAATGGTTGTGATAAAATAATTATTCCAAATCATAGCCGCATATTAACTATAACAGTGCTCTATTTCAAAGTCAAAAGACGATATACACCTATTTCTTTAAAAGTAAAACACAGTGACCATTTAACTCAATCAATCACTTACACTTCAACCCAATCAACTAAATCACAGACAATAAATATCAATTTAGTACTAGCGTTTGGTCATATGGGTGTGGAATTGGCTTCGGTTATAAAAAATGTGGAACTGTTACTGTTGATTGAATATAGAGTGCCATAAACATTTTTTCATTTATTATATAGCACAAGTCTACTTTTTTAAGAAATAACAAACTTTACCAACAAACTTTACCAACAAACTTTACCAATAAACTTCACCGACAAACTTTACCAATAAACTTCACCAATAAACTTCACCAATAAACTTTACCGATAAACTTTACCAATAAACTTTACCGACAAACTTTACCGACAAACTTTACCAATAAACTTCACCGATAAACTTTACCGATAAACTTTACCGATAAACTTCACTAATAAACTTTACCGATAAACTTCACTAATAAACTTCACCGATAAACTTTACCAACAAACTTTACCAACAAACTTCACCAACAAACTTTACCGACAAACTTTACCGACAAACTTTACTAATAAACTTTACCAATAAACTTCACCGATAAACTTTACCAACAAACTTTACTTTAAATACAAGTTCATCTGATATTACATAACAATCTGATGACTCATTTCCTCGGGAAAGTCCCTGTGGTTTTCAAGACAAAAAACTGTCTAACGCGTTAGAAAAACAATTGAAAAACTTAATGACTCATTTCCTCGGGAAAGTCCCTGTGGTTTTTTGGTAGAATCTATTTGCCATTCATAAAATCAAACCAACTTTGACATTAAACAGACCGGAATATCAACAAAAAGCAGATGCGACATATAATGAGACTAATCAAAAGTGTAAAACATCAAATTGGTAGCTATGTGGTGAATAAAATATCACTCAGCTGCTTCGACGACAAAAGATATATTCATAAAAATGGCGTGACAAGTTATGCTTACGGTCATAAAAGACTTTGGAAAATTTTAACCAAAAATTTGGTGAAAATTGAGTGAGAATTTGACTAGGCGCGCTCGCGTGCTTTTATCAGTCAAATCTTCAGTCAAATTTAGGTAAAGTTTCTTGGAGATTTCATATAAAATTTTATATGAAATTGTGGGTATATTTCACCAACTGCTTTCGTATACTTTGACTGAAGATTTTGACAGCTGTGCTCGTGCTGTCATTACATAAATTGGGTCAAATTTAGCTGAAGATTTGACTAGGTGCGCTCATTTAATTTCACCAGCTGTGCTAGCATTGCTATATACTTAACTACTCTCGACTTTAGACTTCGCAAAGTTCACAAAACAAGTCTGGCTTTCACTAGTCCCCAGGCCTGTGCAAAAGTGGACGGGAGCCCCAGTCCCAGCAGGCGTACAGTCAGGATAAGGTCGCACTGAACTGCTGAAGGACAGTCGGCCTGTCAGCTCACCAGCCTTCGGGGGAAGTTATTCAAACATGCAAGAGCCCTGCGAGTTAAAACAAGATGAAAAACAATATATTGTGTCTCCTCAATTAAGCACCCTTTGGTGTGTGAAAACTAACCCTTTCCCTTAAAGAGGGCAAAAAGAATGTTCATTCTAGTTTTACTGCGAAGTACAACAAACCGTCCACAGTTGACCTTGGTCAATCGATTATGAAAAGGGAAAAGTCAAATCTGAAGTCCCTTGAATGCCTATTGCAGAAAACACGGCACCTACTTTACGTATAACAAAAACCGGAAATGTTTGGAGATTTATAAGTCAGAATGCAACTAGTTTTCCCACTGGCGGCAATTCTTAAATGCCGTTGGGCCTGACCAGACACTAAGGACGCTTTTCCTTTAAATCTCATGAATCTCTTGATGTTTTGAACTTTATTCTCCTAGAAACAAAGTTTTTCATTTGCTAAATAGTGACTTGTTCAAGTTGTCGCCTGTAGTGATAACGAATTCCATCGTGTTTTTCACGCTTCCATGCTTCTGGTGAGTCCCGACCTGACTTCCCGTGAGTCGGATCGTCATGCTGTCTTTTTGCCTCGCGACCTGACTTCCTGTGAGTCGGATCGCCTGTGGTCACTGACGATTCAAATTATCGGTTTTATATTATAATTTGTAATAATTATCCTCTATGCCGTCTGTAGGGTTGGACAACATCTGGTAAGTTCTTCTTAGGGGCCGATTACAGGGCAAATTTCAGCCCGCCGGGCTGAGATTTCAGCTCGGCTTCCTGAACAAATCTTTTTGAAAAGTCCTTTGCGATTACATGAACAGAGTTTCAGCACGGTCAAACGGGCTGAAAAACCTCATGTAATCGCATTCTAATTTCAGTCCGGGCTGAAATATGAACTTGGACTTGCGCACCGCTTTAGTTGTGCCTGTAAAACGCTTTCCTGCAGATTTTCCCGCCAAATTTTATACATTGCGCCCAGGCTGAAATTCGCCATGTATTCGCGACAAAATTTCAGCCCAGTGGGCGGACCGAAATTTAGGCCCGGGCTGAAATTTGCCATGTAATCGGCCCCTTAATCCAAAATAGGGTCAAGTGACAACGAGAAATTGCCCGTCATAAGTCAAGTTGAGGCATTCAAAATATTTTCGCGTAACAACGGCCGCTAGAGAGAAAACAAAACAATAGCATCTGGTTGTTTGAATTGTTTGTTGCCTCAAGTCAAATTCAAAAGTTACAGTGAACAAGGAGATGGAAGCTGAAATTAAAAAGTAACGGATGCCAGCTCAGTTCATTAGCTAAAGATGCAAGTCAAAATTCCTAAAAAATTCGAGACCACCAAATTCAGTGTATAGTAGAAATGTGAAGGGGCCGATTACACGACCAATTTAGCCCGGGCTGAAATTTCAGCCCCGTTAGTCAGCTCGGCTCCCAAAACAAATCTTCTTGAAAAGACGTTTGCAATTACATGAAGAGAATTTCAGCCCGGCTGAAGGGGCCTTTACACGAGCCCGGGTTGCAGATTATCCCAGGTCAGGTCACTGTCACGGGTCCGCCCTTCTTCGGTCAATCTTCTCAAAACGTTCACATTAGATAACCCTCCAGCCCGAGTAAACCCGTCTTGCCGGTAACCCTTCTCGAGACCCAGGTTGATCCGTGTTAAGGGGTTCAAAATTGCCGTAGTTTTCTCACGTAAACAGTTGCTCAGTCTTCCCGGGTTCATGTGAAGGGGTGAAAAATGATCATCCTGTGAAGAATTCCGCCATTGCCAAGAAAGGGACACGCGCAATATTGACGTAAGCAAGAAAAGAGCAGCTCTGAGGACGAAAATGGCGTCGAAGGAAGTTGCTTAGGAGAAGTCCGATAAGTCAAGTTAGTTTCTGTGGTCTCATAGCATGTATATAGCTAGGAAGTTACTTACTGCCTGCGAGAGTATAAGAACAAAACGGATTGTTTAAAATGTGTATTTCAATGTAAATGTTGTGGCACTAAACACAGAACTTTGTAACAACATGTCACATCCATGACTTTGAGTGTTTTTCTCCACTTTGTTTGGAGCACGTAGATTCCTGGTAGATACCAGTCCTCAGTCGGGAGAAAAGTGAGAGCTGTCCCGCGTCATCTCGGGGTTTGATTAACCGGGCTTATTTGCTAGTAACCCGGATTCGTGTAAACAGAATTTACAGTGGTGACCTGACCAAGGGTAGTCCCCGGTCCGGGCTCGTGTAAAGATACTTTAAAAGACAGAAGCGTAAGGAGGGCAAATAGACTTCGAACATCCCCTTTCACCCCCAATACGCTGATTTAATACGCAGGAGCATATCTATTGACTTCGAGACAATAGAAGTCGATAAAGGTTTTGCAAAGACTAGTACTGAAAAAATAACAGCGCCAGATGCTGCAGAGAAAAATACTGATCGACAGTGGCTTTCGTTGGTTTCACAGACTAAAAAACCATAAGATAAACAAGACACTATGCGTGTTCCGATTGGTTAAAAAAATGGAGACGGAATTATTCTGGGAGTTTAGTTCAGAAAAGAAATAAAAACCTTCCCTTCCGTGTTGCCATTAACTTCTGGAAACATACATGAAAGTTTGAGATAACTTGAAATGGTTGTGAAAACATTCGCTTTTAGCTCGTGTTCCACAGCTTTCGTCGTTCTCTTTGTAATTCACCCGTGTTACCTGAACTTAATGAAACATCAGAAAAGCGTTTTCTTCTTTTTCTTCTTCTTCTTCTCCTTAAATAGAACCACTTTGCCAGGCTCAAACTGAAACGGCTTATGCCTGTAAGGTCCATCTTTACGAGTAAGGGGATTGTCTAGATTTACCCGGCACGAAACAAGCTTGCGCAAGTAAACAATAGGGGAACAAGCGACCCTGTCCAAAGTTATGTTTCGTTGGACTTGATCTCTCTTAGTTCCTTCCAGGTCAATGTAATTTCTGTAACCTGGAAATTTCCTTCTAAATTCTGGGGCAGCTTTGATCGTTTTAAAGCAGGAGAGAGAATCACATCAATTGTATATATAACCAGTCAAAAAAATGGAATAAATTATACTCGCCTTAGTCCCATTGTGCGAGGTGACGTAAAAAGACAACGTTGCAATGATGTTCTTAAAGTTGTACTCGGTGATGTGATATATGTCCCTCCAGTGGAGGAAAGAAAAGACATTACTTCTGCTCTTTGTGCCACCAGGCATTAGGGGTAGTGAGCAAGTAGTACGATAACAAGAAAACAAAGGGTAAAAACACATTTCAATTTATTCTTCAATGAGGGGGCGCTTTTTAGCGTCTGGAACAGAGTACATTACAACCGATGTAACACGGAATGATGATGTAACGGTTTTACATTGCACAAAGTAATATAAACTCGCACAATAAAGTGTTTTACTAGTAGGGCATTGAATGTATACGTCATTGCATGAGAATAAAAAGTCTCTCAACATAACAAAATACTTAAGTTTTATACACGGAAACTGTACTGAAATGCATTCTCAGGTCGCTCAATTTCACGGAGTTACACCCTTTAAGGTATCAGTATAACCCATTTTACTGTCCGCGCGCGGTCCGCTTTAGCGCTCGTTATTTTAACAAAAACCCCTAGAAACCATACATTTTTTGAAAGCTTAATAATTACAAATTATAACAAATTCTATTTTAAACGGTTAAAATTCACCGTGTTTCAAAAATGCGAATATGTCTGCAAAACTGCATGTCTGCATAAATCAAGTTATACGCCCGCTAAAATTAGCTGGGAGAAAACGATTAACATGGCATTCGTTTTTTCACACATTGACCTCCAAAACTGTGTCTCAGATTTTTGACACGTGCGTTTGTTATTTTTTTACTACAATATAAAGTTAGAAAAGAGAAAAAATAGAACTGCCTGCGGAAAAAAGTCATAACTTTTTAGTGAGAGGAATAAAAAGAATTCGCCGAACGGTATTGTGGGAAAATTATATGACAACAGTCTCTCCAAATTTCAGCCAATTTGGTCCAGGGGCTGCTGACTTGGAATTCAAAATGCACGTTCAACTCGCCTATTTTTTGCTTTCGAAAAACAGGGACAATATAATTTCGGCTGCGTCCAAGAGTAATGAGATTATACTCGGGATTATAACACCTCAGGAGACACCGCAGAGGAATCAATTTTCTCTAACAGTGGGACAATGACAGTTAACATGGAACAGGCACAAACTGCCGCGAAGGCGGCAAATAATTCTCCTGAATACACCGCTTTCTGCAGGGGGGAAGCCACAACTATCAGGTTAGTAAACGCAAAATTATCGTTTGATTTACCAGAACGGCTTTCAAATTTCGACGTAGGAGTTCACGTACAATCGTGACTAATCTTCGAAATTCTGACCAGGTCAATTAACGATGCCCAAGGCCCGCAGAAAGCCGCCGAGAACGTCCAAGCGAACAAAAACAAACGCGGCAGATGAGCGAGCGGGCGTCGTTATCGAGAGTTTGACTTCCGATGTCGATGCAAAGGAAAAGATGCTAGAAGAAATGACATTAGCTGGGTAAGGAAGAAAAGATTTTTCACCGGTGATTCTTTTATTCTACGAAAGACTAGTCAATATAAACAATCATGGTCCGCCGGATTGCAAACCGTGCCACGTGCTAGCGGCTACTAATTTATTCAGTCCCTAATAATAATTTACTTTCTTTTAGTTACGATGGGAGTCATTTTGATTCTTCACTGGAAATCAGCGTGGGAGACGAGATAAAATGCGGAAAACCTCTCACGGATTCATTTAGCTGTATTTTTGCGCGGCTCGCGCTCATCTGGTCGACCGTCTGCTCGCTCACTTCTCTATTGTTTACATCTTCTTCCACCTCTTCGAGCCATTCCTGCTGGTTGTAATACGACCCTCTGTCGCTTGCAGCTAAAATGGCTGCACATTCTTGGTTGAAACTTTTCTTAGCTTTCTTTTGCCTCTTTTTTGACGAAGAAAACGGGCAAGTTCTCTTTCTTTTGCCAGGCATCACCAAAGCGCATCGATCGCGTGTCAACTTCGCATGTGTGCTTTGATGTCACGTGACTTCTTGCCCCGCTAATTTTCCATATGACAGAACCTTTCAACGCTCAATTAAGTAATTAAGATGCAAAAAATCTTTTACGCGCAATTACTTTCGGCAGATATAACATTTTTTTATGCAGTTTTTTTTAAATGAAAGATCGTATGGAAATTTATCTATTTAAAAAAGTCAAATTATGAAAAATGGCAATTTTTCCGCTTTCTGATACCTTAAGTAAAAAGTCCACATGACATTCCCAGCACCACCTGCACTCCTGGGAAACGTGACCATCAGTCTGCCCATGGGCGATGCCTTGGAGCCACCCTAGTTTCCCTCGAAGCTAACAATAAAATTGTGGGTCTTTTTACCACGAATGCTCTCACTCGCCTTCACATTAAAACATGGACTGTCCACACAGAATGTAAAGGGAGTGGTGTGTGAAAACACCTTCTTGAATGGAATGGATGTAGTTACTCCAGCCTTTATGGAGTAAGGACCTTGAGGCTTAGGAGGGCTACAGTGTCCGAACAATGGAAACACTTGAACAAAACTGAATGCAAGGCTGGCACTACGGCAAAGGGCTGATTTATTTAAGGCCAATATTTCGGCTAACGAAATTAGCCTTCCTCAAGGCCAGAGCTATACAGAAGGAAAATTGATTTTCCTTCTGTATAGCTCTGGCCTTGAGGAAGGCTAATTTCGTTAGCCGAAATATTGGCCTTAAATAAATCAGCCCTTTGCCGTAGTGCCAGCCTTGCATTCAGTTTTGTTCAATTACACTTCAAGTGACGTCTGGCTCCAGCATCTCTACACCAGAGATCCGGCAAAACCGAACCAGTGCGGTTTAATTACGCGCCGTGTGGACCTCTGCATTCAAAGGTTATATAATGGAAACACGTATTCACCTCCAACGGCCGAGAAGACGGTCAGTGTGGCCCGTGTGTCACCCAGACGGGACGGTTCGTACGTTACTTCCACGCCGACTTCTGTGCCTCCCCTTGATGCCCAGGTTGCTGAGCGGCCTCTTTTCTTCATGGAAGTCAGTGCTGTCCACCTTGAATAAAATGTAGTCAGTCACTTTTAGTTGAAAGATTTTACACCCAAATAAGAATGCCCTCAAGAATTTACTTCGCAAACAGAACCACGGATAAGTACGAGTGAATAGCTTCCACTTGAGTAGTCACACTCTAACCACGAACACATACAGTTGACTTCCGATAACTCGAACCTTCAAGGGAAATCAAAAAAGGTTTGAGTTATGGGGAGTTCGAGTTATCGAGGGATGGGATTCCTGCTGACAGCACTTATCACATGTATTCTCACAGGAAGAACTGACCTGATTTTTCTCAGATTTGCTATAGCTACGGATTTTGACAAGTCCTTTCGTCTGACAAACAATTTCTTAGCCGAGTAACAGGCCATTTCCGAGGTTTTCTTGAGCCTCTTCTTCAAAGCGAGGCCTGGTGCACAGCCTTTTATATGAAAAACGAGTTTTCATTCACAAGCAAATAAAACTCAGTTTCAAACAAACAGGCTCAAGACAACTCGGCCAATAACAGGTATTACTAGATCCGGTCGTCGCCATAATGGCGACGGCCCAAAAGTTATTGACAAGTTTCATAACGAATTCATTCAAACTTTAGATCGGCCCTATCAATGGAAATCCAATGTGGCCAAACGTTGCCTTGCAGTTGACAATATTTTTTTTTTCTCCTATGAGGTGCTCAGAGGCAACTGTATATCATAACCAATATAAAAAATTGCTAATTGTCCCCGGTGAACAAAACAACACTGAATATCATATGTCTATTACAGAAACAGAAGAGTATTAAGAATTACTTTCAAATATATTCGTTCTTGCTAGGGGTCCTGAGCCCCTCATTTTTGGTTGATTCGTGACGCCATACACGACGAATTATACATCCTTTCATTGCAGGGTGACGATACTGAGTAGGATGGGGAGGGTCAAATGAAAATCTCTCTTTTTTTTAATATTGACGGTTAAAATTTAACAATTTCACGGTTGACGGCTCCCTCATCTCTTGACAGTTTCGGTGTGGTTTTCTTTTCCCTGAGTAAGGGGGTGGGGGGGAGAGTTTGGTAGCTTCCCTTTACCTGCCTTTAAGGTCCCTAGCAAAAAATTTAGGAAAACCCGCAACAAAAGGAGATCAAATTATTTGCATTTAACGTGACTGTTGTCTCTGATTAAAATATCCCCCCCCCCCTCCCTCTGCTACACGTGCATTCACTGGTTTAGGGATCTATGAACTCGAACTCCGTGATGAAAGAGATCTTGTTTCTCTTTACAGTAAATAAGGTAGAGGCAGTTGCGAATCAAGGAAGAATCCAGGGAGGGCAGGCCTTCCTTTCAAGGTTAAATTTCTCTTTTATACTATTTTAAAATTATCAAATGAATTTTGAAACCAGTAGACCAAGTTTATCAGGAAATATATCAAGTCTTATCAAGGAAATATGATAACTGAATAGCGCTTGTCAAGACTCACGCAACTGCCTGCTCATCACCGGGACATCATTTCAGAATTTTACAGTATTTTCTTTAGTGTCGGCCACTTTGTACAAATTACAGTGTGAGCCACGTCTTTAAAAATTTCGCATCTGGCTGCCCCTTGGCTCCATTGACAATGATATACTTCCTGTGATAAAGAATTTATCTCAAGCAGACACACCCGGGGGGGCGATACTTCCGTATATAAGCTATATAGTTATGTGGAATAGGGTTTGGTTCTCAGTCCTTAAATAGGGTTACCGGCATTTGCCCCTTTTTGGTATTGTGATCCCGGTGTGATCCTTAGATAGGGTATCTTTTTTGTATTAGCTAAAATTGCAGAACGTAAACGCAAAGCTATTAAAACCGAAGATAGTTCTATGTTTCATGCTAAACTCCACATGTTACAGAAAAGAAACAAAAACGACCTGTTTATACAATTATTATAGCGATCATCTCTTGAATAGGATGCTATTTTCGGGTTTGGGCCTTAAAAAGGGTATCAGTTTTCGATTTTCTATCTGTGAAACTGGGTCAGGGTTTAAGAACCTCTGCGGCACACACCTATCCTAAATTGTCGGGATACCTCCCCCCCCCCCAGGCCGACACATAAAACCAAGCTATTTTTAATTGCAATTGAGTAGTGTTCATGTTTCACGTTTACATATCTCGGGCGTGATAGTTTTACCTCACTGTAAGCATAGGAACAGACCTAGAAAGAAACGTCTGCGACTTCGATAAATACTGGCTGAAGTTTGATTGCGTCGGCTGAAACAATGAAAAAGCAGGATAAAGAAAAGAAGCACGCGAACCGAAGAAAAACAGTCTACCGGTTTTGCTCCACGTCGGGCCTGCTGTTGTCTGTTGTGTGTTGTATCACACTAATTCATGTGGAACTCACAATAGAAGAACATCGTCGACTGTTATCACACTCAGTAACATCCTGTGACCAGATGGAGGCAGAAATTCTTCGAAAGGTAAAAGAGAATTGTGGAAGATGGCAAGATATGAAAGGCAGCCATTCAAAAGGTCACTGGCAAGAGACAAGAGGTGAGAATTGTATCGTCCTTTTTGCTTGCATTAATTTGTTATTTTCGTCGATCCCCTTTAATTTTTTCCCACATTTTCTCGAGCTTTCAAGAAAAAACTGATACTTAAACGTGGTGAAGAACACAAAGCGCAAAAATTTGGTTCTCTACATAGTGGCTACTACGAGCAGTCTCTCGTTCCGCTCAGGGATAGTCGGGAGAGAAGATCAGGACAATCGAGCAAGCGCAAAATTCACCTACCGGGTAAAGATCCCCTAAACACGCGTGTCACGTGAATATGTATGAGCCGCTCATTACACACGTGCGTCATGTTTTCACGCGACAGTCGATTTTCGCGCTCAGTCGCGTGTTCTTTTCGTTCCACTATCCCTGAGCAGAGGAGAGACTGCTCGTTGTCTACATAGTGGGGACACAGTTTGGGAACACAATCTCTATCTACTCAGCATTGAGTGTGATGTACTGTGTATATTTTCTCTATAAAGAATGCCCGACGTAGCCAATCAAACCAATCCGAACGAAAAATCAATCGAACTCAATCGAACTCCAATCGTTCGATTGTTTTTCGATTGGTTCGACAATCGAACATAATCGAACAGGAACTTTTCGGTGAGTGCGATTTCCGAACTTAATCGACGAGTTGTAAATGCCCTAGCTGACCTCCGTCGTTTCCGTCGAGTACCTTCGGAGCTGGTCCTCGATCTCCTCTTTTCGTTCTAAGCACTCGTGATAGCCTTTGAAAACCACTTCGAAAATGTAAGTTTCACTTGCGACATCTCTTCCGTGTACGCTGGGTGTACGTGGTTGAAATAGAAGCCTACACATAGCCTATTTAACTGCAACGCACTGTTTGAAACCAAATGAAACCGGTTTGGAATGACAAAGCGCAAGCCAAGGACAAAGCTCTATCGGTCTAGAGTTCGATTCTGTTCGATTAAGGCCGCGGGTGAGAGACTAGATCATCAGTATTCATTTATTTAAAGCGTATGCACGAAGTGCGACGAATGATAAGCGACATAATGCGCGAAATATTCATGAGTAAGCTCTGCAGTATAAAATCTTTGGTTTATGCATCAATGATTGCTCGTGCGTTTAATCGTGTGGCCCGGAACTATTGTGCATTTTAAGTATTTTTAAATAAAAATTTTCATAATAACAATAATAATAAATGCAGAGTTATATGATTATTGATTATATATTGATTATATAGATGATTATTTCATATATTCATATTCAATAATAAATGCGTTGAGCGCTCGCTTGTTGTATCTGTACTGTTCTTTTTATTCTTTATATGTTAGTTGAAACGTTAATTGCAACTTTTTAGAATATTTCCAGCAAAACAAAACAAAGATAAAATACTGTTTCTATTACGAAGTTAAGGTATAAAACCGCTGCAAAAACCGTGTACGATCAACCTGGCTCAACGTTGGATCAGAAAGATCGTGATCAGTCAAAATTAATAAAAATATAAATGATTGTCAAAATGACTACTGCAGGGACTGATCAAACAACGTGAAAAGACGTGTGTTACGATATTTCGACTGGCCAATACCAGTCTTCATCAGGTTTATTATGGCAAATCACGAATTTACAGAAATATATATGTAGTAGAACAATGAGCGGAAGTTACATATATGACGTGGTATGGTCAGTAGCTTAGAAATGATAGAAAATGAAAACAATTTTCAGTTACAAATTACAGTTCATCACGTTTATTAATGCCTAGAGGCTCAAGAGTCTTAGCCTTGTGAATAATGTGAGCCTCACGTGAATAATATGAGCCTCACTGTTTCTATCTCTATCTCGAATACTTATCAAGATCACCAATTTTGTGTCCAATATTTATCAACATCTGGGTTTTTCGTAAGGGGAACTCCGTGAAGTTTTTTTTTTGTGTGTGTATATATACACTGCTCCACAGACTGGAAAATAATAAAAGAGTTCGATTTCGTCGTTCTTTTTGGTTTTAGTTTTTACTTCTACGTTTAAGCGGAAAAAATCCGCTTTGAAAATTTCGATAGTAAAATTCTCTTTCTATTTTGTGTGGGTATAAATATTAATTGGTTCAGCGCCAATGCTTTTTTCTTCGTTTGTTTTCGACGGAAAACACACGATTGTTTGTTTCTGGAGTGTTAACAATAGCTTCTTATTTTTATATCCATAATTAGCATAATAAAATATTCTTGGTTTAAGGCCGCGGGTGAGAGAAACTAGGTAATCAGTATTCATTTATTTAAGGCGTATGCACGAAGTGTGACGAATGGTAGCGACATTGCGCGAAATATTCATGAATAAGCTCTTCAGTAAAACATCAGTTTCTGAATCAATAATTGCACGTGCGTTAAATCGTATGCCACGGATATCTTGTGAATATCAAACATTTTTAAACAAAAAATTACTGTCGAAGTCTGTTTTTTTTACGTTTTTTGAAACGTTAGTAGAAACATTTTAGAAGCTGTCCAACAATACAAAACAAAAACTAAAATAATACTCCTTAAAGCTAACATAGAGTTTTGGAGACGCTTATACTCTTTAATCTCAATATTTTGCGATCTCTAAATTGCAACATATTGTTTTTTTTCTGGACAGTGAACAATAACTGTTACAATTTAATTTCCATAATTAGCATAATCTTACCTTAAACATTCGTGTTTATTCACAGGCAGCCCAAGCTAAGGTTGAGAGCTGCGCATAAATTGGACTGTTTTTTCCACGCTATGCATAATAATGACATCGGCAACATTTAAGAGTTTGTATGGAAATGATACAAAATGTCTCAAATTGCCACAAATCAGAAAGAAGTCGAAATAAAAAAGATTTGTCTTATTTCATTGTTTTATTGGTCATTATTGGAGAGCTTCCTGGGCTGGTTTGAAGCTTTTTGGGCGAGAAATTGAGGTTTATATTTTTCATCAGTTACTGAACGTTTAGAATTAATTAAAGGCAGGAAACAATTTCACACTGCACCTCACTTGAGGTTCGATAAATTCCATCACAATAAACGAATCGCCCTACAACTTCAAAGGTG
Organism: Siderastrea radians; assembly: GCA_964017195.1. Lineage (NCBI taxonomy): Eukaryota > Metazoa > Cnidaria > Anthozoa > Scleractinia > Rhizangiidae > Siderastrea > Siderastrea radians. The sequence goes on from OZ024890.1 coordinate 17,983,108, forward strand.
TATTCTTGGGTCTTGCCCATACCTCTGTTCTTTCTCATGGGTTCCAGATCCTATTTTAAGCCGTCGAAAATCCCTCTTAAATACGAAACTCGTCTTTCCTGGTATGCGTTTTCATTTGAAGTGCACACATGAATCATTGCGAGCCGCGTTTGGACGACAAAATGTCCCTCAGCCGGGGACAGGCTGAGTGAGATTGTCGACATTAGCAAACACGACACTGCGGAGTCCAGAGAGGTCGGTTTACAGAAATAGAGAAATATTGGAACGGCCGTGAAATTCACTCGCCTCACTTGACTTCGAAAACCCTAATTTTGTTTTAGGGACGAACGAAGAACTATCTTTTGCTGCACTCTAATCCAATCCATTCGATGATTTTGTGCCGAGTATTTGGCGCAAGTGATCCTGCTCACTGCCCGCAAATCAACCTCATTATTTAATTCCCATATATAGGGTTGTCTGCCCTAAAAAAAATATTGCTGTGACCGTGGAAAATACCCACCACAATTTCCATTCCTTTGAAAACCGGTGCAGTTTTTTTTCTAGGTGGAAACTGCTCCTCGGCTCTGCTTCTAAATTTCGACAACATTTTTTTTGCGGTAAACAGGTAAATGTGACGGAACAAATCACTATGCTAATATATTGTCGCACGAAGACATTAAAGCGTGCTCGTGGCGTCAAGTGAGGCGACTAAATTTCACGGGCGTACCGATAGTTTTCTATCAGGCCCTCCAACCGACCTCTCTGGACTCCGCAGTGTCGCCTTCTGCTTGTGGACAATCTCACTCAGCCTCTCCCCGGCTGAGCGACATTTTGTCGTCCAAACGCGGCTCGCAATGATTCATGTGTGCACTTCAAATGAAAACGCATACCAGGAAAGGCGAGTTTCGTATTTAACAGGGATTTTCGACGGCTGAAAATAGGATCTGGAACCCATGAGAAAGAACAGAGGTATGCGCAAGACCCAAGAATATACCTTTGAAGTTGTAGGGCGATTCGTTTATTGTGATGGAATTTATCGAACCTCAAGTGAGGTGCAGCGTGAAACTGTTTCCTGCCTTTAATTAATTCTAAACGTTCAGTAACTGATGAAAAATATAAACCTCAATTTCTCGCCCAAAAAGCTTCAAACCAGCCCAGGAAGCCCTCCAATAATGACCAATAAAACAATGAAACAAGAAAAATCTTTTTTATTTCGACTTCTTTCTGATTTGTGGCAATTTGAGACATTTTGTATCATTTCCATACAAACTCTTAAATGTTGCCGATGTCATTATTATGCATAGCGTGGAAAAAACAGTCTAATTTATGCGCAGCTCTCAACCTTAGCTTGGGCTGCCTGTGGTTTATTCAGTAAGCCTTCGGAGGCCCTAAAACCACCAATTTCGTGTCCAAGAATACAGGGCGGATATAGAATTTCCTGAACTGACACAACAGGCAGATAAACTAGGTGTTTTATGTAGATTGTCACAACAGAAGCAATTTTTTCAAACAGGCTTTTTAACAGAATATTGAAGGATTTAAATCTAAACAAGGACGATTTTACTCATTTAAAAGCTTACAACTTTCAAAGGAACTCGAAATCCCATAATCGGCTTCTGTTGTGACACCATAGAGGTTTTAACTGATCGATGAGTGGTAAAATCAAGAAGTGTTGTCTTCTTCACGAGGAGAAAACTTGGACACGAAGTCGCGTTTTGCAAAATCTCAACTTTTGAAGCTCAAAACATCGCAAAGAAGTGCAATCTGTCAAACGAAAAACAACCTTGTTACATTTCCACCATTCCCCAAGCTCTCTGTTAAGTTTCAACGGAATCGACTCCCAAACGTTCAAGATATAAAACTTTTTAACGTAAGATCTCCACCAAAATTTTGCCTTATAAATTTATTCATGAGCAGCTTGTCACCCGCGGCCTTAAACACTCGTGTTTCTTCGGTAAGCCTTCGGAAACCCTTAAACCACCAATTTTGTGTCCAAGAATGCAGCTCGGATATAGAGTTTCCTGAACTGACACAGCAGACAGGTAAAATAGGTTTGTTGTAGGTTGTCACAACAGAAGCACTTTTTTAAAACAGGCTTTTTAACAGAAGTTTAAAGTCTTCAAATTTAAGCAAGGACGATTTTACTGATTTAAAGGCTTATAACTTTCAGTGGAACTTGAAATCACAAAATCGGCTTCTGTTGTGACACAAAAGAGGTTTTAACTGGTCAATTAGTGGCAAAAACAAGAAGCGTTGTCTTCTCCACGACGAGGAGAAAACTTGGACACGGAGCCGCGTTTTACCAAATAATTTTGGAAGCTCAAAGCATCGCAAAGAAACGCACTTATCAAAGGAAAAACAACCTTGTTGCACTTCCACCATTCCTCGAGCCCTCTATTAAGTTTCAAAGAAATCGGCTCCCAAACGATCAAGATCTAAAGTGTTTTAACGTAAGACCTTCACCAAAATTTTGCCTTATAAATTTATTCTTGAGCAGCTTATCACCCGCGGCCTTAAAGAAGTGTTCGATTTTCGAACGTTCGGTTGTGTTCGATCGGCAAAACGTCTGGGTGAGTTCGATTATGTTCGATTGCCGAAACCAAACCAAATCAATCGAACGATTGAAGTTCAATTGAGTTCGATTACCGAACGTTCGATTGGCTATGTCGGGAGAATGACGCTACCTTTTTTTTCTTTTTAAAAGTGTCGTAATGGATCCGTATACGATTTGAAATGAATGACCTCAGTTATTTATTTTCAAGCTCCTCAGGTCTCAAGAGAGAAACGCGCTTCGCCCGATAATTCACAACCGAAATCTCTTATAACAGCCTCTGAAGTTAAACTCCTGATCAAACAGGAGCTTCGTCTGCTGCAAAACCAAATCTGTGCTAAAGATGAAACGCTCTGCCGTTCAGGACAAAAAGGTAACTCAGGACGTCGGGGAAGACCCGGAATCCGAGGGAGACCAGGTCCCCCAGGGAGACAGGGACCAGAGGGACCCCCCGGTAAACATGGACCTATAGGACCTCAAGGAGCGATGGGCATAAAGGGGGAACTTGGAGTACCCGGTGACCCTGGTCCCGCAGGCCCTAGAGGCCCGCCAGGTGTGAAAGGCGCCAAAGGTGAGCCGGGCCTGTCCATCTCCGCTCCTTTTCTGCTGCAGCGTCCAGTCAGAACAACAGTCAATGAAAGTCAGACAGCCATCTTGAAATGTGTGGCGCATGGTAATCCACCTCCAAAGGTCACGTGGTCTAAGCTGAATTCATCACTTCCTGTTGGACGTCACGTTGTAGAGTCCAGAGGCGCTCTGATTGTAAAGGACGTTAGACCTGGAGACGACGGAGTTTACAGCTGCAGAGCTGAAAATTTGCTGGGAAGCGTCAACGCTACAGCTAAACTAACTGTTCAGTGTAAGTTGTTCCATAAAAATGCTCAGATGTGTCAGTATTACGTGTTGGATATATTGAAGTTTCTTTACAAAATCCCAAATTATCAAACAAAGATAGAGTAACTGTTCAGTGTAAGTTGCATACTTTGTGTTATAATAATACTCAAATGTTTGATTATTTCGCAAAAAATAACGTTCTGTATGATATTAAAGGAGGACGTTTCACCGGCATGCTTTGCGCGCCTAGTCAAAGCATATTATCAAAGCGTCTATCACGTGACCTTCTCATTTGTTGCATTTGCGAGTGGAGAGTTCTTCGAGGCGATGGAAATTGTTGAGGGAAATTGCGTTCCTTTCTCTACAGCAGACTTGCTTTATGTCCACTGTATTGATTCAAACGTTCAATTCGAATATTCCTTTAGTGGAGTAGCTTCTCTAAACCTAATAAGCGTGCTTGGACACGTGAGTTTCCCGTCAGATCCTCGCTCAAGACGGCTTGTGTTGTTTCTTTACACAAAGGAAATCAGGGATTGCTTAGAAAACAAGAGATCCCCGATTGTTTGTAGAGTGAAAGCAAGTTGTTTCTTTGAGGTAAGTCAAGTTTCCGTTCTCTTGTTCAACGTTTTCTCGCTTTCAGAGTCAAATATGCGGCAAATGTCGCGATGTGTTCGTGAACCAGCTGAGTTCGAAATTTAGATTCTGTAACTTTCCTTCGTAGTAGCTCGAGTTTTTGACACGCTAAATGTCTTTTTAATGTTTATTAAGCATCCCTGGTTCGGTAATATGTAGGCTACAGCCTGTAATGACTTTGCAAAGGTTTTACAAGGTTTCAAATCGTAGCATTTCCTCGGTGAAAATGTGAAAATGGCGCCTATTTCGAGCACAATTTCAAACCGCCGTAACTTTCTAAAACCTGGAGACCTTAGGCGACCTAAGCGTTTGAAGAACGTTCAATGATCTAACTTTGCATAAAGGCGAGTTTTGTTTTTAGGTCTTAAGTGAAAACGGAACAATGGAGCAAAACGTAAGCCGACCAATCATTCCGAATGCAAAACGAAAGACCTAGCGATCCATGTAATATATGTTTGTGAAACAATCACGAGCTCTCTTCCCGAACAAATACTTCTTTGTCGCGGCTAAAATAACGAACAAAGACTAAAGTTTTCAAAAATTGAAAAGGTATTGTAGTAGCGGCTCATTGAAGCGAGATTCTTACCTGAGAAAACGGACCAAAAATGGCGGGAGGGCAACTTCGCGAACGCCATTTTGAACACAAATTCGCATAATTGACTGAGCGCGCAAAGCATGCCGGTGAAACGTCCTCCTATTATGATATTCTTACACATCCTAGGATAAAGACATGTCATCAAGGATGGTGACAAAATATCACCTGAGAAATTCTATTCAGGAAGGTTAACATGTTTCAAAACTTCCATTACCTTACCTGAAGAAAATCCAGTCTGTAAATTTAGATGAAACTCGCCTTGTTCAAGACAGACTACAATTTGTCTTGGTAAGATAAACAGTGGAGGAACTTTATTCATGTTTAGCTTACAGCTTTTGGGGGTGTTTAAATAGAACAAAATGTAATGTAAAGAAGCGCAAAGAGGACAAAGTGCGTGGAGATTGAAATAAGCGCCAGCCTTAAGATCTAGTAAGACTTCTGTCACCCCTATCAACAAGATTGGACAGACCTAGTATTTCACTTTCATATAAACCATCTGAATGCAATGGTCACACGACACAACTCCGCGGTATGGCCAGTACCTTACGCATGTGCACAGCCATATCACCCGGGCAGTGGCATCCATGAACAGTTGTTTCGTCCTTGTTAGGGCTCATCAGCATGGCATAGCCAGGCGTAAGGGTCTCACAGAAGACCATCGACCCCGCCGTTTACTGCCGAGGCGAGTGCAGAAACACTCCTTTAAGCGCCAGTTCCACAGTGACGACATAAAATGTCAAAATAAACCACCTGAATGCAATGGTCACACGACATAACTCCGCGGTATGGCCAGTACCTTACGCATTCGCACAGCACTCACCTCGGCAGTAAACGGCGGGGTCGATGATCTTCTGTGAGACCCTTACGCCTGGCTATGCCATGCTGGTGAGTCCTAACAAGGACGAAACAGCTGTCCATGGCTGCCACTGCACGGGTGATATGGCTGTGCACATGCGTAAGGTACTGGCCATGCCGCGGAGTTGTGTCGTGTGACCATTGCATTCAGATGGTTTATTTTCACCTTCATATGTTTAGAATCCAAAAATTTCTAGAATGCTATAATTGTTTTTATTTTATAAAGTAAATTGTTTTTTCCAACAGTTGTTCCCAAACTTTTATTGTCATCCAATCGACTGATGGCTGAAGAGAAACAAAACGTCACCATCGCCTGCACTGCTACTGGTCAGCCGCAACCTAATATCACGTGGTCCAGAGCAGTGGGAAGTTTACCTGAAAGTAGAACTGAAGCGATAAATGGAACCCTGACGATCCATGAAGTGGCAAAAAAGGACCGTGGACTATACATTTGTCAGGCTCAGAATATTCTTGGTTCAGCATCTGATTCTGTTCAACTCGTGATATTCTCTCGTCTGCGGTTCAAAGTTCGTCCTCCTAAAGATGTGACTCCTATAGTTGGTTCAAATGTACGTCTACCGTGTGTGGCAGAGAGTGACCTGAGAACTACAATCATGTGGACAAAGGATGGCAAGCCACTTCCTGTTGAGTCTAGTGTTCTACTGAATGGAACACTGGTTCTTCAGAACCTCAAGAAATCCCATGAAGGATCTTACACCTGTAGAGCGACTAACACTCTGACAACAGTAGAAGCTCAAGTCAAAATCAATATTCCAGCTCCTGGTTCCTGTTCTGCGATAAAAAAATATGTCGGCAGTGTAAGCGGAAATTACGTCATTGATCCAGATGGCGAAGGTGGTCTGGCACCATTCACAGCCTATTGCGACATGAGTGGCAAGAATGGAGTTGGCGTGACCGTTATCAGTCACGACAGTGAAAGCAGAATATTGGTGGATGGATATCGATCTTCTGGTAGCTACTCACGTGACATTCATTACACAGGAGCGAGTCTTTCTCAGCTGGCGAGTCTCACCAGAGTATCCTTACACTGTGAACAGTTTATCAAGTATGAGTGTTACGACTCAAGGTTGCTCAGAGACGGACAGGCCTGGTGGGTGTCACGCGATTCTACTAAGATGACGTACTGGGGCGGATCATCTGTCAGTGGTAAATGCGCATGCGGTATGACCAACTCATGTGCAGACTCCGGGTATGGTTGTAACTGTGATAAGAATGATTATGTGTGGCGTGAAGACAGCGGTCTCCTCACTGACAAGACACGCCTTCCAGTCAAACAGCTCAGGTTTGGAGATACGGGGTATTCTTCAAGCGATCAGGGCTACCACACTTTAGGAAAATTCAAGTGTTATGGCACGACACAATAACTGTGGCTTATAACCACAACGGTTTGGTTTATGCCAATGAGCGAAATTAACTTCATTGTTTTCCGTTTCCTAAACCGCTCTCCATCACCTAAACTCAAATAATAAGAAACTATGCTGATCTTGTTGAATAGTATATTACAAACTAAATGCGAGAACCATGTAAGTCCAACTGCATCTTTTGCTAAGTAAATTGTTCGCAATATGCCCAAATGCAATTAAAAAGTACATGTAGTAGGGCAGTCACAAAACGAAGGCGAAAACTAAAGCAGAGACACATAACTTTGTAACAATCGAGAGACAGTTCTTTGCAAGTTTATTTGTTTGTTTGTTTCAGATTTGTTTGTTTGTGTTACAAGTGTTACAAAGTTTTAATCGGTAAGCATTTGCCAGCCGTCTTTGATTACTGTCTTTTTAAGTCAGTATTTTTCAACACCGTTTAAAATGTTGTTGGACAAAAAAAAAGGCTGAGTCGGCAGGCTAGTGAACAACAACCGAACATGTCCTAACTGGTTGCTCAAAATAGAAAATAAATACGTATTTTGGCAGAACTTAAAGGCAAAGAGAGACCTTTTTTTTCAGGGGAACATTCACTTATTATTATGCTATGTTGTACAGTAACTGTGTTGTGAATGTAAACTTGTAAAGTAAAACTTTCCACCTATTTTACAGTAGAATTTAAACATTTGTAAGGTAATTTTTGGTATGCCGAATGAAAATTTAGACTTAGAACCTTTCGCGTGTTTTGGCAGCTACCGTGACGTACAGTATTTCAAACAAGAGTCTGAGTGTTTTATAAAGTTTCCAAACCCGGGGAGACGGATGGAAGAACATGGCCCCAGGTTGAGTGATTTTGTTTTAGTGTTTGGAAACCCCTGATCAAACACGAATCATTAAGCTTTGAACTTAATTCTTTCACAAATAATTTTTTTTTCCTTTGCTAAATAGTGACCTGTCCAAGTTGTTGCCGGCAGCGACAATGAATTCCACCGTATTTTTCACAGGTCAGACAAACAACATATTATTCAGTAACGCTTTTTGAGAGGTTGTATGTATGTAGTATGATTTCAACTCGTGTTTCTCTGGCCTTCTAACCTCATCCAGCTGAACAGAATGGAGCGTTCTGGTTGGCTGCTAACATCGTCTGTTATGAATGACTTTGTGAGGTTTGGTCATAAAACTTTTATGTAACCGAAACGGTATTCATATCTGCGATTTCGTATTTAGTAAAGTGTTCATCTTTTGAAGAAAGTTTCTGTGTCTACTATATCTAAACGCCTCCAAACGAGCTGTAATTTCTTGGCTCAAACAATGACTTGGGAGTTGGAAAGAGCATAACGAGTGAGATCACAATGAATCAGCAATTGTATATCGCATGTAACCATCCCAACATTTGCGTATTGTCCCCAAAAGATAGAAGTGCAAAGGAGAACTAATAAATTTCCAACTATACAACAGCTCGTCCAGCAAGTTTCACTTGCAGACCTTGTGGTAGAGTGTGCCTGTCACGCAATACGCCGCCTTAGTGCGTAGGAGCATATACAGCTATTTCAATTAACGTTGTCGGAAAACCTACGCGATAAGACTGCATGGTGATGTATTTACCAACGTTAGCTATGGCTCACCACAACACAAAATAAATCACACAGGCAAGTGTTCATGGCACTTTCACCCATCCTATTGCAGCAACAACCGTGTAATTAGCCGAATCACTGACAAAATTTCTCAGCTACCCATACTACCTTTCGGTCTTGTCGCGTCAGCTCGAGGTTTTAAAATCCGACAACGTTAATTGAAATTAAAATAAAAACCTCTCCTTTCACATTTTCATTAACTTATGGAAACACTCATGTTTGGGGCAACTTGAAGCAGTTGTGAGCACATTCGCCTTTAGCTCGTGTTCTACAGCTTCAATTTCTCGTTCTCCCTGTAATTCACCTGTGTTGCACGAACTTTATGAAACATCAGAAAAGCTTTTTTCCTTCTTCTTTTTAAAAAGAACCACCTTACCAGACTTAAACTGAAACGGATTATGTCTGTAAGGTTTTTCTTTACGCGGCAGCGATTGTGTCAATTTCACTGCCATGAGTCGAGCTTGCGCAAGCAGACAATAGGAGAAGAACCGGCCCCAAGCCAAAGTTATGTTTCGCTTGGCTTGGTCTTTCTTAGCTCCTTTCAGGTGAACATATCTTTAATAACCTTTTAAATTCTCAAGGTGGGGCAGCTTTGATCGTTGAAAGGCAAGAGAGAGAACCGCATCAAATGCATACAATGGAACAAATTATACTCGCCTTAGTCCCTTTGTGTGAGGGTGACGAAAAAAGGCAACGTTGCATTGCTTCGATTTTGAAGTTCACACAGAGTGTTGATGAAAAAGAAAATCGCAAGAATTTCTGTGCGTTGGGAAATCTCACCGAAGTGAAAGGCCATGATGTTCTTAAAGTTGTACTCGGTGATGTGATATATATCCCCCTTAGTGCAGGGAAGGAAAGACATTACTGCTGCTCTTTGTGCCACCAGGCATTTGGGGCAGTGAGCAAGAAGTACGATAAGAAAACAAAGGATAAAAACAATTAATTTATTTATCAATGAGAGGCGCTTTTTAGCGTCTGGAATAGAGTACTTTACAACCGCTGTAACATAACACAGAATAAAAACGGTTTTACATTGCACACAGTAAAATAAACTCGCACAATAAAGTGTTTTCCTAAGTACAGCATTGAGAGTATACGTCATTGAATAAGAACAAAGTCTCTCTCTACATGAAAAAAAATTACATACGTTCTATACATGAAACTGTACAAAAATGCATTCTCAGGTCGCTCAATTTCACGGAGTCACACCCTTTAAATAGAAAGTCCACATGACATTCCCGGCACCACCTGCACTCCTGGGGCAGGAGACCATCAGTCTGCCCATGCGCGGTGCCTTGGAGCTACCCTGGTTTCCCTCGAAGCCAACAATAACATTGTGGGTCTTTTTTCCACGGATGCTTTCACTCGCCTTCACATTGAAACATGGACTGTCCACACAGAATGTGAACTGAGTGGTGTGTGAAAACACGTTCTTGAATGGAATGGATGTAGTAGCTCCAGCTTTGATCGAGTAGGGACCTTGAGGCTTAGGAGGGCTACAGTGTCCGAACAATGGAAACACGTATTCACCTCCAACGGCCGAGGAAACGGTCAGCGTGGCCCGTGTGTCGCCCAGACGGGACGGTTCGTACGTGACTTCCACGCCGACTTCTGTACCTCCACTTGATGCCGAGGCTGCTGTGATGCTCTTTTCCACATGGAAGTCAGTGCTGTCCACCTTGAATGAAATGTAGTCAGTCAGTTTTAGTTTAGAGATTTTACACCCAAGAATACCCTCAAGCATTTACTTCGCAAAATATTGAAAAACAAACAGCACCACAGGTACGTAGGAGTGGATAGCTTCCACTTGAGTGGTCACACACTATCCACGAACACATACTAAAACCACACAGATAGTTTAGGGGGGTAAACAATCACGATGACAAAAACATACAGTTTTCCAAAACGTTACACTTGCGACGTGTAAGAAATTCCCTCCCATTATGGCTCCAAGTTTAAGAATTTCATGAAGTAGCTCATCTCGCCTTATCTTGAGAGGAAAGACAACCTTTTACTTGGGAGTTCCTAACTAGCACAATAGTTATGCCACGAAAATACAGCTTTAGTTTCCTCCTCTTTTGGTTATCTGACCACCCAAATAACGAAATTTCTAAGAAATACGGAATAAGACGCAAACTGCATTACCTTACAGCTGTACTCGACTTTAGACTTCGCAAAGTTCACAAAACGACAAGTCTGGCTTTGACTAGTCCCCAGGCCTGCGCGAAAGTGGACGGGAGCCTCAGTACCAGCAGGCGTAGCGGTTAGGTTAAGGTCGTACTGATATACACCCAGTTCTGAACTGCTGAAGGACAGTCGCCCAGTCAGCTCACCAGCCTTCAGGGGAAGATATTCAAACATGCAAGAGCCCTGCAAATAAATACAAAATATTATTATCTCCTATAAAGAAAACAGTCAGATCCACATTCGTTACTAACTAAGGTTGAGAGATCCTTCTGCCTTTTTAAACATGTGCTACTTAGTAACACTACTAACCTCTGACAAAGGAGGCACGGTGAAACTCGGAGGCAGCTGGATATCAGCAACAGAGCACTGTGAGTTGAATGTCACAGGGGTACTGAGGGGATTATGTAGCGTCACCACATGGGAGGTGCTCTTGCGTATGGGTGTGGACAGGTCAATAGTCGCCATCACTCCAGGAGGCACCGCCTTAAACGTCACGTAATAAAACAAATATTCTCCACTCTGCTCGTTTCGGAAGATCACCTGCAGGTTGTCAAGGAGAAAAGAGTTAGAATAGCACGAAATGGAGTTAATATACGCCTGAAATAAGAAAGTTGACTATCGCACTGCACAGAAAGAAAAAAGAAAAAAAAGGAAAGAAAAAGAAAATAAGCCGCAGTTTCCTGTCAAGAGAGCAATTGTTACTACCCAACAGAGGACTTAGTATAGACTTCGTGAGGCAAAGAAGCTAAGGTAAAAACTGTAGGAAAATAAAAGAGCACCTGTGGCCACTGATTAGACAAAAACTCCAAAACAAAGCCAAACAAAAGAAAACAAGAAGAAAAAATTAAACAAAGTGAAAGAGATAACACAAAGATGTCAAATGCCGTGGTAACCGTCCCGCGAATTTCCTTTTTTTTTTTTTGTTTCCACACGTCATTCTTTTCACAGCAGATTTGCAAATCTTAATTGTTACCATAGCACTTGCATAGATGCGCTCTAAAAGACGAGTCTTTCATAATATAATAAAATGACAAAAATTATAATAAAAAATAATAAGACACGTTCTCCGCTGCATTACCGCCATACCTTAGCGCTAAAGGTCCCCTCTTTATGAGCAAAGAAGTTCAATCTGTACTCCCGCTTGGACAGCCCAGGGACGTCAATGTAATCCAGCCCCTTCAGTGTAGTAGCACTGTCCGGTTTGTCAGGTTTTAGCATCTCTATAATCACGCGGAATCTGAGAAAATAATAGATTCCATTTTCACCCTCAAACAGTTTCGATCAGTTTGTTTAGGGTTTTCCGTTTACTTGAAAAAAAAAAACTGGAAATGGCAACCCCCATAAGAAAACGATCACAAAAATCACGTCGTTTCAGTCCATCACGATAAATACTCTAATGATAGGCACATGGCATCTGTTTTCAGTTTTGATAGTTCTGAGAACAAAAAGTACCTATACACGATACGGAACCTCACAATTATTGTTTGACGTTGTAAACAGTTTTACACACAAGACAGCTTCAGATCTGATAGTGAGAAAGGAAAATGACTTCAACGGGGAAAACAAATAATAATAACAAAGAAAGCACTTTATTTTAAGAGGGTGTCACATAAAAGTAAGAAACCCCGGGGGGGGGGGGGGCGGGTACTCCATTCATATTTGGGTATAGGTGAGCCGCTGATGGTTTGAAATCCTGACCCTGTTTAGGACAAAAAAAATCCTAAAATACATACCCTGTTTAGGACAACAAGCTCAATTTTATTACCCTGTTTAGGACATGCAACACCCTGTTTATAACTAGGACAGACTCCCGCGAAATTATATACCCTGTTTAGGACAGACTCGCATGAAATCACATACCCTGTTTAGGACAGAGAGGCCAAAAACCATATCCTGTCCAGCGGCACATCCCCGTATAGGCCATATAAGGGAGTACCCCCCCGGGTAAGAAACTAACGAACTTGTGGCCCTAACAGAAATTCTATCTACACCCTCGAGTTACAAATTTTTTCAGTCCTTAAAATCGGTTAAAATACACAATCCTTTGAAGAACCTGCGGTGTAAAATCAGTGGTAAGTGGTAAGTGCAACTATTAAAAAGAAGAAAATTCTCAAACCTCCGTGGTCGCCGCAGCCAGTTGGTGACGGTCAGCATTTCGGTGTAGGGTGTCTTACAAGGCACTTCTCTTTGAATGTTGTTGACAGGTTTCGGTCCCTCTGCGTTTCCGGTCACGTTATACAGCAGGCCATTGCCATCCGGGAGGGCGAAAAACACAGAGCCCTGAAACAAATTAATATCAAACGTTGAGACGAATTTTCCAGATTACGTCTTACAAAATAACGTAAAACGAACAGCAACACGGGCAAGTACTGCTGAGGAGCTTCCAGATTTTAGGGTTTCGTCCACAAACTCAAACCACCTTGACCTAAAAACACACAGGCTTGACACCGGAAGTGAGAGGGCTAAACACGCAAGTACATGATCGGACGGAAGTAACGGGTAAGCTGGAATCGCAGTTTGATTGGTGCCAACAAAATGTAACACTGATTGTTTCGAAAAGACTTAAAACCTAAAGTAAAATTTAATTCGATTCCTACCATATGCTTCTTTCCCTCCTGAGTCATGGTCAGCGGTCTGTAAGTAAGCTCGTAGTTCTTACTCTGCTGTGGTTCAACAGTGATGGTGTCTGGACCGGACCAGTACTCGCCGTCTATCACGGGCCGCAGCATCCATAACTGGTTTGTCCGGTTGTGGATAATAAGGTTTCGCGTTTCGCGCGTGCGGACGTGAGTTGCAAAGTGAAGAACCTATGAAAAAGTAAACAACGGTGAACACGGCGATTAACGATGCACAATGCGGGTAATTAAAGGCCAATCGCGCCGGCCTTTGGGTTGAAGTAAGAATAGACCTGACTTTGTTTTGATACAAACCTTCTTGATTCATATATACACTTCATATTATCCCTATAATATACTGTTTGTACAAGAGCAAAGTCAACCATAGCCTCCATTCCACTCAAGGGCCAGAACATTGAGCAGACTAGCACCTTGGCTAATTCAGTGAAAAACAAGAGACTAGAAGAGTACGTATCATTATAAGCCACAAAACAATTTCCAGATCCATTTGAGAACCTTTTTCAAAATGACGCTTTATTTTCAGACTTAACCGATATATACCTGATAGTGAAGCAAGCCCAAAAGCAAATGCAAGAAAATAGAAACTGTTTTTATATTATACCTGAAACAGGCTCTAAGTTTCTCAAGTTTTGCAAAAGAGACGATACTTTGCTAGCAAGTAATTTTGAACCTACAGAGATGGAGTGTGCGTGTTTTTACCTCCTTGAGTGGCGTTTGAGGAATACAACTTCCGGTCAGCACCAGTTTCAGCGCTTTGCCTCCCTCAATGGCACATCGAAGATTCTGCCAACAAACAATACCGAATTTAAAAAAAAACGGCAGAGCAACAACAAAAACAGGCATGCCTTCTTCGTTGTCTCTTTTTACTGGAGAAGCGAGAGAAGCATTTTATTTGTATATCGAAAACCTAGCATCATTGAAATGTCCCCTTTGGAGAGGAGTCGCGAATCCCTTGAAAAGCTCAATCATTTCACAAATGCAAAATCATTAAAGGCCTAATGATCCAACAGTTTGCACGCTAACTTGAACAAACAACTTCACTGCTACGTTGCAATTCCCTTCGGGAATAAACATACACACACAGTGCACACAGGAGACGATCAGTTTCAACCCCCAGGATGAATTATGTCAAGAACGGTGTTGTTGTTGTTGTTGTTGTGGAATACATTATAACCTTTTTGCCTTGCACATAGTTTTTGCCCTGAAACGATGTTTTGAGTTGTTGAGAGGGCCAGCTTAACACGAAGCTGGGGACCAACATAGAGTTCTCCTCCAGGCAGTTCCGCTCGCTACAGCCCTCGTGCGTCGCGCTGACTCAAACGCCTAACTAGGTGCCCGTTGGACTATCTAGAAAAGGACTGCTAGTAGTTTAAGAACCACTCACCTCATATCTGATATCATGATTGACCACGGTCGGGTGAAAAACGATCTCAAACGACACCTCCATGCCCGGTGAGATGTACCCCTTGACTGGCGTGATGGAGAAATCAGGCTGGAATTTCTCTACATTCCACGAGAAGGCGGCTCCGATGTCACCAGTATTCTGCATGATCAGCTTCCTGGTGCTACGACTGCCGAGGACTACAGCACCAAAAGGCACCGAGTCACTGTCCAGCGCAATCTCTATGCCTTGACATGAGCCTGTCACCACAAAGATGGGCTGGGACATACCTGCACACTCTAACATCACCTGAGATGTTGAAGAGGAACATGTCATGAGTGTATGTAGTAATTTAGCACTTTCTCCCCAAGAGGTAAATTCTGAGTCGTGTTATGCGGTTCTATCTTTTCAGAGCACGAGAGTCGAAGAGAGCACGTAAGAGCTGCACAGCAAACAATTGGGACAGATTGAACACCTTTTGATTCTTGTCATAAAGGATAAATGTGCGATGCCAGGTAATTATAACTTTTGAGTCTGCTGTGGATTTAATCCTAAAAAGTATCGATTCAAATAACAGCTGCTGTACAAGGTGGTTCTAACTTTTGCGTCTGTGCCTGAAAACGTGAAGAGTGTCCATTCAAAGCTGCTGAGTAGTAGAACAGACCCCACTACCTCGAATCCCCGCCAACTGGAACAAAAATCCGTTAACAGACTATCTCAAATTCCCTTTCTCGAATTTTTTATCGTTCCCAGGCGAGTTCGATATACGGAAGGACTTCTGTTCTTCATTAAGGTGCTGTTTATGATGCTGAGTGTTTGAATCGACTTTGGAGACAGTGGTTGACATTCTAAACTTAACTGACTTCCAAATGAAAGCTACTGAACAGCACTCTCTCGGGTTTGCGGTTTATTTGTCAGCGAGAAGTTCCACGATTTGTCCATCCACAATAGAGTCCTCACCTCCTCAGTAAAGTGCGGTATGCGTGACTTGGGTTTGAATGTCAACTCCACGCCACATGATCCACCGTTCGCCCTGAGCGTGATCTCTGTAGAGGGGTTGATAGAGAGAATGTTGGCTTGTTGTAACGCCACTACAGCCGGCGTGATGGCCAGAGTGAACGTGATTGGAGCGGGGCTACGGTTCACTAGCTTCAAATTCCGCTGGCTTGTTTGACCGACACGCAGAGCGCCAAAGTTCACCTTCCTGTCTGAGGGATTGGCAACTTCAACCTAAAGGTAGAATAATAATCAAACCAGTTTGATTTGTTTGTTAGCCACTACTGTCGTTTACTAGCCTACTTACTTGCTTGCTTATAGGGTATACAGCTAAACATCTTTTTATCGTTTAGTAGAAGTTATCTAGTTCCGTCTGACATTTAGACGTTTGATTTGTCGGACCGCTTTCAAAGGACTGACTGGCAGACCGACCGATCCGAGTGACCGAGGGTACGCGTTTACTGTAAATAACAAAAATTGCACATGCAGTTGCTTGTTCTGACTGGCTGATGCGTAAAACACCTACAGAAAGACATCTAAAAGACCAAATCGGCTCGGATGAAGAGTCGGAGCATTCCCTGCTTCTCGCTTTTAAATTTTTTAAAGCGAAGCTTGGCGCACAATCCTTCACATCACAATGAGTTTTCAATCGCATGTGAATAAACCTACTTTACACGCGAGTGGTATTGCACCAGACATCATTTTTTTAATGAGGCTTTAATGAGGAAACTCGGAAATGGTAGTTTCTCTAGGCAGTTCAAATGTCCAACACTTAGATGTTCAACCAACAGTCTAAAATGCCACGCAAACTACTTCCTACTATTCTTTATCGACACCGTGAACAGTTGACACCGTGTAACTCAAACGAATGCAAACCTACCTTCATGTCAGTTCCCTCGCCAAATATCTCCACATTCATGGTGGACAGACCGTTGATCTCAAACGGGATGATCTCGTGGTATCTCTTGGCCTCTCGAGGATAAAACAACATATCGACCTGCATTGCTTGGTTAGGAATCAAGACTCCTGGCTGACAGTTAACCTCCAGATGTGCACAGTTCTCGTACTGACACTCGATACTGCGAAAACGAAAAGAGCAGGAACGAGTGAAGTTCGTACCCTTTTTCAGAGACAATTTTCCAGGACTTTACTAGGCTCGATTACCAGCCGCTGTTCGGGAAATGAACGGCGGAAATCGAGCCTAGGACTTTACCAGTACTTTTTCAGGAATCAAATTTTTCCAGAGTTCCCAAATGCACAATAATTGAAGCAATAACCCAAAATAGAAATCCAAAAATAATACTGCAGAAAATTGTTTTTAAAGAAAACGTTATTACAAGAGTTTATATATTTCCAGGACTTTCCAGGACCTGCCATAATTTTCCAGGACCCTCCAGTCCTGGAAAATGCCAGAATAAAATTTCAGGACTTTCCAGGATTACCCGTACGAACCCTGATGAACGTTAACTCGATAATGATAATGATAGTGATGAATAAAGTAATAATTTATACAGCGCAAAAATCCATACAATGTTCAGATGCGCTAAAATAAAAAGTCCTAAACTACCTATTCATAAATGAGAAAAAACAAAACGATTTTAAAGCTAACACGAATAAAAACAAATAAAGCTAAAAATTAGTGTAAAAAGTTAAAAACTAACTTAAGTTAAAAACTGAATTCAAATGCCATTCTAATAAATATGAGGCAAAAGATGTGTTTCCCAGACGGCTTTGGGACGAGCATTCCACAGTTTCGGTGCAGCAACTAAGTTCTACGTTTCTTTGTCACAGTCAAACACAGTCACAATGAGTTTGCTCTCATTAACTGTTCAAGAAAAGTGAATAAACAACTCTCTAATTAACGCCCAGTATAAACGTCTTCTTTTATTTGTAACCGGCTAACTTCTACTTGCAGTTGTGGTTCTCGGGGTTGGATTTGGAAGTGGTGGTGGGGGGGGGGAGGGGGGTGGCCCGTCTCCCCTCCTATTTGTCAAAGAAAATAAGGCCCGTTAAGACTTCAACTCAAAGGACAAACCCCTCCCCTTTTTTTCAGAATCTACAAAGTTACCTGATATCTTTAGTGTCCTCATTCTTGATGATAAGTGTTGTTCGTTTGAGTGGCATGCCTGCACGGTACAGGAAACACGGACCAAAGTCATGCCTCACAAAAGAGAAGTTCAAACCAGGTTGTACACCCGTGCCAGTCAAGTTAATAGTGAACGTAGGACCATTGGTGATCTGCAAATACAAAATGTTAAGTGGTATTAACGACGGAGTTAATGGAGAAGCTTTATGGAATCACGTTTACGGCAAACACAAGCGACAAAATGACCATGTCATCATGGTTTTCCCATTATTTTTCACGTTTGCCGTCTGCTGTTTGCCGTTTTTAACCTCAAAAGGCCTGTTTTTGCGTTCGCGGAGAAAGTAAGCATTTATTACAATATTTTGAATCGCTCTGCTACAATTACGGGGCTTTGCTTAAACGCAGTGTTGTTTTAGTCATTTTATTCTACGAAAAATAATAGGATGGAAAAAGTACAAAAAAGCGAGCTGATGTTTGGCTGCCACCTTCATAGAGGCTGTCAATATTTTCACTAATAAGACGTTCAAATTATGCAGTTACGTCAAAACATCCCGCAGAAGTCACATTCAACTGCAGGGCTCGAGAATAACGTTTCAGCTTAAGGTACCTGCCCAGGCAAAATTTTTGCATTTTAAAACAAATTCATTTTCAGCCTATTTACAGCTTATACCACCTAATATTCAAAAAAAGTAGTTTTATCCCAGTCTGATGTGCTGGGAAAATTTTATAACCTGGCAAAATTTGGCGTTTTACCGGAAGTAGATTCCCTCGGCCGAGGAAGGAGTGGCTAATGAGAGGTTTGATTTCACTAGCCAAAATAAATTTTCACTAGCCAGACTTTTTTTTGCATAATCTCATACTGTGTTCAATATGTCTAATTTTTAGCCGAGTTAAGTACTTTAAACATGCCTCTCTGTAATCTCAAGAGTGAAGAACTTGAATGTTGACCATTTTTTCCAACGCTTAAAGATTCTCACACGCGGAATACAAAGTACCATGTGCCTTCAGGGCAAATTCCCAGGCGCGATGTAGTTCACGCCTCTCTTTTCTGTTTCGGTCAGACCATGACGAATAACTCGAACAGTTAACCTTGTATGAGCATGTCATCGTACGGAGAAACGTTGGGAAGACAAGACTAACACTGTACGAACGTTGTAAGGTACGGAGAAACGTCAAAAAGACAAGACTGATACAGCACTCAACTCACGTACGGAAAAACGTCTACAAGAGAAGACTAGTAATTTATAAGCGTATTTAAGTGCGGGGAAACATTGAGCAGAAAAAACTAATAAGGTTCGAACTTACTAAGATACGGAGAAACCTTGAGAAGTCATATCAAACACGTTGGTTGCAAATGCACTACAGTAGGGAGAAACGCTGCCAACGTGCCAAGATACAGAGACTAATAAAATACGCAACTACTAACTTATTGAGAAACGTTATTAGACAAAACTTATTCCGTAAGAATGTGTGTGACGTACGGACAAAGTGAACTATTACAGTTGGACAATAAATTACGGAGAAACGTAATGAGACAACTAAAATCGCACTAACGTACGGATGAACGTTGAGAAGACACGACTAATACCGTATGAACATACTAACGCACAGAAAAACCCTAAGCAGTGTCGACTTATCATACGAATGTACTAACACACTGAAAACCTTAGGAAAAGCAGAACAATGTCGTGCAAACGTGCTAACGTACAAAGAAACGTTGAGAAGGCTAGACTTATAAATCGACTAGCCTACTTACGTACGGAGAAACGTTGTGAAGACGTTACGTAGAGAGAAGCGCTGGGAAGAGAAACTATTGTACGAACGTAGCAGTTAATGGAAAAAAGTCGATAACAGAAGACTAAAGAATTGTGTGAACCTACTAACGTGTAGACAAATATCATATGAACACACCAATGGACCTTTCAAGGAATCGTATGTTGAAACGTTCTGAAGACGGCTAATTTCGTTCAAACGTAGAAATGACAGAGGAAACGTTGCCATCTGAGACACGAGTTAGTAGGAAAAAACGTTGAGTCGTCAAAACAAGTATCATACGAACATTATGAATTCCTTCTACGGAATAAGTTTTAGTTTCTGCTCACTCAATTTGCTTTTGGGGTCCCATCCTCAGAAGCAATATTTTAGTTTAGTTTCCATCCGGTGCTTTAGTGCTTTGAAATTTTCACTAGCCAAAATGGCTAGTGAAAGCGCAAAACTTACTAGCCAAAACGGAATTTCTACTAGTCTGTGACTAGTTGGCTACCGTCGAGCCCTGAGTAACTGCTATCAACTTTTGTAAACACAGTTGAGTTATCTCAGGTGGAATCCCACTTACAAAATATACAAAAATTTTATGCGCACGCATTACCTTTAACAGCAAGTCGCATCCTGCCAAAGTCAGTCGTCCAGGCGGACAGAAAGCTAACTGACATCTCTTACGGGTGCTGCACGGTACGGTACCGTTCTCCGGTGATACCGACACCAGCTTCTCCCCATCAGGGCACCGCAAACCCTTCATCTTAGTTCGGTTATGTATCTCCCAAGTAAAGTCGAAGTTGAACTTTCCTGAGTTAATGACGAACAACTGTCGGGTTGCTTTCTCGTTGATCTCAACCTTGAAACAAATAGCAAGAGTTTGTTGCTTACAGAGGTTTCTCCGTACACATCGAGAAACAACATAGATATTCTCACGTTATTAATTCATTTAATTATTTAATATTTGTTTATTTATTTTTCGCGAGGACAAATGTAGTTTAAAGACAAACTGACTGACAAACAAGTTTACACTTATTTTTATCCTGCGCTGGTAATCGGTTAAAAATAAGCTGAATAAATGGCTTTTTAAGAATTCAGACAGTTCACAGAGATTGTACAGCCACTTTTTCAGCAAAACAGAGACGTTTGTGTACGATTTTCTCGCGTTTTGAAAGCTTGTAGATCAGTAACGTTTCATCTAAACGTTCTCACATTTGCTATGGCCACGGACTTTCATATTTCCTTTCTTTTGACAGACGATTTCTTTGTTAAACACTTTCATTTTCAGAGACCGCGTTTCCCTCGTCGAGCGGAACGGCCGTTCCGCTGGACAGGGGCAACGCGGTGTCTGAGAACGAGACTGGTACGTGAACATTAACTCACCATTCCAAGGTTGATTCTGTTTGTGCCCTTGGACGTCAGCTCCACCTTGTTGCCTTGAGAATCCTCGCATATTAGCTGCGCATTCATGGCGTAACCTTCCGCTTTCACGTTTAACGTTAGTGGCGAGGTTTTCTTTTTCACGTGACAGAGAACGTTGAAGTTCACCTCCTTCTGTTCTGTTGCTGTGAAGCAGATCTCGATTGGCAATCTACAAACAAAAAGAAAACATCTGTGAATGAGAATCCAAATAGAATATTACAGTTTATCAACTATCCCTTCACTTGTTGTAGTGAAGCTTAGTACATGTTCGTGGATGAAATTGAGCAGTTCATTCTAGGCCTGTAGTGCTTCGTATTATGTTGTTAAGTGTTCTAACTTAAATCCCGCAGTTTAAAAATTTCATCACTACTTTACCATGGTACTATTATGCAACACAAGGTGGTCCTAAATTTTGGCAATGTGTATGAGACCCCAAAGCGAGAGCTGCTTTAAAACGGGAAGTACAAATCTCCAAGCGACTGGAAGAGCTAGACCATGAAATATGTAACAGTGATAATTTATCAGATATAGAGAATACGTTAACCGAGTACGACAACCTCAAAACAGAGTTTCAATCAATATACGAAGAAAAAGGACGCGCTGCAATTTTCCGATCGAAATGCAGGTGGGTAGAGAAAGGAGAGCGGCCGACTAAATATTTCTTTAATTTAGAGAAGCAAAACTATAATAGGAAGACAATAACCGAACTTCAAACTAGCGATAACGTAACAATAAAAGAAGAGGTTAAAATCTTACAACAAATAGAGAAATTCTATGAGGACCTTTACAGCTCTAAAATAACTGTGACCCAAGAAGCTTTTGATGAATTTATTCGGGAAATCGAAATCCCAGAACTTAATAACGAAGAACAGGAACAAATGGAAGGGATTTTTACCTTGGAGGAGTGTAAAAAGATATTAGAATCTTTTGAAGACAATAAATCTCCAGGTGAAGACGGATTCACCGCTGAGTTCTATAAACACTTCTTTGATTTAGTAGGATTCGATCTGATCCAAAGTCTTAATCAAGCCTTTGAAGAAGGAGAACTCTCCATTTCACAGCGAAGAGGTGTAATTACTTTGATACCTAAAGAAGACTCTGACCTACTAGACATTCAGAATTGGAGACCTATAACCTTACTCAACATTGATTATAAGATTGCATCTAAAGCATTAACCAAAAGAATAGAATCAGTACTCCCAAAATTAGTTCACTCCGATCAAACCGGATTCATGAAAGGTCGTTATATTGGAGAAAATATACGCCTGATAAACGATGTAATGGAGTACACCATGTCGGAAAAGAAAGGGGGCATTCTGGTGTCACTAGACTTTGAGAAAGCCTTTGACACCTTGGAATGGCAATTCATAATGAAGGTATTAGATCTCTTCAATTTCGGCGAGAATGCCAAAAGATGGATTAGAATTTTTTATACAAATATCGAAAGTACGGTATTGAATAATGGCTTTACCACCAATTGGATTAAACCAACAAGAGGGGTTAGGCAAGGCTGCCCGCTTTCCCCATATCTTTTCATATTGAGCGCAGAAATATTACCAAACAAGCTTCGCCAGACAACTGAAATCAATGGGATTAATTTATTTGGAAATGAGGTTAAAATTAGTCAATTTGCAGATGATACTAACTTATTTTGTACAGATATTATTTCAGTAGAAAATTCTCTTAACATAGTCAATAACTTTGGAGTCATCTCAGGCTTAAAATTAAATGTAAAAAAGACTAAGGCGATATGGTTGGGAAAATGGTCAAAGAACAAAACTACACCGTTACAATTACAGTGGGTAAACAAACCTGTCAAAATTCTAGGGTTATATTTCTCATATGATGATAATAAGAACAAACATTTTAATTTCGATTTAAAAGTCAAAAAATTACAAACGAAACTGGATTTATGGAAAGCAAGAAACCTGACCTTGTTTGGAAAGGCTTTGATTATTAAATCTCTTGGGCTATCCCAAATAGTCTATGCAGCTTCCAATTTAAACACTCCAACCGAAGTCCAATTCACCATCAAAAGTAAGCTTTTCAGTTTCTTATGGAACAAAAAAAAGGACAAAATTAAAAGAGAAAGCATTTATCAGGATTATGATCGAGGTGGAATCCGTATGACGGATATCGATCTTATGATAAAGGGGTTAAGACTGGCTTGGATCTCAAGACTACTTAACCCCGAAAGACGCAATTGGAAATCAGTACCAAATTATTTTTTCACAAAACTTGGAGGATTGAATTTTTTCCTTAGGTGTAATTACGATGCAAAATACTTAGATCCTAAATTACCAATCTTTTACAAAGACATTTTATCTTTTTTTTCGGAACTAAAGTCTAAGTACAACTACCAACAAGGACAGGAAACAATTCTTTTTAACAACAAAGCTATCCTTATAGGGGGAAAGCCATTCTTTCTTCGAGAATGGTTTTCCAAAGGAATCATATCTATTCAGGACCTTTTAAATGAAAACGGACAGCTAATTTCTTTTCAACAGTTCCAAAGGAAATATGACTGTAAAACCAATTTTTTAAAATTTTATCAAGTTATAAATGCCATCCCTAAAACGCTTCTAACAAGGGCACGTAATTTTGGAAAACTTCCAAAAGAAAGTTATTTGGGAGATCAATCCAAGTTCCAACTAGAGGAAAACATCGAAATTGACTTAGAGAAAGCAAAGGCAAAAGATTTCTACTGGCTACTAAATAATAAGGTAAATCATTCTTTTCCTACCGGCCCAACGAAATGGAGCAAAAATTTGAATTTAAACTCCACTGATTGGGGGCACTTTTTTAAGTTGACAAAACGAATTTGTAAAGAAAATAAATTGAAAGAATTCCACTACAAGTTCTTACATAGAATTATAGTCACTAAGAAGGAGCTACACCGTTTTGGTATTAAAGATGACGGGGATTGTTTATATTGTGGAAATGAAGACTCTACTGAGCATACTTTCATTCACTGCCAATTTTCAAAAGCTTTTCAAAGGAGAGTTATTCAATGGTTTAATAGCGTGAACAACTCCAATCACCATCCATCTGTTAAAGAAACGTTATTCGGTTTATCTCCCGCCTCTTCACTTGAAAACAAAACTTTGATAAGAAAACTTAATTATACCTTGCTGTATATGCGTTATTACATTTATACCAACAAACTGCACAACAGACCAATTACTCTCTCCGATTATGTTAATAAATTAAACACAAAGTATAAAATAGAGAAGATAGATTAAAGTATTATACCTTATTTATTAAATACCTAATTGTTTAAGATGCTCCTTTTACTTTTATTTTGTTTTCGCTCTTTTTTCTAAACTTAATAGTGCATCTAATTTATTGTAATTGTGATTTATTGTAAATTAGTGTAACTAGCGTGATATGGATAATTGTAATTTATAATATTCTGTATTAACAAATGAATGTAATTGTACTATGTGTATAATAAAAATAAAAATAAAAAAAAATGAGACCCCAAAGTGTGACCATTCAAATGAACGCTATTGAGCAATAGCTTTCCCGTGGAGCTGTTTATAATGTTTTACAGGCTGTGAATGAAACCCTTAAGAATGACAATACAACTAAAAGCTGTTGAGCAGTTCTTTCCGACGGTGCCTCTTTACCATGCCGTAAAAGGTACTTCTACCTTTTCAGTCTGGGAACGAAATCCTCAAGTATGACTATTCAAATGAATGCTTAGAGCGGTACTCTGCCGTGATTCAAACACACTAAATTACTTTCTACTCTAAAAATCTAATTAAGGTAAAACAGCTGCACTTCATACCTGGACTTGGGCAGCACAGTGCCAGACATAGGTTCAACAGTGAGACTAGAAGCGTATCCCTCGGTGTGACAAGACGATTCGCTGAATGAAAAAGTAAATGGGATGTTCTCTTCATTCACCAATTGGACGGTCTCCTTTGCTGGGTTACCTGTGACACAAACATCAGGATAAAATTAATTAATAAAAGGACATACGTGTTCACATTGCTAACCCCAAAGAAATAAGTATAAGCCTAAGGACAGAGAACGAAAAGGGCAAATTAGGAATAAACCTAATAACCATAAACATAAGCACAAGTTCAGCAACGGCAAAAGCACCGGCATAAGCACAAACATTAAGAGAAAGAGGAGTCTGTTTCTACTTACGTTGTCCTCAGTAGGAAAAAACATAGGATAAACGTAAGGATAAGAAAAACAATACGAACAAATTTGCTTTTCTAGCGATTGTGATTATGCCAAGTTAATTTCCAAACAATCTGTTCATTTTCCTTGAGCTTGTCCCTGCGTTTATGGTTTATGCCGTGCTTTGTTATGCTTTGAGTTTATGTTTTATGCTTATCCAAATAGACCTGTTTTCAAGTTAACCCTTTAAGCCCCAGTAGTGACAAGCATCTAATTTCTCCTTACAGTGTCATTACTTGATCAAACATACAGGTCATGAGAATTAAGGAAATGATCGCTTAAAGATGAGGTGTCTTGATGTTTGAGCAAATTCTCCCAACTAGTACCGTAAGAAATATATGGAGAAGAGTGAGGAGAACATACATGTTGATACTGGGGCTTAATGGGTTAAACAGCTGTCCCCTTACCGAGCAGCATCTCCCTGAAGTTGATGTGAGACCTGTCAAACGACAGCGCAGGCTCAAACGTGTGTCCCACCATGACAAATGGAATAGAGATGTTGTGCTCAGGCACGAAGAAACGCCAGAAGGACTCCACGAGATCCAGCGAGTCGGACACATACTCAAACACCATCTCATGCTTCTTTCCACTCAGTACAGTCCCCTCGGGAGTCAAACACCGGAAGTTGACATTTTCAGATGCACCATCAAGGCTGTCCTCATTGGACCACGAAAAACTGTAGCTAGCGTTTGATGGGTTGATTACGTTGAATCGCCTGTGTGGACAGTTCGTGAAAGTTACGTGATGTGTTAATTGGAGGCCACGAGTGAGCCTCTGCTTACATCAATTAGCACCACGAAAGCTCTGGCCAAGACACAAAACGACACAAGTCAACAGAAGTTGGAAACTTGCATCGACTTGCGACACCATTTTGCCATCCAACACAAGTTGACGCAAGTTTCTATTGGATTGCTTTCTCTTGTTAGGGTGCACGCGCTAGTCGTTCAAATAGCTCTTTTTCGCAACTTGCAAAAAAACTTTCATGTAATTGCAAGTGCGTTTGCCCACCCAACGCAAGTTCCCATTTCCAAATTTGCATGTCAGTTTGGCCAGGGCTTTATACTCGAATACACAGGGATACTCCCTATAATGGCCTATACGGGGAGGCTCCACCCGAAAGGGGTAACTTTTTCAGGCTCCAGGTATATGAAAGGGTAGGGATTTCACGAGCTGAAGCATATGAAAGGGTAGGGAAATCTGTCATCTGGGAATTTAAAAGGGCTTTCAATTAAAATATTTCGAGTAGACGCACCTTATGACCGTATCATTTTAATTTATTAAACGCTACATGAAAACTACAAGAAGACTTCCCTCCAAGGGTGTAGAAAAGGGATGCAGTGTTCTTAAGTAGGTATGTGAAAGGGGTACCATTTTTCAATGGAAGGTATACGAAAGGGGTACCTTTTGAGTTTTCTGTCAAAAATGGTATATGAAAGGGTAAGGGGTTGGACCTCGGGGCGGAGCCTCCCCGTATAAAACTTTGTTGACTGCCCCCCCCCGGGAATATACTAACAGTAAAGCAACGGCCCAACGATCAAACATTTTCATCCAACACGGAGTTACACAACAAACAACGTTACGTTTGATCGATCAAACATAGTGTTGAACGGAAAAATTTAGTCCTTAATCCGAGCTTTGAAGGATAGTGGTTCTTCTGTGTTAGAGCCCGCACACAGGATTGTTTTTCTTGCAACTTAGTATGAAACATGGGGGGGGGGGGGGAGAAGAAGGAAATGGCTGAAATCAAAGAAAAGCTAACTATAACGAGCTGTATAGTAACACTTTAAGTCGTTTCAAATATTTTAAGAGGATTTATCGCTTTACAGATTTTCAGATTTTCAGATAAGTTCTCCTACATTTCTGTACGACTTACAACACATACTTTCCGTTTTCACTCACTTTATATTCTTGACCTTGACTCCACACGATTTGAACTCGATGACCTTTGTATTGGGGTCCAGGGTTGATCCCGGGGGAGCCCCGCCGGGACCTCTAAGCTCAGGATTCCTTCTCCCTCCGGATACATAATCTGATTCCTCAAGCTCAAAGTGACAATACGGGAGGAGACTACGGCCGTGAACAGGAATGGTAAAACCTTGAGCGTCTGGCTGAAGGTTGGCGGCGCTGTGGAAAACAAAAACACCCCAACATTTACTTAAAACCGTATATGAGCAGTAATAATCGCAAGATAGAGTGTACACGCCTTCAAAAATCTTCAAATAAACATTGTAAGTTTTTCTCGAAATATGTGAAACCTTCCGACCATGGTTGACAATCTTCAAATGTTTTTCGGACGACTCCGAGATATTTTAACTCACTGACGCCCGTTGCGCCCGTTTGCGCCCATGAATGAGCAGGCGTCTTATTCCACTTGTGATGTCATCAGTTTAAGTGACCCTGAAGAGCTTTGATAGTCAGTCGATGCAACACAAAATGATGCCTGAACAGCAATGATCGGATCAAGTAAGCCTGCGTAACAGCCAGGAAACCAAGGAACTTTTACCTCAAAAACACAAGAAAATCATCAACCCTTTCCTTTTCAAATGAGCTTTGAGGCCAAACTTCTCTCATCACCAGAAACCGTGGTCGCATGGCCAACTCGACAGCAAAAAGCAAAAATCAAAATAAGAACGAAAGCAACTGGATTGTGCGCTAAATCTCGGAAAGCCGTAGACGAGGGAGTTTTTCGCGTCAAAAATTTTGAATTGTGCGCATGCCCGAACTCAAAATACTAAGAAAACGTCCTGAAACCGAAAGAAATGGCAACGGTTCACGCTAGAAAGCACTTTTCGTGGGGACTGGGACGAAATCGGATCAAACAGGGCTGAAAAAGGCCATTTGATGCTTGAAAGTACCACTTTTTCGAAGCTTGCTGGGTGTCAATGGGTTAAGGATATCTTCGTGTGTTGTCCGTAATTCGGAGGACGTCGAGTGTCCTTTGGCAGTTTTCACTCAAATAATTGTACAAGTTAATAATAATTTGCTCATCTGTCGTAAATATGACATCGCCATCGATGTAGATTAACATCACACATCTCACTGTTAACAAAGCCTGAGACATTATTATATAGCCGTATTATTACCTGAAGGTGAGCAAAGCGTCACACTCTGCCACGTCCAGCGGCGAAAACTTCACAACGAAGCTGCCCTTCTTCCCTGCTGGGATGCTACCGCTTTCCGGTTCAATCACAAAAGGAAAGATGTCGCTTCCTCCTTCACTCACTACACTGCCTGCTTCATAGGCAAGAGCTAGGGCACTCGAGGGCCTTTCACCCATGGAGGATCGAGGACGTATGGCCATATGTGGTGCACGTGTGTGGGCCGGTATTGACGAGTCACCTGCAGAGGTAGTGGGGCGCCCCGTTTGCCGGCTGCCTGGAGTTCCCGCAGAACTTGCGGGTCTTTCGAGTCCTGACTCGAAATGTTCAGGTGAACTGACGGCCTTGGGTTTGTCAAAAGGTTGGAAATTCCACTGGTAATCAAGTTGAACGTCGCCTTTGTTGGACACAGTGAAACTGGCGAAACAAGAGAAATAAAAGCTTGGCCAAAGGAAAATGGAAAGGAATTACCTTAATATTCAGAGTTGATATTCATTCAAGGGGACATTTTTTTGGCGGGGGGGGGGGGTGAAGGGGGCAGGACGGCTGATTTTGGGGGGAACCTATTTTTGGAGGGGCAGGGCGTATTTGTTGAATTTATCGTTGCATTTCATTATGGTTGGGCCAGGGGCGTACGAGGTACGCTCCTGGTTGCGCTAGACAAGCAGCCTCAGACAACTAACCCAGCAGTTCCGGCGTCTATATTCGAAAAGGCTTACCATGGAAAGAATATTTGCGACTGCGATTTTGGCGCGGTAAGGGCTTATTTTCTTTGCGGGCGAGGAGGGGTCAGGTGTACAGTAATATCATTAACACCCTACTCTCCACTCCAACAAAGAGCTTACCTGTACACTCGCGTCTGAAACATCAGGGTATCCTTGAAATGTATGTTCTCTTCTTTACAGAGGTACTTGGCAAAGTCACACACAGCAGAGATCAGCAGTTCTACTTCCTTGGTGCTGTTTTCCAGGGCCGTAAAAGGAGGCTCAGGTTCTACTTCAATAACCTTCTTCTTGGCCGGACGAGGGGCCTTCCTCGTGCCAGTAGAAGGGTCCTCCTCAGGTGTCATATCCACCCACTTCACAGTGCGCATGCGGTCATCCCAGTCTACCGCCTGCAAAAATTGAGCAGAATATTACAAAGTTTGAAAAAGTAGATTCTCGCGATCTCGAAAGTCCAACGTTTTTGTACATTTTTAGTTTCCCTGGAGCTGCAGCAACCAATGGGGGCTTCATTGTGTGCTTGATAAGGTCCGCTAACATTGGATCAAGGGATGGTTATTCACTTACGACAGTGTTTGATTCCAGACCCAAACAGGACAAGGTCGCAAGTGGTGGTTTTGAAAGCAAACGCAACTTCATGACATTTTTTTCAACCGCAATATTGGCCATGCTACTATCTGGTTATGATTTCATCCATAGATTTGCTTGTGCCTTTCAATTTCAGATTTCTAGCCCATGGCTAAAAGGGTTCACCATCGATCTCAGAATTTTTAAGGTTTCACTTGTATTTCAGGAACCTGTTGTTCAAAAAGCGAATAATTCTATCAACCCGATAAATCGCCATCTAGTGGATACTGTACTTGTTTCGTTACAATTTATCCGCTGGATAGCGATTTATCCGGTGGAAAACTGGGTCCAGGAGGAAAGAGGACCTTACCTTGTCTTGGGCTTCGCCCAGCTTGATTTTAGTGACTTTACAAGGAATATTGGTCGCCGAGTAAGTCTTCGACTCCTTAGAACAGAAAGTGATGGTCACATCTTTGGCACAGTTCGGCTGCAGGTGTCCTGTGCAGGGAGAGAACGTGATTTCGGGTGGCGGCGACCACGTGAAACGGACTGGATCCGAGGAGGAGTGGTTTGTCAAAGTGAATGACAGCTGTCTGGATACGCCTACAGCACAGTCGCCAAATTTGACATGGTTTTCTCTTGATGCTGCAGGAATGTAGATTATTGCAAGGTCAGTAACCCCCATAGTAAACTCCCAGAATTTAGCAGAGTTTAAAATCTGTAACAGTAAAACAGACACTAAAAAGAGGAATGAACAAATGTTCGTGAGATTTCACTGTTTAAGCCACACTTGAACTGTAATGTCTGATAACTCTTAATTGTCGTGTGGGTTTTATTTTATTTATATCCACGAATCGTTTCAGGTTCACGAAAATTATACCCGGAAAATTAATTCACAGAAAGGACATGTACAAGTTCTACAATTATCTTGCTTCTCACAACGCAAATATCCCCTACCCAAGCCGACAAACATTTGCTCCTTGTTACTGCACGATCAACAACGATAAAATTTTAAATTTTGGACTGAACACGTGGTGTTTTTGTTAGTTTTTCAACGCCACAATGAATATCTGAGAAATCCACCCATGAAAATTCACAAGTAAATTTACACGACTTTCGAGGATTCTTAGAACCGCGAAAATAAAAGGCATTATGATGATTTGTTAGTGAGTAAATGTACGGTGAATGTACCTAGTTAAATGTAAACTTCTTAGTGAGTACGTCATGTTAGGGATGGACCATTAGAAAAGTGATGGGGGGGGGGGGGGGGGGGATTTTTAGCCTGCCAGAATTTTTTTTTGGGCCCATTTCCTGTGCAAGAATTTTTTTCTTGGCTACAGCCCTATGCATGAATTTTTTTTTTTATAGAAAATATTTTCCTTATGCACAATTTGCTATTGAATTAATTAAAAGCAATGCAACTTTGTTTTACTAAATACATAGCTTGTACTGTTACGTTACTTTACATTTTTAAGTTTATATTATTACAAAACACTTTTTAAGAATGTTCGCTTTAAAATTTAATTTACTGAAGGTTTCAAAAGTAAATAGCGATTTATAGTGAAAAATTGTGTAATATTATTGATATACATGTATGGGTTTTTTTATAAAAGACGTATTCATATGAAATGATTTGATACAAACAGTGGTGTCCAGAAAGATTAATTTATAAAATATACAGTACATACACTGTTATTTCCTTAATTTAAAAACAATTCTTTTCAAAAACGTAGCTCATAAATTTGCCTTTAAAACATTTGATATAAAATACATACAGGTACCTTCTAACCCTTTGCTGGGAAGTTAAGGGTTATAACTTAATGTAACAGCTTTTTGAGGATGTAGACACAGTGGGAGAGTAGGAAGCCACTGGGAGTGGAAGGCTTTCTAGTGCACTTCCTTAGTCCTTGCCCTCTTCTGTTCCTCTCCCACAATCCATCGTAGTCATTCCAGACCCCACTTACTGATACAGCCCCCCGATAATGCCCTACACTCCAAAATGTCAGTCCAAAAAGAAGATACCTGTTAAGGATACCCAGTGGCTTCCAGTGGCTTCCATTGGCTTCCAGTCAGTGGTAGTGATACCTGTTAAGGTATCCCCCTCCCGACAAAAGAAATATTAATTATGAAAACAATATTTTATAGCATCCTGGCAGAGCCCCAGAAAATTTCGAATTTTTTAAACACTGGAGACACTACTTGAGCACATTGGCAGAACGAATTATGGTTTCATATCAAAATGAGGCCCATCTTGTGCATGAATTTTTTTTCGGACATTTTCCCTTGCATGAATTTTTTTTGGTTTTTTCCCCACCCCCCCCCCCCCATCACTTTTCTAATGGTCCGTCCCTTATACGCACCTGGAGTGTCATCATCGATCTCCACCTCAGCTGCCTGCTCTTCGCTCGGAACATACGACCGTATATTATCTACCGTCACTTCATCCTGATATCCCTCTCCAATCAGCTGAATGGTACTTTCCTCGTACGGATTATCCACCACCGTCAGCCTGATCTCACCCACCATGCGCCCCACTAGGGAGGGGTTAAACTCAATAGTGAAATCAGCTGTCTTCCCCATGGGGACCACCACAGACAGCGTGTGAACACGTGACTTGGGATCATCTTCGTCCTCGCCTTCGTCAAGGGGCATCAACACCTTTGTGCCTTCCACGCAAGAAATGCTGTACACGCCTCCGGGATCTTTTAAATCGATATTCACTCGGGACATCAATGTTCCTTCGTTTTTGAGCGACAGCGGAAGCACCTGTATAGAACGGCAAATAAAGAAGTGTACGTCAGAGATTTTTTTTTTTTCAGCTTCAGTTACGAGCCAAAGATAAAATTGTACGTTGAGAAATCAGTCTTTCATATACTCTTGCTTGGATGCCTTGGACCTAATATTTGGACCGGATTCAGTCAAGCTACACGGTGAATCAATCAGAACTAGAGGCACATTCAAGTAACCAGCGAATCAAAATGCGTAAGTCGCGATCAGTTTTGGTTTTAGCTACAATTTTGATCAAAGCCCAGACTGCCTTGTACTTGTGTTATAGTGGCCATTACAAAATCAAACATTTTGACAAGGCTGAATTGGAATTACTTACGATCCTCAACTGAAAACCACTTTATGTTGGAGTTAAAACCATTCGTTACACAATGATTAGAATTATCACATGCAATGTCACGACCCTTCCATACCTGAGTGCGTCCCAGGAGCAGACGCCTAAACAGCAGCACAGGAGCTCCCTTCTTGTTTCGAGCAGTTGGCCGGGCCACATTTATTCTAGGAAGATTTCCTTCGCCCTGGATGTCAAACGTGAGATTGCGGTATTTCGACATGGCGCTGGGCATCCCATCCACGGCGGCTTCAAGTGTGGCGTTGTAGGTTTGCATTGAAGGAGGGCTGAACGTCACTGTCGCGTACACATAGCTGTGAGCTGGGATCGAGGCACGCTGAGGCTCTATCTCGTAAACATCGTGCCAGCGAGCAGACGGCTTCATGGACTGTGGTCTCACGGAGAGGACTAAGTCACAGGGAACCTGGTTAAATACGAATAAAGGTTAAATCAGGTAAGTAACTGGGGTTGCCACCCTTCAGGGTTATACAAACTCCCTGGCATTTCACAGCCAACAAACCGCAATTGGCCATGCAGGATGAATCCTTTGGAGGTAAAGCAAAATAGTTTATTGGAACAACATTATTTATAATCAATAAAAAATCCTTATCAAAGCTAGCGGCAAGAAAAAAAATAAAACTCCCAGACTTTCTCTTAGGACTTATTTTAAAATTAACTGACATTTCCCTCACCTTGGAAAAATTATGTCTGACTTTCCCCTGACTGTGGCAACCCTGAAACTCTGTAGCTCTATATTTCTTTTTTTCCTTGAAGCTAACAGCATTAGCTGCCTACTTCACAATTTTTTTCATCTACACTACAGCTTAAATAGCAATAATGATACAACCAAACACTATTACTATGAAAACTTGTCAAGATAATTAGTTGTCAACATTGAACAGAAAACAACGTCGTACCTTATTCGGGTTTCCAATCCTAAACCTGGCTCTGGCCTTCCGTCCAACGATCGTATTGTAAAAAATAAACTTGTTTTCATCCTCCCCGTACACCCCAGAGCCACTCGCGAGGTCGTGTGTCAAATACTGGAACAGATTCAACTGCTTCACGATCAAGTGTTCTTCGAATATTGAGCCGACCGTGTCGTGTGTGATAGTGGTGATTCCCGGGATGCACGCTTCTCCAATCAGCTTGTAGGGGATTCCCTGGGGTTGATCTGAAGGCGGGCGGTCTGAGATGTCGATGGCAATATCCTGGAAAATAAAAGACAAATGAAGAAGTAAAGGGATAAGCTTGGGTAAATTTTGTGAGCGTTTTAAAACTAGCAGTTCCCATGGAAATCCTTAAAGTCGCCTCCACAGGAACAGACGAGAAACCTTTGTCCTGGAAAAGCGAAGCAACGATTTCTTCTATTTTTTAAAGTATTTTTTTCACGCATTGCAAGTAAAATCCCGCTTGCGTAACTATTGCTTGAAGGTCTTCTAGTTGTTTTCCTAAAACGTATTTAAAAGAGCGAACGCGAAACGACACTTCTGTCAATAAAACGAAAAGAAAGAACCGAGCAGCAGAGAAGTTCTGCCACGATTTTTAAGGTAGTGACCAAAACTCGACCTGATTCTTGATAAAACATTTACGTAACAATGTACTTGAAGAATTTTCGTTGCTCGCGCGCGCAAAGTTTACAAGGTAAACGTTCGATCCAAAAAATCAATTCAGTGCGGTGCGCACGCGCTAGCAACAGAATTAAAACGAGTAGTTTGTTCAATTTTGAGAAATGATGGTCTTCGTATAAGTGCATTGCACATAACGCCAAGAATGCTTGTTGGGGCCAACCTGATGGCAATTTGTTCTTGTCGTTCCCTATTTTCAATCACTGAATCCGATTTTTAAAAAAAAATTCTTCCCAACAAAAGTGGCCTGGAAAAGATCAATACTGGGACACACTTAAACCAAATTACTCAAGTAACTTTGGTCAAAAACGTCGGTGTACCAACAGAACATTTCAGTGTTCTGTACCATTATGTTTAACTTTTAGATTTAGCTTTTTAATACAAGTTTTGACTGCGTCTTTCGTTGAAGCTCGGAGCTTGATGTCAATAACTAACCTCCTCGCTGAAGCCTGGACTTTCAGCAATCATGTCAACAGTAACCTGTACAGAGCCGCCTGCTGGCACACTCCCCACCGCTGGGTATACTGTGAACATGCCTAGCTGAAGACGGATGTTTGGTGCGCCTGTAGTCAACTCGGCTCTGCAGTGAAGAAAAACAAATTGCAATTACCAAACACTCATAGAGCGGTTTCCAATTGAGTGTCGAAAGTAATTCGTGTTTTGCTTTGGTTTTGCTTTACTTCGCTCTGTGATTGGTTAAAAAGTCTCGCGCCACTTTCTCGACCAATCAGGAGTAAAACTCAAACCAATCAGTCGCGACTTGCTCGTGCTCGCACGTTTTTTCCCGCGCTTGACGCCAGTAGCATGTACTTGCTTCGAGTTCTGATTGGTTCATTAGATAATTTGTCTCTGTTATGATTGGCTGGGGTAATTACTTTGGTTTTGGTTTTACGACACTCATTTGAAAAGCGCTCTAGACCAAGAGAAGCCTTGTGTTTGTGAAATGAGCTCAAAGGATTAAATAGCACATGTCACAAGCCGTGTTCAGATTTAAGTTAAATCACGACTGAATTTTGATTATAATTCAAGTTTAATTTGAACACGCATACAGCCGAAGGATTAATGTTTTCTTCCCAGCTTTTCTGCTGGAGCATTATCTTGTACTCTCCGTGGTATGGTTGTAGTTAATAGTACGCTTTAGTTAATAATAATTTTTTAACTGTTCTAGCTCGTTGACTCACTGAGGCACTAAAATTGACGAATCAGGATTCGTAGTGAGGATAACCCTTTTTCAAGTGAGTTTATAATGGGCATCTAATTTTATCAATGGAAAAAATAAAAAAATCAATTCACAGGAATTCACGGATAATTATAGCCTGTGTAGCAAGCGTTTCCGTAGGTTTTCCGCCCGTACGAGGCATTTTTCGCTTTTTGGCGCTGCGCTGCGGAAAGCCCTATACTAAGGAAACACTTGCTACGCAGGCTAGGATAAATTGGGATTGTGTAAACCGTGGAAATCATTCATCCCACCTGAAAGCTATCTACTCCTTTACTTACCCTCTCACTGAGTCCGCTCTCTTAGGTTTAGCCGGTTTATCTGGCTGCTGTGATCGCCCTGAACTCGAGCCATCACGTGATTTAGCTCTTTTTGTAGGTGGTCCCAGTCTCTGGCGTCCTTGTGAGACCGTGTTGATCATTTTGAGGACTGAGTACCGGAAGTCAAACTCACCACGGTTCTCTATCGAGAACACGCGTGTCTTCTTAGTGTTGATGAGCATGGCTCCAAAGTTGATGTCGCTGACCGGTGAGACTACGTACTTGCTGTAAACTGAGCGTACGCTGATTTTGATTGGAATGCTAGCGATCACTTCTCCACCTTCAGCTAGATGAGGCTCTACGATCTAAAATAGAGTCACTGTCTAGTTAGGAGGGGATACATGACAAAACCAAGAAGCACTGTTTAACACTCAAAGCTTTTTTCTGTAAGCAAGGCGACAAATGGGTAATACCTATACGTGCGAGGACTATCTGCAAGTCGCAATTGGGTTTTTCACATTCACAGGAGCCAATGACATTCCTTACCTTTCACGCTCATTACATTCCACATTTTCAAGCATAATTTTGACTATATTAAATAGTGAGGCAAAAGAATCCAGCATTATGCCGGCGTAACAATGACGAAAAAAATTGGGGACCTGAACCCTGGGCATAAGGCCGGCAGAAAACTGGCCTACAGCATGAAGGAAAATTTCACTAGTTAAACCCACCTCAGCTGCATTGGAAAGAGTTTTCTCATTACAAGAAAACATATTTCACGATAATCAAGTCAGAACAATGAGAGATTACATTGAAGTATTGCTCATGCATCGATATAACAGGCACTTAAGTCTCGGTAAAATTGATTTCTGTAATTTAACTGTAAAAATGAAAGTTAAGCTTCCTATGTCTGCATTCTAAGAAGAATCGCAGCGTACCCAAAGGCTCCCAATCATGGAATCTGGGGTGCCCAGCCCTCAAGCATTACGCAAGAAGTTAGTTGTTCTGGTCGCCCAAAGACAAAAGTTAGTAGCCTGAGGTCCCCGGGCACTGCTAGGGCATAGCCCTTATAGTGATGCCTTTAAAGTATAACGGGGAGATTTTTTAAAGCATCGAGCACAAACACTATAACAAATAAGTTCGAGCATAGTGCGGTAAAACCTTATCTACAAGCAGGCAAAAAGGAACTCAAAACGCGGGGAATACTCTGTGTTTACCTGACACTTAAGTATGGGTTGATCCTTAATGGTAACCTCACTCTTGGATCTGAAGATGACCTGTACTTGGGTTGGGCGGTCTGTGGGTAACAGGGGACCCCTGTTGGGAATCACTGTGAACAGCTGTGCGACGTCGGAAGGCGTGCCATCTGTTGCTTCAAACGTGAAGTTGAAGTTGATTTCAAACTTGCCCTTGTTCTTCAGAGAACATGACTGCTTTGTTTCATCCAGCACTTTGAGAACACCGAAGTCCAGACCGCCATCAGCACCTGGAGCAGACGAACAAAGGTTAGACCGTAGAAAATTATGGCAAAGAAGGTACAACAAGGCAGAAGGAATAACTGTCGGTTTGGTTCGTGATGTAGGTAAAATTGTCACCAAGTTAGCGAAGGTTAAACGAAAATAACTCCCGAGTGTTTGGAGCTGGGCCAAAGTCGAGTTCGCTATATTTTCCTTCCTTTCTGGCTTTTTAGACAGGCTCGACTTCCTTCGCTTATTTCACCAAATAGTTTGAAACTGCACCTCTGATCTGTTAATAGGACAGTTTTACAGGGCACCACACATACTTCACGCTCTACTGAGTACTGGTTCTGACCTCGTTGGGTTATTTTAACAAACTACGTTGAAACTTATCTATGTCCTTTATGACAAGTACTTCTGCGGAGCACGACACGAATTTTACTCTTTACTGAGATAAAGAACAAAAGAAAAACACACAGATACCTTTTGGAAAGCTCATGTCCAAAGCCACATCGTAAGCCTCAGCATGAACCTGAATGTTCTCTGCTTGCACAAGACCCATAATTTGTTCCACATCAGATACCTACAAACATTGAAAATAACGGTTATAAAAAAGTCAATCTTGTAAGAAGTTAACTTCTTGCCAAGACTCCCGGTTGTCGCCCCAGTCCTTTGTGGTTCTGGAAGCTATTTCCTTTGCTATATTTCGAACTCTGTTTGTCTACCTCTCTTTCTTCCCCCAGTGATTTTGTTACAATTTGCCATTAGTGAGTCCCTAGAACTCACCCCATGAAAAATAATGAGTCCCAGCCCAAAACCAATGAGTCCCATCTATCACAAATAGCGGGCTTTGGTGAGTGAAGTGTTCTTTACTCCACATTTGCTATGACCTCATTCCCAGGGTCCTCTCGACATCAAAATACTTAACCAATCGATCACAAACAAACACGGCGGCATTTGGAATAGATTAAATTTATAATAATGCAAGTAAAGACTTGTATTTTCCCCTCACAACTTACTTCTAGATATATTTTAGAGCCAACCGATATTTTCTTTGAATTATGTTCTGTTATAGATTCTAAATTACACAAATGCTACATTTGATCGATCATGGCACGTTCGCACTTGTGCATCCTCAAGGACGCATGCCATACATTATTTTGCGTCTTTTAGGATTTCTATAGGTCAAAGACGCAGGACGCAGGGGTAACAAAATCACTGCTTCTCACCTTATCACAAATGCTTTTTTGCCGCCGATTACCGTCCACTTTCCTTCTAAGTTCCCGCCCTATTGCCCCCGCCACCCCTCCCCACCTCCAGCTAAACTCGAGATAGGCAAACAAGCGTTCTTTTTGGCGAGAAATCCAAGCTTAGCAAGCGACAACGCTGTTCCGTTTTATGGTAATATGAGAATGCTTAAACCTCTCCATTAAAAAACAAATGGCCAAAACAGTCCCCCAAAAATATTTGCCTCGCAGAGCAGAATAACACGCACCTCCAACCTGACAATCTTCTTAATGTTCGTAGGTCTTACAGCCCTAAAATGCATCTGCAGCGCAAACTCTGACTTGGCTTCTATAACGCCATGCTCTGTTGTCAGCGAGAAGTCATCTCCCAGGTTATCCATTCCATTCACACGCCACGCCACGGGCAGCAGTGTGCTGTTACGCAGGAATATCGTCTTCGTGTCCTTCCTACAAGTAAACGATACACACTAGTGAAAACTGGAAACCCTTACTATAATCAGGGCCACTGGATAACAGGAGACCGGTAGGCCATGGCACATAGGAACAAGTATGGCCGTCTTATTTTAGGTTCCAAACGTTTAAGCTTTGGGCTCAATGGAATTTTTCTTAGATAGCAGCCTTGATAACAACGCACACTAGCTGGGAGAGTTTATTTAACGATACACAATAAGTTTCACTAAGATCCAAAGCCTGAGTTTTTTTACAAGCGATAACAAAGTAACTTTGATTAAACGTTCGCTATATGATTCGTTGAAAGCATGTTTAAGCGGTTAATTTTTGATGGATCACTTTCTAAAGGAAATAGGAAACGTTTCCTCTGTGCATCTATGGAATAAACAGAAAAACCCGTAATAAGTTACGGAGAGCTTGAAGCAACAGTGGAAAGGCTCCCCTAAGGCTCTTGGTACCATGACACCATGTACTATACAAACCTGTGCAGCAGAACTCTGTCAAACTGCAGCTGTTTCCGATCTAACTCCAGTTCCGGACGAACACCATGGCACGAGATCTTAAACACAATTGGTTCAGGATTCTCGCGTATACAGCAAACAACGGCGTCTTCAAAGAAGCCAGGAGTTTTGGGATACGCCCACAGGGTGAGATCCTGTCAGAAATGGAGAGGGAGAGATACTCTCGTAAGCGAGCTATCCTTGGTATCACAAATACATCTCTTACGGAAGATGGTCGCGTTAGTTAAAACGGACTTTTCATGAAGATGGTTACTAAGTTGCGATGTTCGCTGACGTGGGATTATACATACAGTGTTTCATCAGCTGAGAACTTATTTCAACAGGATTTGCTTAAGATGGTCACCGAAAGGGAGAAGTACGCTTTCAGGAGATTCTAATAACACTGTTTGGCTAACATCTGATTCAGACTGGATTTCATGAAGAGAGATTCTAAATGACAACCAACTAATTCAAACGAGATTTCGGAGAGAGAATCACTCAGCTTGTGAGAATTCTAAATGAACGAAAACTGTTTAAAAACACAACACGATCAGGGAATACAATGTAATTGCTGACAAGAAACTCGATTTGGACGAGAATTGAATCAAACAGGATTATCTTACAAAGAGGGTCACTGTTTGCTTATGAGAAATTCTAAATGGACAAGAATTGGTTCAAACGGGATTTTAGAACGAGAGGTTTTAGGAAGATGGTCGTTTACATGACTAGTGACTGATTGACTGACTGACCGAGAATTGATTCAAACGGGATTTCACAACGAGAGGCGTGAGGAAGATGGTCGTTTACATGACTAGTGACTGATTGACTGAACGAGAATTGATTCAAACGGGATCTCACGACGGATGGCTTAAGGGAGATGGTCGTTTACATGACTAGTGACTGATTGACTCTAACTGACCTGACTCTCTCCTGGTTTAAGCCTCATGTTTGGTGGATCAAGGATGAAGGTAGCAGCAGTACTGTCGTGTTGGAAACAGAAGCTGATGTCCGCGTCCAGAGGAGATGTGTTACTTATAACGATCTTCTCCATGTTCTCAGGATACTTGCCTTCCTTGTATCGATCTCGAGTCTTTCCTATTAAAATCCGAACGATTGGTAAGCATTTGTTAATTGCACTACGGCCTACAGTGCACAGAAGTGTTTCTTGGGAAGCGATTGCTAAAAATGTTCGAGTGTTTGGATAAGCTGCAAAGGAAACCACTCACGTAGAATAAACAGAACACAACAACATGACGGTGCAGTAGACTTCTACAACCTCAAAACGAATATCTCGTTTTTCTTGAATACTGTTCTACGGTATTATATTTCTGGCTATCTCGAACCTCATGCTTTTGTTTTGTTTTGTTTGTTTGTTTATTTGGTTTTTTTTTCATTACAGAAGTCCAAAGAGAAGGGAAAGAGCAGTCACTGCAAACAGAAAGGTAAATTTAAGAAATGTGACAGTGATTTATCGCAAAACCGGTGCCCTAACACCTTTAAAAGGTTAACTAGATATTCGGTAAAATTTTGCTTACCTACCCGCTAACAAACCCACCATATCATATCCACTTTAGTTTTCTCTGAACCTGACATGTCCCCCAACCCCTATCACTTTTTATTTGCCAACATAAACTTACCACAAAGCAACGGTCCAAATTCGAAGGTCTCGCTACTCAGTACGTATTTCTTGTGCACGATCTCTTCCGGTTTGCGGTACTTCCGGCGGTGAGGGAAAACCACACGAGGCTCGCGGCTTATGGCGGGAAAAGCGCACACACCACGGCAAAACAGCTGATAACGACGGCGGGTTCCCATGATCTCAAAGTTCAGAGTTTGATCGAACTGGCCAAGCTCCTCTGACCGGAAACGAACACGCAACGTGACTGAGTCATTGGCGGGAATCACCCAACGGTGGTTAACTAGCTGAGGGGTACTGGGTGCTAGTGTGTCACTGTGTCGCAGAGAAGAAGTGATATTAGAATGTGTGTTAACGCATGAAAACCACACACTAGTAACTTGATTAAATTACATATGCATGTGTTTTGCAAAAGCATAAACTGCTAATTGCTAATTAGTGTTTTTCCTCTATTTATTGCACTTTGCATCAAAAATATATTCATTTATCCCCCTAATATTCTTGGCAGCCACTAATATTATTAGCCCATGCATGCCTATGCCCTGTTAACCAACCAACTTCACGTGAAGCCACCTTTATATACCTGTAAGTACTTGGCTTGCAGCAAATCTTCGCATTCTGATTGAGCATTCAGCTTAGTTTCACTGTAAAACTTGAGTGTTTATTTCACAATAGCACTTTCATTTCACCACAACTGTCTTACTAATCTCTACCTCTGAATTTTGTAACAGTGTGTTTCGAAAAAAAGTCAGCAGTCAGAAAATTGTTACAGTCTATGATAAACAGGAATTACGGACACTTCAAACCTTTTTTGCTTAATTCAGTTAGCACGACTTCATATTTAAAACACTTCTGCGCAATAAAAAATAAAATAAAATAAATAAATAAATACCGAACAAGTTTACCTTTTATCCTCCTCTGCAGGTGTAATGCTGGGGGGAGGGGAAGGGGCCCCGTGTGCCGCCTTGCTCTTCCTAGCCGAGCTTCCTCTCTCTTTCCTGGACCTTGTACCACCTTCGCGTTCATCTTTATCTTTGCGACCTTTACGGCCATGCTCCTAAAGTGGAATGAAAAACTTATCGTTTACATTATTTGGACACCAAATTAAAGTGTTGCCTTAACAACGACTCGTGAAAGTCAGAAACAAACAGCACCGCAAGAACTATCCTACTCAATGAAATTCTTTTTGTTTTGTGTTTTTTGTTTTTGTCTTGTTTTTGTGACACTTAAAGATTTCCTCTACGAAACAAAATACGAACCACCTAGTCCACGTTCACAGGAATAACCAACACCCTAGGAAAGTAGTCAGTGCTCAGCAGTTCTCATATAAGTGACTCAGGGCTGGAATATATCTGTATTTTTCATGGAAGGACATAAGTCCGACCAAGTCAACCTTTTTGCTCAGTCAAAAATAATAATCAAGGTATCGTTTCAGTAGCTCTCATGTGTGGTCCAGGGCTGCAAATATCATATGCATTTTTTCTTAGAAGGATATATGTCCGACAAGTAACCCTTTTGCTCGTACAAACTAGTAATCAAGGCATCTTTTCATTCACCTACAAAATGATAGTCATTGGTAATAAAACATTTGTCTGGACTAAAGTTAAAATGTTGTCAGACATGGGCAAATTTCGGTCCGATGACCAACTGTTGTACGGTAGAACCTTGTAAAGTTTGCCCCTTCCTGTGACAGTATGGACCGGCGTTGAAGATAGTGAACTGTGAATTGCCGTACTTACCCGATTAAGTGCCGCCCTCGATTAAGCGCCGCATATGAGGGCAAAAATGTTAAAGAGCGCCGCCATCGAATAAGCGCCGCATTCATTCACAACAATGAGGTGCTTAATCGAAGCATCATCAGACTGAATTGTAGGAGGAGTCAAACTAAAAACCAAGTACGGTACAACTCAATCTAAACCAGCCTAGGAAATTTATTCTCCTGTCTTACAATGTTTTTTAGTTCGAAGTGGGTACATTTCATTATTTTGTTGTTAACATTTGCTTGTTATTGCTTACAAATGTTGCGATTTTTTAAAGAGCGCCACCCTTAGAAAAACGCCGTCCCCGAATAAGCGCCGCGTCTGGGACACTAAAACTTCAAAGAGCGTCGCGGCGCTTAATCGATTTTATATGGTAACTAAAGCAATACACTAAACCAAATTGGTAACAAGGCTGGCACTTGAACAAAACCACAAATGTATTAGTTGGTATCTCAACTAGAACAACAAGCTTTCTTCAGGACCGGGATTATAATGAAAGAAAACAAAGGCCCCTAAAAATATCAGCACGGTTTATTTGTGCGTTGTGTTGTCCTTTGCATTCAAATGTTTTTTAATATTACTAGCACTTACCTGGGGCTTTTCAGGTGTCTTTTCCACTTCTGGTTCAACCTCTTTACTCTTATCCTCCTGTGGTGCATTAGGATCATCAGGCCCCGATGCTACGAACACGTAATGAGACGGGGGATCAACGCCTAACGGAGGGCGTCTCCGAACAGGATACGGTACTACGGCAAACGTGGCCGGCGGAGGGATAGGAGGGCCATGGGGACCCAAGCCAAGACCGTCCATAACCTGCAATACGTTGATAACACAACATCAGTCATAGGAAAAGACCAGTATAGGTCGCAATCCCATCTCTGAGACTGGGTTGACCCGTCATTTTAGCCAGAGTCGTTACTCAGATGTAATACACGATATAGTCTTGTGGCGTCACGGCCACGCAACGTAATAATTTTATGTGTCCCAGTGAATTTCCAAGTAGATTCGTTATTTGTAACTGCTTGACGATTTGTAAAATTTGTCTAGCTATCCTCTGCAACTCATCCACGAACTGAATTCGTTGGGAAGGCGTTGGGTTCAG
The DNA here is from genome assembly GCA_964017195.1 of Siderastrea radians. Lineage (NCBI taxonomy): Eukaryota > Metazoa > Cnidaria > Anthozoa > Scleractinia > Rhizangiidae > Siderastrea > Siderastrea radians. Next base: position 18,026,986 of record OZ024890.1, read on the forward strand.
AAAAACAAAGGAAAATTCATCGTGGTGTGTTTATGTTCTCCGTAAAACCCAGTATTTGATTATTTAACACTGTTGTTTACAGAGGAAGGCAAAGAAATGTATCAAACTGTACAACGCACGAGCAGAGCCATTGTTTTGCTAATTAAACCTTTTGCTTAGCGACGTTCTCTTTGCCGACGCCGTCGAGCATGTTTAACGTCCCTAACAACACCTTCTTCTTCCGAGCGTAGCGAGGTTTATAAATTTGTCGCGTGGGGATCGCGCGAGGATCGCTCAGGGCGGTCGAATCTCGATCTGCCTATATATATATCTATCGCGATGGTGTCCGCACAGTTGCCTAGCAACAAAACCAAATCGCGACCGCTGACAGTTGCGCACTCTCATGTTTCTTCGCTACGTACATTTGAGTGCTGTGTTTTGTTCATCGTCTGTGAACAAGTTTATAATATGTGGACCAATTTCTGATGCAAATGAGAGCACGAGCAAAGACAGCAACGCCTGATTTAGCAAGCGGCTGGAAATCCATTGCGGGGGAGATTTACCACTGAAACTCAGCATGAACGCCGACTTGAAATTCAGCGCAAACGACGAAGGCGAAAGATGTCAACGACAAGAAAGCACGGGTAGAGAACATCGTTTACCGGCAATAGCCTAGTGAAGACTAAAGCCGTCAGCAGGACACAGATATCACAGGCGAGAAATCTTAGGCAACGTAGTTTAAATTTAGCTCAATAGCACAGCGCTACTACAAAACGAGATTCGAGAACAAGGTCTTCGAATCACACCGACTGAATAATAAGAATTATGAACTCAGCGGCTACAAACTCTTTGAGAAAATGTGTGTTGAAGGCGATCAGGACCGGCGACACCGACAAGAAGTGCTCCGACAAAATGATTTGTTAGAAGCAACGAGAGTCGACAAGAGATACACGACCATCATAATGCTTTTCTTAGAACGAGTAGAATACCTTTCCAACGGATGGTGACTGAACAGATTAGCTCAAAATTATTTCCTCTCTCTACCATTATCTTTACTCTTGATGTACCAGTAATTATCAACATATAATTATTTTTCCAAGTATGATTAAAACCACAGATTACACAAGAGAAATTAAATTATTTCATAAAATAGGTTTCAGTTCCCCAAACAGTGCCTATTTGTGTATGAGCAGTAAAAAGAATTTAAATTTTAAGTTTAGGACGTTCCCAAAAAATATTGGAAAGAAATAATTCATATCGGATCAGTATGAATTTATAAGAGTTTATGTTTCCCGTTTCAGTTCTTGACCCTGTTAATAGTTTAAAAACATATTCAGATGGTTAAGAAAGGGCAATTTCTGTTCACAATTTGGATAGAAATGCACTTATAAGTATTGCTCTGCTCCTAGCAATTACCACTTAATGTGTAGCGGGGATAGGTACATTCATGTACGTATTTGGTGTGAAACAAAAATTATTGCTTAACATTAATTATTGATAATAATTTTATGCTACATATAGTGACCAGCATCACAGCTCTCCTTGCAATGCACAATCTTGAAAGCACCAAGATCATTGGAATTGAGATCCTGATCACCTTCAACATGAGTTGTCTATGTGAAAGTTTACTTACTTCTGAAGGTTTCATGTGCTATAATCTACACTCACCCTTTCCCTTTGTTAGCTACTCTTGCTTTCCACACCAATTGACCCTTTAAGCCCCAATGTAAACCTACAAATTCTCCTTACTGGTCTTCATACAGTTCTTGTAGTACTTGTGCAGAGAACTTCTTTCTACTGACATCTACACTTTTCATGTTTGGTGATCAATTCCTTAATTCTGATAACCTGATTAAAGCATTGCTATTGTAGGGAGATGCTGGTCACTGGGGCTTCAAGGGTTAATGTACATGTATCATTTTGTGACAATTATCTAATCCAATTTTTTTGTGTGTTGGGGGGAATGAATCCTGGAGGGGGGGGGGTACTCAACAAAGTTTTATACAGGGAGGCTCCACCCCGAGGTCCAACCCCTTACCCTTTTATATACCATTTTTCACCGAAAAGGTACCCCTTTCGTATACCCTTCATTGAAAAATGGTACCCCTTTCACATACCTAATCGAAAACACTGCATCCCTTTCCTAAACCCTTGGAATGCAGTTAATGAACGACATTGCGAGAGAACAGATGCTAACCAGAAGTTATTATCTACTCGAAAATTAATATTTTAATCAAAGGTCCTTTTAAATACCTAAATGATAGATTTCCCTACCCTTTCATATACTTCAGCTCATGAAATCCTTACCCTTTTATATACCTGAAGCCTGAAAAAGGTACCCCTTTCGGGCGGAGCCTCCACGTATAGGCTACTATAGGGAGTGCCTCCCCTCCCCCCCCCCCCCCCGGAATGAATAAACATGTTACCACATCAAATGTGCTTTGCTTGCCATTATTCTTTATTAGTCTCATTTCAATTTTTGGGTAAAAACGAATAATTTTCTTAATCCAGCTGTACCAACATTGTATTTTCTGGGCTGCATCACTCTTCAGCAGTAATTGACTCCTGCTATCTCAACCATTCAAGGGAAATAAAGAATTGTTTTAGCTACATGTATCGACACTTGTCAATACCCAGTAAATAAAACAAAAAAACTGTACAGCAGCATTTAAAGGAAACGGCCTGGTTAATGTTGGAGATAGCATGCATTAAGTGCCAAGTTGGAATTTGAACTGCATTTCTGATTAAACTATTCTCACCCAACCAAAATAAACAGAAACACCACTGTCTTGGACAACAGGTCCACAACAATACTATGCATCCTCTCTAGAGAGCAATGCCACAATGAAGAGAGGTGGGGGGGGGGGGGGGGCTGAATGTATCTTCGTGTCCAGTCACATACAGCAGTTAGCTCTAATTAAACCCGCAAACTCGTACCCAGTTCCTATGCATTAGATTTTAGAATGACAGGGTATTGGATGCAAGTTGTATGGAAGCAACTGGGAACCAGAATGTCGATCTGAACTCCCAATTCAGGACCATTGTGGCCACCCAGCCACACCTCCAGTTCAACTGAAATTCTATCTCCTCCCCACCCCCATCGCTCCATTTTGTGGTGTACCATTGCCCGAGCTTTGCGAGGTTATGCGAATCACGTATTTCTAGTTAACATAAATAATTATCATTTGCCAACCTCCTCAAGAGTTGGAAGAACTCCTTTAGCAAAAGTCTGTTGAGCCTGTGACTCTGTTGGGTTCCCTGTGTCAACAATAAGTTGAGGCACTCCCACCCCGTCCTTTTTACTGCCATCTTCATCATCATCGTGGTCACCGCTGACCGCTGACATTGGCGAATCAGAGATCTGAAGGCAAAACGTTCAACACATTAGTGTCATGATCCCTGGTAGTAAACAATGTGAATTCTGGGATGAATTGCAAAAATACGTCCCTGCTTCCTCCCTTCCCTACCCTCTTCAAACCCACCTTCCGCCCCCTCAGAAGTTTTGCCCTTTCCTGAGAACTTGCATACCATTTCATTCTCCGGAAATTTCGCGAACACCCCCCTCCCCACCCCCCACCCCATCAACTGAAAGAACCAAGAAGAGAAGAAAGGGGAGTCATTCATCGCAGTAAACTATAACATCTGAAACTTTCCAAACAGAATGACGAGTATGTCATTTTATTTTCAAACGAGTTGGTTTTTTTTGTGTGTGTGTATGTAAATGGTGAGAATTCGGCTGTCTGTTTGATAAAGAGATCTTAGCCCTTCATCACCTACCTCTTTAGCTCTCTCTTTCTCTCTTTCCTTCTCCCTTTCTCTCAGTTCCTTCTCTTTGTCCTTCTTATCTCGAGCTCGTCTGGTCGATCCAGGAACTGGAATAGTCTCGTCAAAGTTTTCAGACTTTGGAGTATCTGCACGTGCCACATTGCCGGTAGTCCGATCCCAGTTCTGTAGCAAGTTGTCAATATCTCGGAGACTGGTCTCAAATGCAGTGAACCTGCCAAACCAAAACAGTTGGTTCGTTAGGGTGATTTCATTTTCGTATGGATTCTACAACATTCTCTCTACAGATAAAAGAAGCAGTGCAGTTTCCTTTTCGAAATTATGGAGAGCAAAACAAACATTATATTTTCTAAATTTCCCGGAAGCTTCCAATACAAATAGGATTTCTTTCAAGAGAGAAAAGGGCTGCAAGAAGTTTAGAAAGAAATAAAGAACAATTTGTACCCAAACCAGTAAATTGAACGAACCAAGACGCCCGTTAGTTCTAGCGCTAAGCTCCGCTCTTTGTAGCATCTTTACCTCTTTCCCTTTGTCCGGAGGATAGTCAATAACAGGGTTACCAAGTTTTTTCTATCCTTTTTCCAATACACATAAATTTAATTTTATAGAACAGGGTAAAAGAGATAACAGACAGTCTCATGTATGGCAACAACACGCTGGCATCGACTTGGACTCGAACCACTGACCTTCATACCAAACGTCCGACTCGCGAAAAGAAAGTCAGTTTATTTTCATGACCAAACTTACTTTTTCGTCAGTTCTTTTTCTCTCTCCTCTCCTCCGTTGGCTGTTTATTTTCCTCCGCCTGAAGAAGCTGCAGCGGTGGATGCATTATCGCCGATGACTGGCGATGCTTCTGTACTTTGGCTACGCTCAGGCGCTTCTTCTCATCAGTAACATCGCTGCTGTCGGAGCGCTCGGAGATCACCGAGGGGGCGCCCGTGCGTGTGTCAAAGGGCTGTGCTTGTGACGCCAGGCCAGTGGTGCGGCTTGGCGTCAGTTTGTCGCTGCTCTTCTCAGGTTTCTTCTCTTTTGGGTCATAACCTTTCTTGGCACCAGGTCCTCCTACGTGCTGAGTGCCGCGACGTTTACCTTTTTGATTACCACTATGAAAACAAAGTTACACAAGTTAAAACCAACAGAAATGAGAGGAAAGTCATATAATTAATTCGCCTACTTAAGAATGAGGAGTGATTATCTCCCAATTCAAGAATAAATTCCAGGAAACCAAGTAAAAACGAAGCAAAAGGCACAGGTGAGCTTGAGTTGGTTTTCCGAGATGTATCCTTGAATTGTCATTGGAAAGCCAATCGCACGAAAGTATGTGATTTGATCATATCTGACCAATCACATCAAGTGCAAATTAAGCAAAGTGCCAATCAAAACTGGAATCAAAATCGTGCAACCGGTGCCAAGCGCGGGAAAACGCACGTAAGCCTTGTTACCATTGGTTTTAGTTTTGCTCTTCATTGATTGAAAAAAGAACAAGTTTGTCCTGAGTGGTAGGAGCATGTTACACGTGACGGTTCAACAAACAAACACCTTCAGCTTTCTATGAAAAAGTGAAAATGGAAAACAAGCTCAACGTTTTCTTACAGACACTGCTCCAAATGTTCAAGTATTTGATCTACATACCGCTCTTCCTCGAGTCTCTTCTCTTCCATCAGAGCTTGCAGCTCTTTCTCTTTCTTCTCCCTCTCCTGTCGCTCTAATTCTCGTTTGCGTCTTTCTTTCTTCTGTTCCAAGTGTTTCTTATCCACCTCAGCCTTCTCTTCTTCTGTTAAAGCATCGTACTCGTCTTCAGACATCTCCTCAAGCCGACGCTTTTCTTCTTCTTCCTTTTGTTTTTCAAGCTTGGCTGAAGAAAAAATTGTTAAGAGAACGTCAATATGAAACAATGGGGGTAAACCAGAGGGAAATCTTACGCCACAGCAAGGGCTCTATTTTCTCTGTAAAAGCTGAAACTGGAAAATAGCAATCCCTTTTTAGTCCAAAACGGGAAAAAAATTTAACAGTCTGTACCATATTTTAAGCCACAACGTTCCAAAAACCGTATACATTAGGGCAGACCATGATGATGATGATGATGATGATGATGATGATGATGATGATGATGATGATGATGATGATGATGATGATGATGATGATGACGATGATAGCTACTTCTGTCGCGCAAATATACTGTAGCAGTTCTTCCGCAAATGTAAAGTCTGTATTTGCGAATATCAACTTCACACTAAGCATGATTTTTCCCATGAAAAAGGCGGCTATTTGCAAAACGTTGGGCTTTTCATTTGTCTGGGGGGCCTATTTCAACTGAGATAAGGATTTCCGCTATATAACGACTTTCGCTTCCTGAATACTAACCTTGTTCTTCTTTCTTCTTTTCGTCCACAGCCTTTAGCTTAGCCTGATCAAGCATCAGGGTCACAAAGAAGATATACTTGCGGTTATTAAAGGCTCGTAGAATAGCATTGGCAGTACCCATCATGCTAGGACTGAACAGCGACTCCAGGCCATCCACAACAATGCCTCTCTGACAGTCACTCAGCTAGAAAAAAAGTACTCAACAATTACTTGAGTCCTACGTAAGGGGAGGCAAGACTTCTGAAAGAATCATTCGTGCAAGACTCGTTTTCATGCCACAACGTTATAAGCGTAATTAGCTACAATATGAACTCATGTACGACTCATTTGAGTCAAGACTGGATGATGTGAAAGCTTTTCCTCTAAGCATTTATTTCTATCATTCATCCGGGCGATTTCTATACTGATATTTTTTACGACTCTTTAAAAAGCTGTGAACCTGAGAAATGTCCAACTATTAGACCAGTGTGTTTTACGTCAACGCTACAGTCCAATGAAATGTTCAACCCTTGTCCAATGTGTTTCAAGTCAACCCTAGTCCCGTGTGTCTCAAGTCAACCCTAGTCCGGTGTGTTTCAAGTCAACGCTAGTCCAATGAAATGCTCAACCGTAGTCCAATGCATTTCAAGTCAACCGTAGTCCAATAAAAAGCTCAACGCTATTCCAATGTATCAATCCTAGTCCAATGTGTTTTAGTGTAGACGTCTAGACTTCAAAAGAGTGATTGTAGCCTATAAGTACGTGAAGTGAACAATTTTGCGTTTTCACTCTCGTGTACCCTTTACAATAATGTTACCTACTACAACAATAACGGAACAAACCTGCATTCTCTCAGCAAGAATTTCAACAAGAAGGTCCTCGGGCAGAACGCAACTGTACAATCCGTCCTCACCAGCCACACTAGCACTCACACTCAGCTTCCGACCTAAAGGTGCAGCCTGGGGAGGGGTACCAGGGGGCGACTGTTGCAGTAGAGGAATGGTCTTGCCAGCACCTCCCCCACGGGGACCACCAGCTATGGTGGAGGTCTTCCGGTCCTTACCCAGGAAGGACTGTGCGCCAGTGACCGAGCCGGCAGTGGAAGCTGACGGGCCGCTGGCTGCAGCCAGAGCGGTCACGGCTTCCACACTGAGTCCTCCTGTTGGCTGAGTAATCTGGATATCAGCTGTCTGTTCGGCTTCTTTGGCTGCTCGGGCGGCGGATGCACACAAATCCTTGGCTCTTTGAGCTTTATAAACACACAGGATATGAGATGGAATAGTTATGTGGAAATATTAAGTAGAACAACTAGCACGCGGATCAGCATAGTAGCTCAAGAAACACAACACTGCGTTATGGAGAAAAAGGCTCAAATAGGGAAACAGTATCTGAAGAGTGGTGGGTCTTCCGTTTTGTGTTCTTGTTTAGTACTAATAGTGCTTGCTCGATCATGAGTTTGTACATACCAAATAATTGAATCATGCGTACATGTATACAGTTTTTCGTTAACAGAAACAACATTTTATGAGGACGCAGTGCCTACATTAAATTTCAGCGAGCGAACTTTGAGCCATTTTGCTCACAGATTAGGTGTTACGTTGTCAAGTTCGTTTTGCCTTATTGACAACACTCCTGTCGCAAAACTCAGATATACTACATTCTTGAACAAAGGAATTATTCCAAAGAAACTACTTAGGTCCCCGGCCCCAGCACAAACATAGATCTATGAACTTGCATTAGTGTAACTACAGAGGGAAATTGCCCAGAAATTTTCTCTGCAGACAACGGACATGCTCTTACCGGCAGAGGTGTTTCCACTAGATATCGCTTCTATAACCACACCATCCACTGTCAAAAGAGCTGCTCCATACATCTTAGCGAGTGACACAGCAGTGGCAGTCTTGCCAGACAGGGGTGCGCCGTGTACCACCAAGGCAATACCTCGCCTGTTACGTGCCGCCCTCCCTTCTGCTGACAGGTCAATACCCAGATACCGAGCAATGGCGGCAGATACTGGAGTGATCTCTAGATCACCTACACCGAGACTGCTGCTGTCTGCAATGATAAAATAATAAGAGATTCTGGAGCTGAGATCTGAGAACGGGTGCGAAAAATTACGTACCATGATCTGGAATAGGGTTAGGATTTGTAGAACTTGGCAGCATACTCCAACTAAAAATTTCAAGGTATCCCCCCCATATCGATGAGCAACAAGCTCATCGAGTAGGAATCACTTTGTAAGCTACCCTCCTTACCATCCTTAGCTCCATCGCCAGTATCACTGCCAGCTCTGCCACCCTCCCCTGAAGTAGAAGGTGGCACTGTAGCTATGACAGGTGGAGCACCAGCACCTTCTCCTGCTTTTTCTCCTGCCTTCTCAGCCTGGGCTGCTGCTTCTGCGGCGGCTGCTTCTGCCTTCTCTTTGTCTGCTGCTTCTTTCTGTCTCTGCTGTTCATTGTAAGCATCTGTGACCTCTTGAGGAAGCTTCTCTCCTGGCTGACGCGGGGGTAGCAGGATGGTGTTGTATTCATCGTAACCCTTCATTGTGCGAAGCATCTGCAAAGAAGCCAAGTACGATGCCGGGTTAGTGAGATTGTCATTGAATGGCAATAGGCTTGAGTCACTCTCCCTAAAGCTGAATATGCTTACAAGCTACAAGTTATTAGCTGTCTACTTCAGTGTTTTATTTGCCACAATTGCTGCCATGGGCCAGGATACGAGCCCACCTCCTCGCTCTTTGTTAACAAACCAACAACTTGTATCGCTCTTTATAATCCTTTGTAATTTGTAAACTAAAAAAAGCTCTAGACTTCAAGGTAATTGAAAACTGAAATAATTTTTTCCACAATGGTCTTTAGACTTTCTTAGCTTAGGTGAAACCAATTTTCTTGCTTTAGGGCAGAACGTAAATAAATGCCCAGGAGGATTTGCAAACAAAGCCAGCCGAAAATGTGTTGAATTCACCCACAATCGAGACAATGCACCAGTTAGCTACGTCATAAATGCATTTTGCTTTCTTTAATTTTAAATACGTATATTTTCAAAACTGTTTTTCATATATGATTATAATAACGTTACATGAAATTACTCTAAAAGCACTTTTAACGCTTTAAAGGATCGACGGAAAGAACTATTTTCTGCGAGCCTTTCTCACAAACTTAAGCTTGCAAAATGCTCTTGTCATACCTTCTCCTCGTCCAGATACTGCTTGTCAAACTCCAAAGAGTAAATCTCCACAGGAAATGATGATGGATTTCTTACCACCACTTCCTTCTCGTCCCCAGTTGAATGAGGAAGGACTGGACCAAATTCGATCAAAGTAGAGCTGAACTCTAACTTGGGCTCATTCCCCTGGCCGCTTACATTGATCACGTGGCGGCTGGAACTCTGGGCAATCCGTATAACAAGGCGCTGACTGTAAGAGATCTGTCACGTAAATGAAAAACAGGGTTTTTAACCTATGAAACCTATGAAAGCTGTAAGGTGATATTGACCTTATGCATCAGTCAATTCCTGCGGTGCCCATCCCCCCCCGGGCCAACCCCCGGGCATTAGCATTTTTTTTTTTAAAAATGGCAAATTCCCGGGGGTGGGGACAAGTAAGTCCGTCAAATGCCCCGGGGTGGGACCAAAATAGATGGCAAATGCCCCACCCCCGGGATCATCTAGAAAGCAACACTGCTCAAGATTTTAATAATAAATCATAACGAAAAAAGTGTCACTCATCATTATTATCAATGCGCTTCGGTTATTTTATACCTGTGCGTCTCCCCTTCCGTTGTTCATTTGTTTTCAAAATAATGATACTTTATTTATATCAATAACACGTTCATTTATTTGATTTTGACATACACAACTTATAAGTGCTTTATTAAATAAGCTATATTAAAAGAAATGCTTAAATAATTTCGAAGAACTGAAAAAGCATGATCCGTATTTAACAAACGGCCAAAAACATAAAAATATTTTTACTAAACTGGTCATCTCGGAGAGCTTTAAAAAAATCCATATAGTACGTAGAATTAATTTCACTTGATACAGTATTTAATCAACAAACGATGAAATCAATCAGCGAACAGCAACAAAGGAATGGAAGATCATGGACGACCTCAGACTGACTACACCGGAACGTTTTTCTCACCTTGTCAAATGCCCCGGGGTCGTCCCGGGGGTAGGCAAATGCCCGACCCCCGGGCAGTGATAAAATTTTAAATGCCCCACCCCCGGGATTAAAACGTGAGCAAATGCCCGACTAATGCCCGGGGGGGGGATGGGCACCGCTGGAATTGACTGATGCATTACACTACCCTGAGTACCAGAGGTTTCTCTCGTGTGCTTTGTGGAGTTGCATGCCACAGGCCGATTTGTTCCCATCAACGCAGCGCCAGTATTAAAAAATATCAGACACTAAGTTTGCCCGTTCAAAGCAGTAGGGCACCAACTCTCACCTCCTCAGTGGGCATGAACTTGACTTGAACATTAATCCGCTGACCAGGCATCAGTGAGCCGATGGGAGGCATGACCTCAAAGTACTTTGGTTTGGGTTTTTCTGTGCGCAGCTTTTTGCGCAGATGTAGCGGAATCATCTTGCCTGACTACATTGCAAAGATAAACAAATGAGATTACAATGAGATGCTAGCATATGGCAAACGACAAAAATGTATGTCAGTTGTAAGTAAGAATACCACTGTACCATGTAAAACGGTCGCTACTTAAATGAGGACAATTTATAAGTAAACACGTCGATTGTTTTCATATAGACTACAAGCAGTTCTTCTTTCACCTTAGGGATAGTCGGGCGAAAAGAACACGAGAACACGTGCAAAAGTCGCCTTCCCGCGTGGAAGCGAACGCGCGCGCGGCGATCAAGAGGGCACGTTACATTTCCACGCGGCATCCTACGCGTGGTTACGTTTTTCTCGTTTAAGACTATCCCCGAGCAGGAGGTACTCCTCATGGGATAGTCTTAACCCTTCAAGCCCTGATACAAAAATGCATATTTCCCTTACTGTTCTCCATACACTTCTTATGGAACTAGTAAGGAGAATTTGTCTAAATATCAAGACATCTTATCCTTAGTGTTCTCTTTCTTTGTTCTCACCCCTTGAATGTTTTAACAAGTGACAGGGCTCAAAAACGGCTGAACATGCGCAGTAAAACCCAGGTCCTCTTCCCGCCATTCGATTTTCAAAATGGCGGACGACGAATCAAAACCTAACACGTCATTGTAACGGCTCCTTGCAGCCTCCTGCACGCTGAAAGCCCTCAAAAACAACTTGGGTAATCTGTACAATCACTTATGCTGAAGTTGTGACTCTGATCGAAGAAATCGAAATGGTATTTTCAGTTTTATCCGGCGATGAAGACACCTCTTCCCCAAGGATACTTTGAGCTTTTCGTAATTGCCCCAAGGTACAGTTTTTGCGTTAACTAAGGTCGTGTCAAGTTCTCTAAGGTTTTGAAACGCAAATTTCCGTAGCTTGTTTATTCCTATTTAACATATCAAAAATGACTTTTGATTCGTTCTGATGAAAATTTTTAAATGCTTCTTGTTTATGGACTTCATTAACGCTACCCAAAGAAGAAAAATATGGCGGAATAATTCACAAGTAGAGCACAATCTTGTCCGCTCGCGTTGTGTTTTTAGCTTAATTTTGTACTATTCATCCGTCTCTTGTTTTAATTGTCGCTTGTGAATCGCATGCCGATAGTTTTAGAAAGGGTACATCTTATGCTTAGGACTTCTATGAAGGTTTTTATTGGCAGTGTACAAGTGCATCTTGAAAGGTTAAATAAATTGCTTATTGTTTGTTTTATACCTTGTTGTAAAATTTTATGATCTAACCTGTCTTTTGCGTACGACTTCAGTTTAACAGTCGACCCTCCATAGCGCTGTGCTCGTTCAAGGATCCCAACACAGATTGCAAAAAATAATGCAGAGCTCTGCTGTCAAGTATTCTTGACAGCATATTCTTCAATGGCTTCGGTATTGGCGCCTCGAAAAGAAACAAGTTTCAATATGCCCGCCTTTGAACAACGAGGATTACGGCTACTTACATGTGATCGAGATGTGCATCCTCATGGACCTTTGATATTATAAGTTCCTTCATAATCAGGGAGTCTAGTTTCGGTAACAATCAGACCATGTTGTCCTAAACGTTTTGGGACATTGTTCTGCTAACTTATAGATAGCTATCCTTGACAACAAGACTTTAACGGATCTTGGATTTTCTTGTTTGTTAAATGAGTGTCTCGTAATGGAAAGTTTGATAATTTGTAAAGAAATATTAAGAGACTATTTTTTCGCATCGATGATTTTTTAAATCGCTGTTTGAAGATGAACATTTGTTTGTTTATATCTTGGAAGAGAAGTCGTGCCAGTGTACAGCAACTCGATTAAGTTGTTGCCAATGTTTACTTCGTTGTTTCTTAATGCTTTTTTAAATAAAAGTATTTGGACTTGCGTTAGATCAAGTTAATAAACGTCCAAATACCCTAAGTTTTACTAGTCATTGTTGCTCAAAATCAGTAATGACAGAATTTAAACAACAAGAATCCCAATATTCATTTTCCAAAGTACATGTACTGAAAAACAAACAGCACTACAGGATCAGCAGATCAAACCAGCTTCTATTTCAATGGTCACATCTACCTCGAGGTTGTAACTCTGGGAATGAAACGGCTGAAGAAAAGCGAAGTAAACTTAAATGGTGCACTGTTTAATGTAAACCCTTGGACAGTACCTCGCACAGGAAACAAACGACCTCCACATATTAAAGCTCATTGGCTTTTCAGGTGAATAGAGCTTGAAATCGTTTCCCACTGAATATTATAAAGTGATTGGTTTTCTAATGAATATTTTTGCAGAGAATGCTATGTTGGAACTATCCTATCTTAAATCACTGCATCTGAAATCAACCAAACAAAAACGTCTGTTTTTTTCACTGAAATGATGCTGAAATGTTTTGCTATTTTGCAGTTATGGGAACTGTGATGGAGGATGAACAAAAAACTCTGTCAAACTGAGCTACTGAATACACGAGCAATACAAACGAAAAAAACACCTAAATGTATTTCAGCAACGAAAAAAAAAAGGTGGAAAGATCATGGAAAATGACATGATATTAACAGATCTGGAACAGGACAAAATAGTACCTTTCAAACACAAGGTACACCCCTCTTAGCAACAAAATTGTCAGTGCAGCATAACTTCATTTAAAACACACTGGAAAATATAAAATTATAATAGCAAAGCAAAGTGCTTCTCCTTGCCAATACAAGTGTACTCATTGTTTATGCAGCCACCTTCTTTAGCTTGTAAACCCTTCATTTATATTCCAACAGCAGGACAGGTGCTATACCTTTTGTTTTTTTCAGAACGAGACTGTCAGTTGTCAGATGAATCCAAATTCAGCAATTTTTGGTTAACCTTAGTCAAGAGTAATTAATGAAAGAACTTGACTGTATTGCAAAAGGAAATTGTTGAGCAGTATATTTACCAAAATAATATCTAAAATTTAATGATACCACACAGAATTTAACTTTGAATTAAAAAAAACAATGGTATAGAAGCACAAAACACTGAGGAAGTCGCTCCAGAATTGAATTCACTAATTAGGAGCAAACGCTGCATCAATCAATGTTCAGTGCTCCAGACTAGTACATGTAGTATCTGAAAAGTGCAGATAGGGCAAAGACTAAAAACAAGGGGTCCTAATCATCATTGATGCCCCTCTCACACAACTGCTTCTAACTTCCTTCTAAAAAGAAGGTTGGCTACAAAATTAATGTAAGATGAGTTGCAATATGGAAAAAAGGCACCAAGATGCTGGGCTTTATTTGTTAAATCTTTATATACATGCTTTTTCACTTCACCTTTCATCAGGAGCAATAATCATGTAGTTTGTCTCAAGACAGACCTCTCATAGAGATCAGACTTCAAAACATCAGTACACTCCACTGGACTGTTTTTAGTATCAAGAATGTTGTACAGCCAAAGAGTGTAGGGCAAACTGACATTTGAAAAATCAATAATTAGAATAATTAATATTTGAATTGAACACTAGTGACTTTTATTGCTGCCATTCTCTGCTTTCTGCCAAGAAGTTAACAGGCCGGATAAGAACATATCACTGCAGTCAAAAGCTTTGACAACCTGGAGAAAAAAATGTAAAACATAAATTTTACTTCATGTATATATTGATTAAAAACTTATTGGCAAAAAATGTATCATAATGCTGGCACTCAACAAATTTAACATAACATTTTAAAAACATTCTGCAAATAGATTGAATCTCTTTCACCTACATGACCTTGTTTGGTCTCGCAGGTCTTAAAGGTACAATGTACAAGTAAAACCCTGTCTTACCAACCACCTTGTTACATGCGATCATCTTATGACACATCTTTTAGCCCAGAAATTAAATGATCCAGTTATTTTTCTGACTGAAATACTTCTTGAATGCAACAACCATTTTTTTTTCATTAATTATTTAAATATTATTATATGGCCCATTGATCAGTGATCGTATTAGTGGAGTTCCCCTGTAAACATCAATCATCACTCTATTTTGGCTATTTGCAAAAGGTTTTTTTCCCAAAAATTAACTGATGCAGGTGTTTCCTATTACTAGAATACCCCCTAAATGCAAAAACCACTTGTACCATACATATTTTATCCACCATTAGCAATCATACTAGGGTTTTACTTTAAAAATTGTGGTGTGGCATACTGGTTCAAGTATACAAATAAGTTGCAAAACAAGTAAAATGCTGACCAAGATGTGGTATATATATGGATCTTCATGGGAACAAAGTATATGAGTAAAGCTAACAATACACAAATCAATGAGCACAAGCAAAGCTTAACAAAAAGCAGAAATTGTCATCGTGTACTGATCAACAAGTGTGTTGATTAAATATGTTAACCAATGAATAAAGCAAATAAACATGTTCAGTGTTGCTGATCTAAGAAAGACTGAGTAATTGCAATTAACAAAATTCAAAAATAATTATTTGATTTGTTTTCTTCAGAATTCGACACACAACATAAAGCAGCATTTGTCAGTTAAAAAAAATGCATCATACGAGTCATAGTGTGGACTTAAAGTATCAAAAATACCAACCACAACAGGCTTTTAAGTGATCTCGAAAAAGGGCACTTTTGAAGACTTTTATAGCATTATTTGAACATCAGGTAACACTCTCTTCCGGCTATTAAAGCACGTGTCAGTTTGTAAAAGAGCAGCAATCCACGTCAACAAACTTGTGTATTAAATGTGCAAAAACATGACCAGTAAAGGGCTACTGCCGCCATAACCATTGAGTGCATGATGATCAGTTATGAAATAGCACATCAATAAATTACTGACCTGCAACCATGAGATCACTCCCCTTCTGCATGCCTTATCCACGAAAAAATATTGACGGAAGATAAAATTAATCAAACAACGAGATCAATGCTAAACGCCATCGGAAGATGCAGCCTGATCCAAGATTGGACTGCCGATTAGCTTAAGTATATTCAGTTTCTCCAGTGTACAGCGGCCAAAATGGCTTTTTTGAAAGCCACTGAAGTCCATGATCGATTCAAACAGCATTTCCGATTAAAAAAACTATCTAACGTAACTTCGATCGTCCGTTGAAAGTGAAATAATATTGCGGTTCCCGTACAAAAACAACCGCAGCCCGTCCGCCATGTTGAACTTTTCAAGGGTGAAAAAGCAATACGCATGCTCAGTAGCAGTTGTGTGACGCTTTTTACGTCATATCTTTTAACCAATCAGCCGTTTTTGAGCCCTGTCTTAACAAGTAGTGATAATGTAAAGAGAAATTTCATTTTCATCACTGTTAGAGCTTAAATGGTTTATAAGTCCAACTATAATGATTACCTTTTTCTTTTTCTCCTCTGGGGGTTCAGATGACCAGTCACACCTGACTTGTTGGTTGTTGTGTAACTGTATGGTCATCACTTTACAGTTTCCACACTCAACAACTCCAAAGTCTAACGAGTCTGTAGATACAGTCATATCCGGCATGGTCACTACAGCCTTGATCCTCAGCCCAAACGACGGACCACTAAGCACGTGAAATGGCACGTGAACATCCACGGGACCCATAGGGAGACCAGCTGCTCTCGGGTCAAAGGTCACCATGAATTCAACACTTTCGTTATCTGGTTCACCCGGAAGGTTACGAACTCGGTCCAGTTCTACTCCAAATCCGCTGCCCGAGAGGATTGACTTTTCAGGAGCAAAGGACACTGGGAAGTGTCCATTGTTGGTTACTCGGACCACGTGTGAGCGTACTGTGCCATAGACCACGTAACCAAAGTCCAGTAAATAGTTGATCAGTTGAGCCCTGAAATGCAACAAAGGTGTGGGACTACGGATGAAACATCAACATAGGGCCACCTCTTCAATACGGTTACTTTATTTTGGGACGAGCAAGAGCTGACGCTGTAATTTTCGTACTTATAAACCCCCTGGTCACTCCACAAATAAAGCCAGATCATCCTGGCTCGATGGTGGAGTAAATAGTTTGAACAAAAGAGTATCTGTAGCTTGTCTTGTGTGAGTGTATTGTACCATAAACCTTTCACTCTAACTTTCAAATTGAGATGGCCTTATATTGAACAACCGCAACTTCAACTGCCAAGAACAGTGCCTGCTTGCCTGGATTTAACTTCGCAATCACACTAGACAAAGTAATGGTGTAGACAAAGGCTGAAAGCTTACTTGGGTCGCTGTTTCTTGGTCGCTGTTCTTTGAGAGCTAGAGGTTTGGATTAGAGTGGTCCTGGTTAACTCTCGTTGTTCTAAGGCGAACTGTTTCACTAACAGTCTTTCAACTTCCATCTGAACTCCGAGGTCACCGACAGACTAATAAAGAATAAATAAACACAATGAAAACTATATTGTATGGAGAAATCTATACAGTTGATTGCTGCTGGAAATTAAACAGATTAAAGTGTAACGCCCTAATTACATAAAGATGAAAGTCGGCCTCAGTTGAACTTAGTAACGTTTTTGTTGGTATTACCGCAGCACGTTGGAAAGGCTTCTTTGTGCAACTCTTCAACTTCCCACTACTCAGAGGTACCTTGGTTACCCTGTGCAAGTTTGTATGCAAGTTGGCATTCTCAAACTTGCTCTGACACTGATGCATCTCGTACTTTAAAGCAAAAAAGGTATGCACGTGTACTTACATCAGCAAGAGCTCTAAAAGGCAAATCATCCACAGTCTTGTCTGATAGGTTGGATTTTTCTCGTCCCAGGCTCTCAAATCCTTGTTGCGTCAACTGCTCGTATCGTGAATCCTCTTTGTCAGGGGGGAGGTCAAAGATGATTCGTGGAAACACACCCTCCCCCGTCACGGTGATTTTGTCAGGTTCAAAGTGAGCCACTCGCACCTGATCAATAACAGCAAGATAACTGGTGAAAAAAGTACCCTGTTTATGGTCACATGGTTAGGACCAATATTTAATGTAGTTAGCTGCTACGGTTAATTCATATGTCGTAGCCTGCTTCAGATACAATGCAAAACGCATCCTTCTTTGCTTCGAGAACATATTCCAGAGTAAATGATACACACTTCACTGTTCTATGTAATTTTCGTTTATTTTCTTAACATATTCATCAACTACACAATCTAAATAACAATTATCAGATTTGTATATTTGTTGTATTTGTCGCAATGGTTCTTAAGAGAATTTGGTGCATTGGTGCGGGAGTTTTCAGTCTTGGTTTTTGCTCCATGACAAAACAGTTAATGACTGGTCTCTCCCTAGCTTTAATTTGTTGCCATCAAGAGCAGTTCATACTCTGAATTAAAAAAATGAAAATGAAAAGGCTTATGCGAGAGAAAGCCTTTTCCTGAGGTACTCAGGTAACGACTCACCTGGAATGTCTTCTCAAACTTCTCAGGTACACCAGGAAGATACCTGACGGTCAGAGTTTGCTGGCTGAGGGCCTTAATGTGCCCTTGGATGGGTGACACATTAGGGGCACCGGGAAGGGCTTTATTTCCACTGTCCACATTAAGGACCACAAAATTGAGGCCAACTTTGCCAGTGTTGTGAAGAACAATCTCAGCGACTGCTGCTTGGTCAAACAGCTGAAATAACAAATGAAATTCATAACTACACAATGAGTCTCAGTATAAGCACCATGATGGGGTGTGTCAGCGCAACAGACTACCTAATTGTAGGCTGATAGTTTAATTTCTCATTATCTACCATACATAGGCATTACACGTTCCAGGAGGCAAGCGTAGCCTAGAGGTACGGCGCTGGATTTGTAATCTTAAGGTCACAGGATTGGTAGTCCCAAATTCAATTCTGCTACACTTTGTAAATCGCCAAATGACCTGCTTCTTGTCAGTTGGGCTTCTTGAAATTTCTGTGTTTGTTCGATATTTCTTTCAGCCATGTTTAAAAACGTTGTTTACCTCTTACCTTTCAGTAAACCCTTTAATCTATGAAACAAATTAGTGCAAAGCATCATTGTTGTATTAAACAAAACTATTCCAAGACGAGTTTATGAGAGTGTTCTTCAGAAATTTGTTTTGCATATAAAATAGTTCATTTAAAATGACTTCTCAATTGAAAAAACTTCATTTGAAGAACAAAAAATTACCAAACTTATCTCATTTATAATTTTGAATAAAACTCTCATAATTCCTTGCAGGCGCGTTTAGAGAAGGAACTAAGTATTCCAATACGAACTTTAATTTAGAATGGGAAAAAAAACCTTTATCGGTAGATTAAATCACAAATTGGCCAAGTACTTTTTTGTGTGTGCCCCTGCAAGGTTTTCGATGTTGTTTTGATTTTTTTTACCTTTACTTAACTTAAGCGAATTTGGGAATTAAAGGGTCAACCTACCTGTTTTCCATAATCTACAAGCTGCCGATCAAAGAAGTACTGCACTAAGGAGGCATGGCCTCGCAGCTCAATGTCATAGTCAGGGCCACCATGAACTGAGCAGCGCGCTACAGCCTGGGAACTAATGTTGGCATGGCCATAAAAGGTAAACTGGATTTTCTGGGTCTCGTGTGGGTGCAGGGTGCTGTACAATGGCAGGATGTCAAAAACCTGCAGATCAAAGGAAACAATGAATAAGATCTGTCCAAGCAAATCTCCACTAATGGACTTCTGTATAAACATCACCCAGGACGTCACTTTCTCTAAGTCTTTGTGTGTATCATTATAATTCTAGCAAAACAAGCACGTTACAAAAAGATGCAGTCCGAGTGCGTATATACTAAGATAAACCTCATACGAGAGGTACTTAATGTCAAGAGAACAACAGTTTAAATAGGCACTCCGACCCTTCAGAATAAAAGGGACTTTAAGGAACAAGAACTTCGACGTCCCGGACGTTTCATTCGACAACCAGAAGTCTTTTGCTCTCTTTATTCATCCACTTTTGGTCATGTTTGCTAACACGATGTTTTGATGTCTGTAGCTTGATCTGATTAAAAGTGAAAACATGCCAAAAGAGAATCAAAAAATCTACGGAAGCTGCCACGGACATCTTGGATGTCAATTCTCTAGTTGCTTTAGGCCCCTAAATAAAAGAAGTAGGATAATAGTAAAACGTTGTGTCAAATATAACAGCTGTTTTCCCTCATAAATGGGAAACACACAAGCGAGGCTTCAGACCCCGCACAATAAACGACCAAACCAACCTCATCAATTCCAATGGTAACTTGTAGCTCAGTTTGTCCCCACGGAGTCAGCAGTTGATTGACTGGGCCCCTTCCCTCTTCCCTTGGCTCGCCGCCAGCTGTGGAAGGTCTGCTACCTTGTGATGACCTTGAGGGAGCATCTGGAGACTGAGGAGGTGACCCTGGAGGAGCCACATCAGGGACTTCAATTACCATGTTGTCAGCTTCCTCGGGATTCTCCTCGCCTTCCTCTGGTTGGCTGTCATCGTCAACCTCAACTCCGATCCCTACAAATCAGTTCAAGACAGGGTACGTGTGTCCTTTACTTACAAGCACCTTATAAGAACTAAATGATGCAGTAGGTATGATAGTTGTTGAGGTATTTGCTATACCCAACAGATGTTTGAAGCCTGGCTCCTTCAAATTACTCAATTCCTGTGAATCATACATCATTTACTTAGGCAATATGCAAGATCGTAAGGTTACTGATGAAGTGGTGAAGTGGATGTACATAAGAACTGTATACAGTCTAAAAACTAGATCCAAAAGAGCAGTTTTGTGGTGCTTAAATTGCACAACTCCCTCGTTTGTTTTCTGTCCTTTAGTTTCACCACAACGCATCAACTTTGCCCCGTGTATGTTCCATCAACTGGGAAAAGAATCCTCATCTTTCCTTAGTTCTATCTTATGTTATCAAAACACATTCATTCTATACTTCTTGCGTCCATCAAAGGAAAAAGCACTATTGGAATAACGGAAATCAATGAGGTTTTCGCAGTGAAAAGAGTCACCCAAGTCCAGCTTCACAAACCTTCATCTTCCTCCTTGTTTTCAAACTGAATAGCAGAGTCAATAAAACTCCACTGATACTTGACATCCATGGGACTGTGGTTTGTGACTTTCACAACCTGCATCACTTCTGTATCATTCAGTATGCAACCAAAGTCAACCTACAAATGACAGTATTTTTACTCAACAAACTGGTGACATAAATACCAAAGAACAGCGTTAACTTGACTGGTCACAATGGGCGTCTTTTCCTACTGATTGAAAATTTTAAAGTTCAAATATGACTCAAAACTTTACTCCATTACACGTGTAAGTAGATTACCGGAGCAATGCATTCTTTCTGAAAGTTAATTTTTAAGTCAACTAGTCAACACAACACAAGTACATACCTTTTCCATCTCAAATGTCAGATTAGGGAAGAACACTTCTCCTTTTAGTTTAACAAAATCCTGGAAGAAAAAAAAATTGATAAAAATAAAAATTTAATGTGGATGGTAAGTCCAGAAAGGATTACTCACAAATACTGTGAGCATGCTGAAATACTGTGAGTATGTTGCTATTTTACGTCATTTTTACTGTGAAGTTAGCACAAGCGTGGATAAAAAGAAACAAATGTGCTGTTCACCTTCTGAGGATGTTCCTTGAATGATACTTCCAGCTGACTTTCAGCCGTTCTGGTTACAAAATCATCTTTGTAGGAAGGATCAAACTGGATTAAAACAGGGATACTTTCACCCACACCAAGAGACACCTCCTGCAGATACAAATATCACTCTTGATCAACATACATTCACCAATTTTTGAAAATCATGTTGCTTGTATCTGTCAGAGGTCGCATAATAAATTACTTTAGGATGTTATTAGAAGCCCGCAAATGGCTATCATGACAGGCACCTGCACTGAAGATGAACTGCCACTCAGGATTTCAAAAGACAAGAAAACAGCAAACATGGCAGACTTTCTGTAGATTAGAACCACCCACTTTCGTTTGGGAGCCACCTTCGTCAGAGGTTTTTTCATATCATGTATTCATTAAAGATTGATCAAAGCTTAATGACATCTCTGATGACTAATTTGTCACTCATCTAATTCACTCACTCATTCTGTGGTGCTCTACTCTTTCTATCTCTCTCTCTTCCTCCTTTTTTTGTAACTTACAGGCACTTTAGTTATGTCATTTTTCTATTTAGGAAGTACATTCAAATTTTGTCCTCAGTCATGAGATGAGAGGTTGGTACAGTGGATTAAGTGGGCAGCTTCCCCAAGACCTCAGACCTAACATGCAAGCCACCAACGCCAACTTGCTGTTTTTCTGTCCTTGGTCTTAATGCTTCTCCTTGTTGCCTCTCCAGTGCTCTTGCTCCGTTAAAAACCACCATTTTAAGACATAAACTCATCTTAAAAGCGCCCGAATGAACAACATTCACCTAAAGACTTCCTTCTAAATTAAATTATCTCCTTCATGTTTTGAACCAAGTCCTCAGGACTCACCGACTGTGAAGACTTGACACTGACAGGAGCCCAGCGTGGATCCTCCACCAGCAATTGAAAAGGATAAGGAGCCTGTAACACCACTGACAGGGGAAGGGAAGAAACATTGGTCATTATCACTTGCTTTGTCTCCACCTCAAGTGTGCTCTCAGGGTACTGAAATACAAAGACAGAACACAATTATGAGCTAACACTCATCTGAAAGCACTGCAACAACAATAGCATACCTGCCAACCTTATAAAATCAGAAATAGGGACCAACCCCCCTTCCCCCCCCCCAGTCCTGGGTAGTGCCCTGCCCCCACCACTGAACAGGGTCCACGATGCTCCAGGGTTTTTGCATTAATTTTAAAATATTGCCTGTACTGTACTGTTTTAACATTAGAATTCTCAGGTGTTGTTTAGTGGACTCAAGCACTACATGTGTTGCACAAAACAATAGGATTTAGAAGAGTCAAGACCAATCTTCAACAACCCAGTTCCAAATTTTTACAAAAGAAAATGTCTTTTTTTTCCTCTTGAAAATCGGAATGTCCCGATTTATTTAGGTTTTGAAACTCAAAAATCGGGAGAATTCCGATTAAATCGGGACGGTTGGTAGGTATGCAGTAGTTAATTCAACTGTAGTTTAAGTCAAACCTCGATTGTCGGGATTTTCGATTATTCAGACTTGAATGGTTCCAATCTATTTATGACCATTGACAGGCTTTGTTTACTCCATATGTCCCAGTGAAAACTGATTGAGACCACTATGAAAACAGATGAAGCCAGGCATGCTGCTCTTCTAGCTGTAGGTGAGTAAAGTTTCCTCTAAAATAACCAAGATGATTGCACACCTAAATCTTGTCTCTCGATTATCTGGCTGCTTTCAGTGGTTCTGTCCAGTCAAGATAATCGAGGACCGACTTTGAGGAAACAAGAGTACTATTCCAAGTAACTTAAATTCTACAACTCAGACTGTCTCACCTTCATGACACAGAAGTTGACCTCTCTTTGGGAAAATGAGAGCAGTGGACTGATAAACTCGGCACTAACATCCACTTTCATGATGCGCTCCTTGCCAGTGCTGGTACCAATGATTGCATGGCAGAACATGCGCTCTTTCACCATTTGTGGTCTGGTAAAAATAAAAAGAGCACGAGACAAACGGCATTCATTTTCTTTCAGAACAAAGAGTCCATTTACAAAAAAACTAATTTGCCAGCATATTCAGGCCACTGAACATATCAGATAGTATTGTGGTCATCAACTATTAAAGGTAAACCACAAATAAAAGATTTAGTAGTCAACAATTCATCTGAAAGTCCTTCAGCAACACCACATTTTCAGAAAGATGGGTTTAAGTAAGTAGTAATAATATATAGATTTAGCCAAGCCTAAAAGCGGAGCCCCCTTTTTGTTTTGTCTGTTTTTTGCCTTTGTTTTGTTTTTGCTGGCAGTTATTAATTTGTGAAAATACTCTCATCCAAGTCGTTTTATTAAAAAAAAACTAAGAAAAAAAAGAAAAAAATTCTTGCTCCCGCTGAGGGTCGAACCCGGCTCGTCGGCGTGAGATGCCGGTAACTAGTCCACTAGGCCATGGGCGTTTGACATTGTTTCGGCACTTAACTTTAATACATTTCTTTCTTCGTGACAAGCTGCCTATCAGCATGAAAATGCTGGTGTTTTTCCTATACAGATTTAGCCAAGCCTAAAAGCGGAGCCCCCTTTTTGTTTTGTCTGTTTTTTGCCTTTGTTTTGTTTTTGCTGGCAGTTATTAATTTGTGAAAATACTCTCATCCAAGTCGTTTTATTCAAAAAAAACTAAGAAAAAAAAGAAGAAAATTCTTGCTCCCGCTGAGGGTCGAACCCGGCTCGTCGGCGTGAGATGCCGGTAACTAGTCCACTAGGCCATGGGCGTTTGACATTGTTTCGGCACTTAATTTTAATACATTTCTTTCTTCGTGACAAGCTGCCTATCAGCATGAAAATGCTGGTGTTTTTCCTGGCAAAATGTGTTCGAAACACCGTAAAAACCATGGTTGTGGACAGAAAAAACCAAAAAGCACTAGCTCTGCTATATTTGGCGTCGAAACCGCTGCGAAAAGCTGCGAACTCAAGCGGTGTGCCGACCGAGTTTGAACAGAACCGAACTTTGAACTTTGAACTTTTTGCCTGAACTTTATCGCCGAATTTCTTTCGCCTAGATTGAACTTTTCCCCTTCCACCAAAAAGACAACTGAGTGTTCTTTTGAACTTTTTTTTTTCCATTAACAAATTTGTTTTTTACTTTTGTTGTCTTTGCTTGTTTTGCTACAACGCGGGTCAACATGCGATTTCGCGCCGAAAACACACGGGATTCAGCACAGGGTTATATCCAGTGTAGGAAGTGTATTGGTAGGCCTGTGGTGCGGACGGACGGACGTACGGATGTACGGACGGACAGTCACGTGACTACTACGTCACTACCAAAATTTTTTGGCTTGATAGATTACCAAATTTCCTTAGCAATGGAGCTCCGCTGACGCGCTAGCGCGCTGGCTCCGCTATAATCAATCTCAAAGCAAATACTGTCCTTGCCTTCATCAAATTTAGAGAATGTGGCCTGAGGTTTGGTTGAGATTCAAACGATGAAAGAAAAAAAAACACTCCACTCAATACCTCACAGAAGTTGTTACTTACATTTCACAGTAGCCTTCTAACTGTAGTTTCTGGCTTTCACCAGGCTGAAGAACCATTCTGTCAGGTGTGAGCTGGAACACTGGCTTGGGAGGATCAGCTGGTGGTGGAACTCCCTAAAAACAACAGACAGTAAATTCTTACATTTCTCATAAATCTGTCCAGGGCTTCATTCAGAACTTTATGAAGCAATGAGGGGGGGGGGGGGGGGTTAAGTAGAATTGGCAAGAAAATTATAAAACTACAGATTGTAAAATTAGGCACTTCATCCATGTGGATCCCCATCAGCCCTTTACCCTAGAAAGCTGCAAAAATAGGTCTAGTACTAGCCTAATTTTTAGAAAATGGGTTACAATGAAAGTCTCTCATTCCAGTACTGAACATTTCTGCAGAAGACAAGTCAACTGAGAAAAAGAAAGGATCTACTTATAGTACAACTAGAGCAAACTGTACTGAAGTAATGAGTATTAATAGCTAGGGTGGAGCCTGGGTGTATTACAGATGGCCAGGTTTTGAAGAAATTCACGAATCATGTACAATTGGCCTTTAAAATGTTATGGGGCTATTAATGTTTTCAGGATCCATAGATATTTTTCGACATCTGCAGGCCTTAATGACTGACCCTATTCCTAAGCCCTTTCTAAACTGTTACCTGGAATCTCATATCATCAGGGTTGTATTCAGGTTTCTTTCTTGTCTTGTAAGGAAGGAATCCTTCAGTGGTCCAGTAGATCTGCTGAGGTCTCCGCCCACAGTTTGTTAGACGGAACCACCTCTTAACTGGCTGGCAGCTGAACTGAGGGCCAAGCTTGACAGCAGGAACTAATGGAGGCTCACTCACAATAGTGGTGCCTGAGCCATATGCCATAAGGCTGACTGTTTGGATCTGGCTGTCAGTGATATTAATTGACAACTTATCCTGAAACCTAATAAAGGAAGATAGAAATGATTACTAAAATACATCATGATGTAGTCACTTGAGATGTGAATTCCAATGTTTCGACTACTTTCTGCTAGTCTCCATCAATCAACCTCATTGCCTGATGAAAACAACTGACAGCAGTTGAAATGTTACAATGGGTGGTTCCAGAAAATATCCATAACCCCATAACAGAGGGTCATTGGAAATTCTGAGGGGGAGAGGGGTCTTAAAGGCCAAAATTTTTTAAGAAAAGTATGAGCCTAAACTGGAATTTCCAGAGGGGTGGGGGTTCCAACCAAAAAAATAAACTTCCATGGGGGGAGTACGGATGTTTTCTGGAACAACACAATTTACATCTCAAGAGACTGCACTGTGAAATAGTAATAATTACTTTAGCACTGTACCTGCCATGGTGAACAACAACCACTTTTATACGACACAAAGGACATTAATTTTTATGATTGTAATGGGAAAGAAATTAATACGTTTCTTCTTCTTACTTGACTGTGTCATCCACATTTGCAGTAACCTTAAGTTGCAAGGCATCTTCGGCAGGAATAACACCCTGAGCTGGCTCAACAGAGAACAGAGAATTTGGACGAACCTGCAAATCAAGCCAGTCCCAAAACATTAGTACTGGAAACACTCCAGTAATTTTAGTGCTACATGCTGACCATTGCCACTTGAACAATGTGTTTTGATAAATAGTTTTGACAACTTTTTGACACCTTTTGACAATTTGTTTATGGCTTCTGTTTAATCTGACCAGTCAAGTTTAAGAATTGTGAGAGGAAGAATCACAAGAGCGAACTTGATACTTGACAACTCCGTCTCAATTTTTATAATAACCCTTTAAGCCCTGATAGGAAGTTCATATTCTCCTTACTGTTCTCCATACATTTCTGATAGAACTAGGAAGGAGAATTTGTCTAAATAAAATTATCATGACATCTGATCCTTGGTGATCACTTCCTTTATTCTCGTCTCTTGAATGTTTGAACATGTAATAATGATGAAAAGAGAAATTTCATTTTGGTCACTGTTAAGACTTATAGGGTCAATTGGCCAGTTCACATGGAAGCCACGAAAAAGCTGTCAAAAACTAATCACAAACTTTGTGTGAGCAGCAATGGTTCGGCAGCACTGCTAGCACTCATTCACTAAGTTGCAACATGATCATTAATTCCATTTCTACCACCTCTACCTGTAGCACAAAGATGAAACGAGTGCTATGTTTTAAGGGTTAAGATTTTTGCTAGCACACCAGCAATGCTACAACCACTAACAACCAAACCAAGGTTCTCAAATCCGCTTAGTGTAAAACAATACCGATGAGTCAATTAGCAGGGGCATCCCAGGAAATTTTAAATGAATAGAGACAATGACCAATTTTAAAGTGTGAGAGAAGATGTGGGCCTCTCCAAATCATTGGACATTTTACTCACCTGAGACCTCTGTCTTACCAGGAACACTAAGAGCTATTAGCAGCCAAGCTGGCCTACAAAACTCATGGGTTCAGTTGAACTCGGTGATGGGATCAAAGCGACAAAGTCAACCTTGTTGAGGTGAAATTGCAAGTAGTTGCATGCATTTTTTCAATAATACCTTTTAGCCAATAGCTTACCATATTACAAGAAAACTGTGCTGGAATCAGGGACTCATTGGACAGCTGCACAATTTTGGAGATGCCCGTTAGGACTGGAATGGTGCCATAATCAACATGAGTTGGTGTTACATGTATCACTGGACCCTCACCAACACACTGGATCTGAACTCCCTAGAATAAACACAGGCAAAGGAGTATTACTGGCACGACTCACAACTCAAAAGTACACACTTTGTCACCACACTCAAGAGGCTTTCAAAATAATTAATCCTAGCAGAATGCAGATTGTTTGTCACATGTGAGCCCACCACGCAAAATTTTAATTTACTACGGTTTTCAGTTGAGTAAGGCACAAGGGGAGTTTGGTGAAAGTTTTGACGTTTAAGTTACCATGTTGTAAAGGGCAACTTGCTCTGTTTCCAAGGGATACTACGTCATTCAGCGATAAAGTGCGTGAGAAGTGTCAGAAGTGATCGATTCATGCAGTCTCCCTTGGAAACAAAGCAAGTTGCCCTAGACAACATGGTAACTTGAACGTTAAAACTTTGTGACCAAACTTCAAACCAAACTCAACTGAAAATCATAGTAATGGCCTAAGCTCACCAAGAGTCTCCCTACTTCAGTGGTTGCAGTACCCATACCCTGTACATAAGGTAATGGGTTCAATTCTCATCACAGACTCAAAATGTCTTCTTGAGTTCTTATTCTTGGGGCAGACTAACATTGCTGCTCTGTTAAAATGATTATAAAACTGCAGTTTTTTAAACAACCTGTTTCAGAAACCTGCCAATTTTTAACCATTTTAAAGGCACAAACTGAGGTATGGATACAGTCTGATTATCTAATGTTTTCCAAATGACTCTTCTGAGCTCACAACAGAATTTCCACTCTCCCAATTGTCTTAAACAGACAACAAACAATGACTTACTATTAGCTATCATTTAAACGATTCAAATTAAATTATTTTAATTTACATTTCACATTTATACATATGTAAACCTTACCAAAGGCGCATCACTGCTACCAAATATCATGAAGTAAGCCATTGTGGTGACTTCCTCTAGACACTCTGCTGTTATGTGAAGAGGAACTTCTTTGACTGAATGAGGCTGGATAATTCCCTGTGAACCATAAAAGAAACAAGTAAATCTTATATCTTAATCTTAATCTGGACCAACCAAACAAGCAAACTCTTCAACCCAACAATTTCTACATTTCAAACCAGTATGGGGAAAACTTGGTTAGTGAATCATCAATACACCAGATAGAGTCCACCTCTTTCAAGTCCAATATTTCTGTACTTTTTCAAACTAAAGCAAAAACTACAGCGGATAGCGTCTTGTTTCTTGCTACACATCAAGAAATAAAATTGCGACACCACCAAAATGAAGGACAATCCATCTGCAATAAATTATTAGAGTCTAGAAATCCTGACAGCTAGAGGAAGGCAAACGTTCAAGACTACTCGCTTGTCATGCTTAACTAAACTATAGCCTAAAACAATTTCTTCTCTTTAAAGCAGTATGGGGCAAATATGGTCAGTGATACAACAGCATGCCAGATTACCACTCCAATCACCTTGTCGTCACTATTGTAATCTGACATTCTATTATCACCCCCACCACAAAAAAACACTTAAGGACAGTGCTCCCTAATACAGAAGTTATCACGAGCCAGAGAGAACCGGGAGTTCAAAAATTCGCAAGGTCTGGTTGCTACGGAGTGACATCGTGGGCTTGAAAGTTAGCTGTCATTGTATTTGACTTGCGGTTTTACTCCCGCAGCATTTCAATAGGACCGGCTCTTTTGACATAACTTTCCAAAGAGGTTAGATTTCATAGATATTTTGACAATAGCAGGGAAATTCGATTATTCAATCCTTTGCTTTTTTCCAACTGAGAATGGACGCTTTCGATAATCGACGGGCTCAAACTCTCTACAAGCAGTCCAGGAAGTGTTTTTAACTCAATTAGAAGGTGTGTGTTATGTGGCGTTTCAGTGTTCTCTGTTCACTGGCAAGTTTTTTAACGAAGTGGCCAAGTACCAGCACGCAGACATGGTGGGCTTTCCGTGGTCGTTCTGATCGGAAAGTTAACAAAGAAGAGCTGTTTCTTATTTGATGTTGTTTTTGCCATTCCATGTTACAAATCTAAACCAAGCAAACGTGATGTCAGCAAATGATTACTTACAAACAATGCGGTACAGACTACGGATCACTACAGCGGAACGTCTTCAGATAATGCCACGAATTGACTGTAACATGTAGCTGGTAGTCTAGCCAAATAACCGTACAACGAGGTAAGTGACTACTCCGATTGTTTTCTTTAGATAAGACAAAAGGTTGCGTCCGTTCGCTAGCAGTCTCTCCTCTCAACGATAATCGAGCAAAAACAACAGATCGGCAGCGAGCGCGAAAATCGCCTGTCATGCGGAAATGTGACTCGCGCATAATGAGCTGCCGGTGTGAGCGTGTGACACGTTTATATTTATTTTAAAAGCGCTTTCACAAACGTGGCTTTCAAAGAGGTCCTTAACAAAATAAATAAACTAATCATCTATGAACTCTTAATATAATTGAGTTGACACACGTATTTGAATACCACTAATACCTTTCCTCGTTCACCCATGTTGGAGGCCTGGCATCACCATAATAATGCCTGAGGGCTTCTGGGATATTCGATATAATAAACATTTTGAGACAAAATTTTAGACAAACGTTGTACATGTATATATTTTTCTGGTTCAGCCAGGTTGGAGTCCTGGCATCACCGTATGCCTGAGCGCTTCTGGGATATGCCGACAAACGTTGTATATCTTTTTCTGGTTCAGCCAGGTTGGAGTCCTGGCAACACCGTATGCCTGAGTGCTTCTGGGATATGCAACATAATAAACATTTTGAGTCAAATTTCAGACAAACGTTGTTTATCTTTTTTCTGGTTCAGCCAGGTTGGAGTCCTGGCATCACTGTATGCCTGAGCGCTTCTGGGATATGTTACATAATACACATTTTGGGACTAAATTTTAGACAAATGTATATCTTTTTCCGGTTTACCCAAGTTGGAGTCCTGGCATCACTGTTTGCCTGGTCTCTTTTGGTCGGGATTTGTAACATTCAAAGTCACACTAAAATAGATGATATTTTTCGTACTTTTTCTGAAGGATCACCCTCCAATTTAGTGAAGAAAAAAGGGTTTTTGTCTTGTTATCCATACCCCCTCTTTCCCCCAAAACAATCCTACCTCAAACATAAGCCTCTGAAAAAAAATTCGCTAGTCAGGAGCCCTGCGCTAGCGTATGTTGTCCGTATTTCGCAAGTTGGAACCAGAATAAAATTGGAGGTGCTTACACTGGTGCAACTTGGTGAGAGGATCTTCTTTACACTTATTCATTCTACAGTTCAAATATATGAGTTTCATATATTCATAATTTCATCTTCATCTTTCCCGGCTATATTACGAACCAATTTAATGACCAGCTCCCAGTTGGCTTGTTAGCTCAATTGGTTAGAGCGCTGCACCGGTATCGCAGAGGCCAGGGTTCGAATTCCGGCAAGCCTGATTTTTTCAGGCTTTCTTTTCGCAACTGCATAAGTTGTGTTAATAACTGCGAGGATCTTCTTTACACTTATTTCTTCATTCTGCAGTTCAAATATATGAGTTTCATATATTCATAATTTCATCTTCATCTTTCCCGGCTATATTACGAACCAATTTAATGACCAGCTCCCAGTTGGCTTGTTAGCTCAATTGGTTAGAGCGCTGCACCAGTATCGCAGAGGCCAGGGTTCGAATTCCGGCAAGCCTGATTTTTTCAGGCTTTCTTTTCGCAACTGCATAAGTTGTGTTAATAACTGCGAGGATCTTCTTTACACTTAGTTTATTTTTGGTTCGCTCTGTATTTATTTTATGTGATACCGGAAAGTATACGAGAAGCACAAAGGACACACGAGAGACACGAGCGAGTGCGTAAGTCACCAGCAGGGTGACTTATTTATGTTCAACATGTTTTTTTTTTTGCTTGAATATCCGTGAGTGGAAAGAGACTGCTCTTAGTCTAAAGACTGGTCCGAACTCCTATGTCAGTACAATTCAGTCATTGTTTTACTGTACACATCGTCACAGAAAAAGGAATATGTGAACACGGCATAAATCTCCTACAGGAAAATGATATTATTAGCTCGACTCGGGAAGAAATCTAAGCGTCTGATAACTTCATGCAGTATTTCAGCGTTGATATCCTCATTTCAAGTTTGTCGGATTGAGTGAAGCAGGATGTAATGTTTAATTATTTTGCAGTATACCTATTAAGACAGTGTGCATCAGTAGAGTGTAGTTTTTTCGATTTGCCGTTGGAGATCTGTGGTGTGTTTAACAGCCTAAATCTTTCTTCTTCAAGGCTATACCATTTTTAGAGGGATTTTCTGCCAAACCACAGTTAAAACTTGTTTCTGTATCTCTCAAACGCCATGAATAAAAGTAGAATCAATTAAAAACGAAGAATAAATGAATTTCACGCTTACAGATTATAGCACATTGGCGCGAAAATTAACGCCTAAGTGGAACAGAAACGATCACCAAAACAGATTTAATTACATTGGCATGCTAGTAACTCACTGGGCTTCACACAGAGATACCAGACTACAAGACTGGTATCTCAGCGAGATCCCGAGGTATTTTTTGGTTGCTAAGAGCGTCTGGCTCATTAAATTTTTGCAAACGTCATGACTACAGAGGAAAAGCAGAACTTTTTTGCAAGGGTTATTGGAATCTAAAAAGAAAATTGTGGGTAACCAGGCATTTTTCAGAGATGACTAAGCAACCACAATTATAATCTTTTTGGATTCTGACAGCCCTGCTAAGATCTACTTTTTCCACATAGTCATAAACCACACAAAAATACCTTTGTATTAGTAGGCAAATTCCTTAAGAAACCGGAATATCTCAGATCAGACCCAAGATGTGCAGAATGTATACACTGTAGCAACAAGAGGCACAGTCCTTATAAATAAGCAATTATTATTTACATGTACAAACTTCAGTCACTTTGTCCACTTAATAATGAAGTCATACATGTACCTCTGCTTATGAATACTTTGCTTATGGTTTCAGTGTACTAGAGGTCTATCCACTAAATATAGCCTGTTGAAGGTTAATCCGTTCTCACCTTTGGTTCAGGACTTGAATACAAGATTGGTGTCACATCTTCTACCACCTGAATTATTACAAAGTTAAGATCCATAAAACAGCAGAGTTATTGTGATAGCTAAATCCCATGGGTTCACATTGATCAAGTTAAAAACAGTTCAAATTTAAACTGATCAAGTTTAAATTCAGTTGTTTCCAGTTGATGAAACAACACATCTAGAAGCTGCTTGATACAAAAGATAAAAAGATAAAAGATAAAGACACAGTTAAAGAGGGCGCAAGAAACTAAAGAAAGAAAGAAGAAAAAGGTGTAGCTTTGTAGAAAATGGCATTTTTAGCAATTTGATTTCAAAGTGACTTGAGCTCACAACAGACAAAACTTTAAAAGGACTTTGAGCTAAAAAGTCCAGCTTTAACGAAAGGTCCAGCAATATAGGATTAATTACCTGTGACAGCAACTCATATTTGGCAGGCAGATCTGACTCATTAACCAGATGGACTGGTAGCTCATAAGGGTGATGGAGGAAACAACGACCGTAATCCAGGATGGGTGTGGACACAGTTATGGGTGGCACAACACACCTGCAAAGAAAACATGCACATATAACAGTTTTAGCAGTTTTGTGGTGTGCAAAATTTTATTATTTTTACTTTTATTTTTTTCAGATTGGGCAGTGTATCTTGTAACTATTTGAAGTTGTTCCTCTCAAACTTTTGGCATCAACCTGTAACAGAGAAATCTGATAAGAAATAGACTTACTTGGCTATTATTGGCAATGAAAGGATCTCTTCCCCAACTCCATCCACGTCAACAACCAAGGCAATTTCATACTTCTTGACAGTAGTTGATACAAAGTCCACCTGACAAATAAAATCATAATTTGTGAAAATACTTAAATAAAGACCATTTTAGCAAAGCTTTTTGTCAGAAGGGTTCCAGTTGCCACACCCAAGTTTGTAGCAATACATGAAAAGGCACCTAAACTTGTAAGACTTAATAGGAAATCAGTCATCTAGGGGGCAGTTACTTTTATCTCCCTGGGCTGGCTCAGAAAGTTGTACAGTTGTCATTTTAGAGTATTTAAAAAATAATTTGGATCGCAGGTAATCTGGTACAAACAACTCAAAACCGATACAACACATACTTCTTGTATCACACATCTATGCCTTAAGTTCTACCATTGTTGCAAGCCCCATTACAGATCTGTTCAAAAGATATCACATTTGGTGTGAAATTCACAGTAACACTATTAAAAAACTTACCTTTAGATCCAGTTCTCCCTGAGGAGCAATAGTACCAGACGATGGTGTAATGTCAAACTCTTTTGGAGAGGGCATAATGGTGCTTCCAACATCACTGATATTGCTGTCAATTAGGCTGTCACGACTGTGTGTGTCATCACTAACCCAGCCATCAGCTGGGACACGTAAGTTGAATGTCATGGGGATAAGAGAGGTATTCACCAATGTACAGTAGCGAGTGTTCACAAAACCTGAAAGTACAACATGCCATCATGAATCAACAACCCAAACAGAACATTTTTAGTACAGTTGTAATATAATTTCAAGGAAGGTGCAGAACAGAAGAATACCACTTTCTTACACTTTGCTATTTCATACCTCTTACTTTCTTACAAACCAGACTGGTTCTTAACTATAACTGTTGTTAAGTATGTTGTTATCAAAATAGCCTTTTTACATGTATTTCCCCACAGTTTTCCGAATGGTGAGTGCCACCCTGAAGGTAAACTGTGCACAAATGATGACAAAGCAAAACGTTTCACAAGTTGTAAAGGAGATGAGAAGACACATGTAAATACCCCAAACTAACAAAATAGGAAGCTACAGAGAGATAAAAAGGATTGAGACTCACCATAAGAAACTACACCAAATTTCAGCTTTGGTATGTTGAAGTGGAAAGTGGGACCAATTACGGATCCCCTGGGAAAAAAAAGGCATCCATTAAATATTAAAATGCACCTCTGTCTTTTCATTTCAAATGGTCACATAACTGTAAAAACATGTTAGTAAAACTTACAAGATCTTTAACTTGAGCAAATCTGGTGACCCCTCTACAGCAAACTCAAAAACTTCATTGAAGTCTCCAAGTATGGGTGAGCAAAAGCAAACCTACACAAAGTACATGATTTAGTCATTCATAATTAACTTCTATTTATTCAATGTTCAAATTTAGAACACTTATTTTACCTGAATTGCCTGATAGCCTCCAGGAATAACAATTCCTTGGGCAGGCAAGAAGGAAAACTGTGGTCCAAATTGGGTGTTGGGAGGAATAAGTTTAAACACAGCATCAATATCTCCCTTGTTGCACAAAATGACCTGCAAAATAGCAGACAACATCAGTGAAAACTCTCTGAGACATTAACCACATCTCCATAACAGCCATCTTTCCCTTGACATTTCTAGCATGTGGTGAGCCTATCAAGATATGGTAATACATCATGCTCTTGCGAACATAAATCCGTTTGAACACTTACAGACAATCTAAGAATGAACTTAGTTAATTCAAATGACCATTGTGCAATATAAATTTAGGTAGAAAGAAGGCTGAGTCCCAGTTCATTGTCACACACCCACTGATTTTATTTTCTTCATCTCAACTCTAATTTCCGCATTTTGATGGACGTGCAATTTTCTTTTCTTTCCTGTTGGCATTTGCCATGATAATGATGTTATTAACTTTAACACTATTTTTGCAACAAATGGTAATAAATGATTTTACCTCATATGAATGCTGAGAATTTATGAACACATTTCCAATATCCAATGTGTCCAAAGAGAAATGTACTTTGGGTCCTACACCATCTCCTCTGATTCGCAGAGGTAATCTTGATTCCCTGCCTGTCACATCACAATATGCTGTCCTAGCATAACTGTGGGAAAATATTCAGAGTATGCTCAAAAACAAGTGCAGTTTCCCCATATTACAGCCGAACCTCAACTATCCAGACTCGGTGAGACCTCTGAAAATAGTCCAGATAATGGATAGGAATGAATATTTTATTGAAATAACATGAAAACTGAATACATGATCAAAAAAAATTTAGGTAAGCAGTCATCTTGATTATTTTAGGAGGTACTGGAATAAACACAGCCTGTTTCAACAAAGTGCACACCAATTTTTCCTCTCAAAGTTGTTGTGATCAGCACTTGTAAAATATGTTCATAAATAAATCAGGAAAGAGAAAAAGTCTGGATGATCAAAAACCCTGAAAAACTGACTTCTGGATGATCAAGGGTTGACTGTATATTAAAAAGAATTATTCCTTAATAACATACATGTTATGAGACATCTACAGGTACATGTGTAGCCCCTTCCTAGCCTTCCAAATATGTGCTGGAAGCCATTTTTGCTACATTTAATCATACCACTTTGGTACAGTTCAGAGGCATTAATCAGGCAAGTTTCTCAAGCCATGGTTTATACTTTGGTGGAAAGCAGTCATGACAAGCCAAAATTTCCATGGTGAAACCAAACAAGCCTAGCTGATATGTTGTTGAAGTGATGTAAACAAAGACTGGAGCAGTTATTGCGGCCATTCAAATTGAAGCCACTAATCATTGGTTAGACTGAAATGACCATTCCTCCAAGTCATTTTTCAGCAGGTGGTGGGAGCTGTAAAGGACATACCTCTGTGCATCTTGAGGTTTAAAGATAATGTTGATTTCTGCTTGAGAATTTGGCCAGATCTCTCCTTCCTAAAAAGGAAAAAGAAAACAAGCTACATGTATAACCCAGGGCTGCAAATAATTTTTCTTTCTTGAAAGGACATATGTCCGAACAAGTCGCCATTTTGGTCGGACAAAACGGAAATGTGGTCAGCCGTTTTTTTTTTCTTAATTATTATTTCAAGTGAAAGCCTTTTTGAAATAATTATTTCTTATCATTATTTACTTATTATTTGGTAAAAAAATTTGTCCGGACACAATGTCCAACCAAAGTTAAGATTTCGTCAGACATGGGCAGATTTTAGTCGGACATTGTCCAATGACCAACAGTTATTTGCAGCTCTGATAACCATCTATAACTCCTGTCTTACAGGAATTTATTACAAAATTGCAGGAATGACTACATGTATCTCCTAGCAGAACTGTGTTTCCACAGTAGGGACACCTTACCCAAATCACCCAAAATGACATAAGGTTAAAATAGTTGACACCAACAGAACCTTTGTGGCATAATCTGAATTCTCACACCAGATGTTAAGCATTAAACATACAATATGCGAGAATCTTACCACTGGGTCAATGGTGATTATGGAGTCATTGTGGAGCAATTTGTCATCAGTTACAACCTGGGTTTTGTTTCTAAATTTTCTTGTCAGTATTGACATCTGATCTCTAAGTGTTGGATCATTGAGGCATTCTTCAAAGAACTCATCCTTTTCAGCACTTTCTTCACTTTCCAGGTCCATGTAAAACCTTTAAAAAGTGAATTTAACACACACTTGTAATTAATAAAATTGTGTGCAACGGCTTGAAGGTCTAACCAACATCACTGGATCTAAAGTCACCTGCTTAGAGCAGAGGAGACACTGACCAGTATTCATCCTGGGAGTGTCACCTTGTCATGAAAGGAGGACACCAAAGCCTCCCTTGTGGGGGGGTGGGGGTGGGGGGTCAGTGTCTCAGTGACCCTAACTGCTACTGTATGCCAACTGGCATTTTCATTCTGTTCTGATAGGTTCAGTCTTGTATTGGTCAAGGGCAGCAGTTTGGTCCTCCAGATTGGGAATTATTCAGGCATTGACAACTTTAGGAATGGTTGTAAGAGGACTAGAAACAAATTTTTAAATACAGTTGTGATGTTCATCTGATAAAGCTTCTAAATCATTGCAATCTGCCCACAGTCAGAACTAACCAGCATCCAGACAAGAAGCAGAACATATGGTCTCTAAAAACCAGACAACTTACAAAGTTTGTAGTGACACATTCACATGGGAATTCTTCAGTCTTTGAAAAGCTTTTAAGTTGGTGACTTTTCATCCAAGCCTTCTAAAGCATGCTAATGGCCACTTATGTCTGATATGTTCTTACATGTGACAGAAAATTTCTTTGCAACTGAATTATTGCCACAGCCCCAGGCCCATAAGCCTCAAGAGTGACAAACATCTTATTTCTCCTCAGAATATCATATCACTTCTTGATCAAACAAACAGGTCATGAGAATAAAGGAAATGAGCACCAAAGTTGATGTGCCTTGAGGTTGAATTGAATTCTCAGATTAAGTATTATTATATAGACAAGAGTGTTTTAGGGGAAAATATACCACTCGTAAACGTCATACGAAACTACATCTGGGACTCGAGTGTCGTATTTTCCATATCCTCACTAGTGAGGATATCGATGACGTCATTTCCCGCTCTTACACTGTTGTTTGTGCAAAAATACTCCTGTCCATATAATAAAAAGAAAATTACACGGTGGCTTGAAGATATGAACTTTATTTTCTCGTGGCAAAAAACATTTTACTCACTCGCTGCACTCGTTCATAAAATGTTGTTTTTACCACTCGAAAATAAAATTCATATCTTCGCCCCGCCATGTGATATCCTCTATATATCATAAGAAATATGGGGAGAACATGCATGTTGATATTGGGGCTTAAAGGGTTAAACGGGAAGATGGAGTCAACAAGCCCAACTTGTAAAATTTATCATCATTGCATAAACCCTTTTCAGCCTTAGAGATAATTTTTACCAGTAATTAGTTACCTGTCTTTTTGCTGGAGTTCTTCCCTCAATGTTGCAAAGTTGCTCCACTTGAACTGGACAATTATGTCACTTCTGTTAGAAATAGTCACTGTCCTGGGGATAAACAAATTGATAAAACATAGTCAAACCCCTAATAAAATATTAATTTATATTTGTTGTGAATAACTGGGTTTTTGACTGACTAAGACCACTGTTTTCTTATAGGTCACTTCTAAGATGGCTGCCAAATGAGTTTTTCGAGCCCTTCACATCAATAGTAGATTTTGATCACAAATCTTCACTGAAAGATTTTACAGTTGGCCTTGGTTTAATGGTAGTGATGGCTTTGAAACTTGAAAGTCGGGTATATTATTTCCAACTAGTGCAAGCTAATTCTGGGAGTAGCAAAAAATAAAAGCAAAACTAAAACATAAAACCATAAAAATCTAGCTAAAAGGAAATGAACCAGTGCAACTGAAGGCAGGGTGAGAGTCTTGGGGCAGGCAAGAGGGCCCATGGCACAAATCTTTGCAGAGCCACAACCCGAAACACAGTTCTTTTAGAGAAACTGCTTTAAATGGGCACAACTCAGACAAAAAAATTAATGGGGAGTACGTAGCTGTAGGGAAGAATGCTTCCTTGTAAGTGGCGTTTGCCAGATCTCAGGGCAGGTTGAATTCATAAGGAAAAAAGTAAAAAGAATAATTAATTAATTGAAGAGGGCACACCTTTGGGATGCACAGGATATAAAAGTGTTTTCCAGCTTGACTGTGTTCTTATCCAGCCTGACATTACAGTCAATAGCAGCTCCATACAGACTTATAAAGATGTCTTCTCCTAAACATAAGTTATAGATTAAAAAAAAAACTTTAAACATGCTGATCATGTAGGACATGTGCTAATTAGTATGATGACTGAGGCACATCAAGTTTGGCTAAAATAAGTAGCTGTGGGAATAATAAGGTACTTGCTTAATGGCAGTCAAATGATGCAAAGAGCTAGTGCTATTTCTGGTCTCCAGTGCCCAAAGCAGAAAACTTTACAAGTGTAAAGTTTGTTTGAAAACAATGTGAAATACAGTGGGAAACCTAATTTAATATTACAAAAACAGGGCTGAAAGCTGCTTCCCCAGATTCTCACCACAAAAAGCGTTAAAGTTTTTACAAAAATTAATGGCCTAAACTTAAGTACAAGAATCCACATTTTGTCTGTATTTCACTTTCAAAAATTATGGTGGAGACTGTGCCTGCAATGCACATTTAGTGGCCATACTAGTCATACTCCACAGTGTCTGTATAATTATATAGAAACACACTTGACATCCATTATACAATGATTTACACACTGCAGCACACACCTGTTTCATAGTGAAGTATCATATGACTAGCATGGTCTCCAGTCTGAAGTGCCTTGAAATCCACATGAATCTGCATGCTCTCCCCTACAGCTAGCCGTCCACTGTCTGGCGTAACAAAGAATGGCTCATGAACTACCAGCTGAAATTTTGCATCGCTGTTACCAATGTTTCGCACAAGAAGAGTCCTTGTAGTTGCATACTACGGGGTGTGAGATACAGAACAAAAAGCATTATTAGTCTAATTTCAAATGGGAAAGGGGTTTTGTCTATCAAATCTGACATTTGGAGGTCAAGATTCGTGATTTAAGATGCTTCTTAGGATCCAATAGTATCCCACAGGATCCTACTTAGGATCTTGTCCAGAATCAGGAAAGATTTTACTGGATCTTGAGTAGGATCTTGTTGGATCTTATCAATCATGAAGAGAATTACTGCCATAAGGATCCTGGGTGTAGGTTTTCTACCAGAGTTGCACAAAGAAAAATTGCATCAATCATCAGTTCTAACAGAAAGTTCTTCCTTGGACGTAAAAGGAAAGTAGGACTTGCCCAACCTTACTCTGTATTGTCTAAAATTATACACTAAAACAACCTTTACCTTGACAGGACATGTTCCAAAGCTGATCTCGTCAGGGAAATCCAGGATGGCTCTGGCCCCAATGGCCTTTACTGGCACAAGGAATTTTTCCCTTTCAGTGATGCAGATAAGCTCATGGGTGTAGTCCTATGGAAAGAAACCATACACAGGATAAATAAACAGATTATTCTAAAGTATATAATTATCCCACCATACATGTACAGCCCACTGAGGCAATTCTCTAGAAAATACATTAGTGAGCTGATGTAGGTAGGGCCAGACAGGTTGACGTAAGTAGGTCTAGAAAAAGCTGTCCTGCCTTGCACATGTTGTCTGTTATGAATGAATGTTCACAAGCACCTTTTCAAAATTTTCCAGACTGAGAAAGGTCAAGCCAGATGGAAAATGTTTCACTCTTGATCAGTTTGGCATGCCAGAGCTGCGATCAGTCCATATGCCACAACCTTCAGCCAAATATTTTTCCATCCAGCCCTTTCACTCAGTCAATAAGTGCACTAAAGGACAGATACATGTACATAAGCCATAAATGATATTATTCTGAAAAAAAGGTTCACAGTGATGAAATTCTACTTTAACATAGAGATACCATTCTTTTGGTGAAGACAGTTTGTGTTCACTGGTTTGCTTTGTACCTTTTTCTCATCAGGAGTGAATTGAATGATGAAGGTCCTGTCCATTCCTGGAGCCACTTTATGCCCCACATCTGGTGGACTGATGATCTTGAAGTACGGAGAGTCAGTCTGAGTCACCTTTACCAGGCGGGCAACCTAAAAATGGTAGAGATAATGATTTTGATGACAGATAGAAAAAAGTGACTAAAGTGATGGGGAGGTGCGAAGAAGGATTTTTTTGGGTTTGAAATTCACGATTTTGGGACCTCCTGGGTAAGAAAATTTTGGCAGGTATTTTTTCAGGCAGTTTGTACGAATGACTACTAGATCTGGGAAAGTTTATTGCGATAGTACAATAAATAAACAAACAAATGTGACCATTCAAAAACTACTCAGTTGTTCTTTGTTATTGTCATTTAATCCCTTTTGGGTACTTGCAATGTTCCAAAATTCAGTATGGGATATTTTTGGGAATTCATTTTGGTCCAGGGGATTTTTTTCGGGTTTCGTTTTTTCGCACCTCTATATCACTTGAAATCCAGAGTAACCCCCCCCCCCCCCCGGGTATTCAGGACACTACTCAGTTACATACTAGTCTTGTTCTTGGACTTACATATCCAATTATTAAAAAGTCTCTTATGAGGGACAGGGGCCAGGCATATTCCCAGGCTAATTTAAGTCTGAACCTAGCAGCTAATTTGATAGAGACATAAATCATTAAGTGACAATACAGGAAATAATCCTGTATTGTCAAAAAAATTCTTAGGGCGGTGTCCTACCTTATCGTTATTCCGTAGTTGTAAAGGAACCTCATACGGCTGAAATGGCTCAAAGTTTTGGAACACAATGTCTGATGGAAATGGTTGAAACAAAGGTTCCTCTATATCCATGGTAGTGAACTAAAACAAAAACAGCAAATTAAAACCTTGCGTTCATAGGTAACATCTAGTTAAAACTATATCTGTTCTTAATGATGCCTCCTTTTGTTACTGCACATACGTTCTGCACATCTTGACATGGTCTTAGAAACTCAGGTTTCTTAAGGATAGTGACTACTAATACAAACAAGGTATTTTTGCACAGTTTAATTGACTATGCAGGAAAAGCAGATCTTAGCAAGGGCTATTGGAATCCAAAAGAAAATTGGGCATAACCACACATTTTTTCAGAGATAATGAGCTTAAAATTGGAAAGAAAATGCCATCTATTATTCTGTATTTTAAAGGTGTTTTAGGGTTATGGTTGCTAAAAAAATATTATCTCTGAAAAATGCATGGTAACCCACAATTTTCTTTGTGGATTCAAATAACCCTTGCTAAGATCTCCTTTTTCCCCATAGTCACAACCTGTGCAAAAAATACCTCAGTCTGCATTAGGAGGCACCATCCTTAATGCAGTAGATTGCATATAATGGTGCAGACGTTATGAGGCCATATTTTCACAAACAGATTTTCTTCACACATTTGTATTGCCACATAAAAGAACATGGACATTAGGCAATTTTGTAGAATCTGCCAGAAATTATTTCAGGCCCCCAATCATTTAATTAAGCAAATTAAGTTTGAAAAGTTATCAGCCAAAGGAGCTATAACATGCATATCATGGAATTCAACCAATTGGCCAGTAAAGTATATTTATAAGCTCTGACCTTCTGAAGTGTCTGTTCTGACATGTCCAGTAATTCAATAATCTGAGGCACTCTCATCTCATAAGTGAGCTTCAACCTTTCATCTGTGGTGAGTTGCATTTCAGCCATATAAGCAGATGGTGCTTGCTAAAGGAAAAATGATTACAAGAAACATCCAATAAGCATCAAATTGTTTCTGTATTATGAATCTCTTTACTGTTTAAAAGATGTGCAAATGAAAGAACAAAGTATTTGAAGTAATTAAACCTCCAGTGGTTTTGTTACAAGGCGGTATAGGCCTTGAACTCAAGTCACTGGGTAGTACTTTGTATCGAGTTTGCCATTTAAATACTTAAGGAGCATGGTTCACTGATACCTGCCCTCTTTGGCTCACTAAGGCACCTTTTTATTGTTAGTAAACCACTTACATGTAAACATTACTTTGCTGAAAAACTCAAGCTTTTATTTTATACTGACAAACAGCACATTTGAAACAATCAAATGATCAAAGCAGCTGGCTGGTGCAAATTTGATTTTGGAACATTAATGGGGCTCACCAAGCAAAGCACAGTGCAAAAAAGAAAACAAGAAAAAACATATTTCTTTTTTATCCATCATGTTATACTCTTTTCTTTGCAACTGACAGAATCGATCTGCAAATGTAAGACCCAGATGCACGGCACAGCCTTCAATGCAACAATGCTCACAATACGTATTCATCACTCGGATTTAATGATACTAAGTCATCATTCTACTTCACTGCTGTTGGAGACACTGTCACAGAAAACAATTTATGTGTTGGACATACTAGAGTTGTGCTCAATGTTGCATACAATTTTGCAGGCTGTGTCTGGGCCTTAATCTAGTGCAGACATGTTTCAAAATAAACAATCTCCTGCAGGTGAAAGTGACTGTTCAACAGCTGAAAACATTATAATTGCAAGTGGACAATCCAGTTATCTTCCAGGGCATTGTTACTGGGCTGCCACTAGATTAAAAGCAGGATAAGCTGCAGATGGTTTTTGCATTCAGCTGACCCTGCTTCAACGGATGCAACATGTATTAGCTTAATATAGGCCTACCGTATACAAACAAGGCAAGCTTAAGAGGTAAGATGAAAACAAAGCTGCAGCTACACAGTGCTAGTACAGTAATGAGATCAATCAAGCTTACATCGATCTCTTTTACAAGTTTCTCTTTACGAAGTTTAAGAAAATAAAGCTTATAAAGTTAAGCTTAACTTGTAATTGCCCAAAAATTATCGACCGATCGCGACATGATCAAATGATTATTAAACGAAAGACTTGCTTCGTTACGAGACGGAGGTAATAAGATTGTTAAGCTTAGAATTTACCTTGTCATCCTCAGGACTTCCTTTTACAAGTTTAGGGTTTCTTGGATGAACAACACGGCTTTTAAAACTAGAAGAAACTGCTTTTCCTCCATAGCTCTCCCGAACAGAGGACTGAACTTCACCCCGGAGTCCTCCTCCACGAAGCTTTCCCTGAGGCATTGCGATAAACTTTCTGTTCAATAAATAGCTTGGTGTTCCTTTAGTATAACATCACCAATGTTTAACACCATCACTTTTCATAACCTCTGTCATTTCTAGCAGTCACTTCGTATAAAAACATTACACCGCCGTTTTCAGAAGTTTGAGCGGGATTTGTTGCCATGGATCCGGTGACTGCGTACGCATAGAGTTTTCTTTTTGATGCTGGCCATAGATGTGTGATGGCTCACAAAAGGGACGAGAAACCCCTCGACAGTCAAACCCCTCGGGTTGTACATGTAGTGGGTTCCATGCATGTGCAGTGGCAGAATCATCCTTTATTTCACTTACAGTTTTTGTCTTAAACATTTAATTTTTTTTTCTTTCCACTTTTCTGTTTCTTTTGTTATTTCTTTGAAACCAAGAATTTTTATTAACACCTCGATCCCAAGTGTCGCTCAGCTAATTATACTGGCACAGGCCACCCAAGTTCAAGCTGCACTAGACGCCAGAATTTCCGAAAGGCAGTGAGAAAACCTGAATACTGCACTTACTGAATCTCCATGGAGAAAAATCGGCAAATAGAGTCCTCACTAAAAATAGAATCGGGGTGGAAGAGGAACAATGAATAAT
This sequence comes from Siderastrea radians, assembly GCA_964017195.1. NCBI lineage: Eukaryota > Metazoa > Cnidaria > Anthozoa > Scleractinia > Rhizangiidae > Siderastrea > Siderastrea radians. The sequence goes on from OZ024890.1 coordinate 18,071,402, forward strand.
GAATATTAAACGAGTAAAACAGTACCCTGGTTACATATCGCAAATGTTGTATGCACTCGACTCTAAAGAATATTTTTCAATGATTGCGACCTCGTGTGAGGTCCAGCTAGAACAATGAACTGTAATGAATCATCCTTCTCTGGCTGATCAGGAGCTTATCCGTATTCAATCAGCTAACCCGAGTGAAGAAAATCTTTCCTTTTTGTTTTTTTGTTGTTGTTTTTGTTGTTTTTTTTTTATTTGTTCTTTCACATGAATGAGTTTCTTTTGTTCTACTCATTGGTTCTAAAGCATCAATTTCGATCGCTTCGTCTCCATTGTCTTGAGATCTCTGACCTTTAGTAAACTGATCGTCAAAGTCTCTACCTGTTAGCCCCTGAACAGGCTCTGCCGGGCAGTAGTGAGGAACAGGGTCCGAAGGGTGGGGAACTCGAGTAGGTTTTGGGTGGGTGTGTGACACCCCGTTCTAGAAATATGCTTTTTTTCGATACCCCGCACTAAATATTAACTGAATACATTTACGAGACAAGGCGATTTCTTTTCTAAAAAAGACACGTTTAGGAATTCAAAAGTTATTTATTTATTTATTGAGGCCGGTTGGTTAAGATTTGTTATCCGAGTTGATACCACTTTGGTGGCTATTCTTCAAAGTATTTATTGGGTAAGACATTTTGACAAGTATGTATTTTCAGGTGCATTGAATTTTGGGGGGTGAGGGGTTAAACTTTGACCCAAAAAACACCATCCCCATTGAGTTAGATTCCTTCGTCCGCTCTTAACGAAGATCGGTAGTCTGCGCTGAAATGGAACATTTTATTTCAGCTGTTCACTTTTAGAAAAGAAAACTAGACTTTTCGAAAATATATTCTATTAACATTGCAATAAATTACATTAGCGCTAACAGTGGCTCTCATTTTTCTGTTAAAAGAGAACTGATTGAATGAAGATATTCTATGTCATTCTGTTAGCTCCTCCTTTCCAGTATCGCCGTCGTCCTCCATGGTACCCAAGAATCCCTGCACGCGATGCCTTAGTTGACTCTCCACTTGCACTTGGCCCATGAACAAAACTTCAGACAAACACTTGCGCTTGAAAATGGAAACTCTTTGCTTTCGCACCGGTACATTAGGCTGTTTTTCATCTTCTTGCTTCTTTCTGTCATCGTCTGGCAAGACTTCCTGAGCCGGATGACTTTTTGCAACCGACGCGTTCAGAGATTGTTTCCTCGCTCCTCGCACATCGTTCGCTTTCTTCAATCCATTATTCTGTTGTTTAGGCTGCTTGTGATGTGTTCTTGGAATGAGTGACTTTCGTCGGCTTGACAAGCCACGTAAACTGCTTTTCGGTAACGCGATACTTGCGGCGCCACTCGTTTGCCGCTGAGCCTTTTGACAAGGGGTGCGTACCTTGTCATACGTCGTAGTCAAGCCATGACGTTTCACTGTTCCACTTACTGTCTTCTTGGCCTCTCTCTCAGTGTGTTTGTTCCGCCTGGGATCAATAATTTCATTGTCATCGCGCTGTGACTCCGCGTGTTTCTGAATAAAACATTCATCATTTGATTCTGGCTGGAATGGATCACGGACATGCCCTTCTTTCTCTGATATGCTCATTAAATCTTCGTTGTCTGGTGCATTTTGCAAATCAGGCACTGAAGACTTTCTCTCTTTACTTACGTGAAAGATTTTTTGAGAGGTAGAGCCTTTTCTGGGTGTGGAAGCAAAGGTTATATCCTGGGACTGCAACCGATCCACATCTTCATCGCCTGGTTTCTCCTCTTCAAATCCGCCGCTAATTATAAAACCATCACTAGTGGTCATTTCTGAGTCGATATCCCCCAGTCCTTCAGCAGGAGTAGTTTCGTTGGATTGCGGACATTCAAAGCAAGGTTCCACGGCCAAGTGTTGTTGGTGGGTGAAAAACACCTTGTCGCTGCTTCGGGATGTCCGATAATCAGTTGGGGTCAAAATCAAATTTTCCGTGTCACGTGCCTGCGCAATGCTGCTACGTGATTTTTGATTCAGAACCAAATCACTGTCACGTGACTGTTCCATGCCATTTACATTTAGCGTGCCGTCAACTGTACTCTCAACCATATCGACAAGCGCATCAGTCACCTCTTCTTCCCAAGCTAATCTTGGAGGATTTCTTTCTTCGCCAACAGTGTATAAAGCAATCTCGCTGCTCTGTATATCATTAGATGGGGAAAATCGAGAAGCTTCATCTGACTTCTCACGCGAGCTTGGCAGAGGAAATGAACTGTGCCGCCCTACACTGAGGCCTGCGGGTAACTTCTTCCCGGACGCAACCCTCAATGGTGCTGAACGAATTCTCCTTATTTTGTCTGAAGAACTTTTGTTTTGAATGCTCTCAACACTGCTTGTTGATCGGTCGTCCATAGACTCCGTTAAATGCTGCATTGTAAGTAAATCCACTTCGAAAGTGTCGCCGTCCCCAACGGGTGTAATACTTGAGGCCGACTTGAGGCGATCTTCACTCCTCCTAGCAAAACGCGCGCATCGTTGAAATCTCAAAACGGTTTCTAAGTCGTCTTCAGCTTGCAGTTTTCGTATAAGATGGCTCAACCTCTCAAGCGTCCTGCGAGGGAGCTTAGCCTTCGTTGGCAGAGGCCCTGTATAGAAGCGTTTTCTGTAAGAATCAGAATCGGTTATCAAGGTTGCAGCGGAGAAAACACGATGGCAACTCCAGAACTCCCTTTCGTTTTCTTTCAGTTCTCTTTCAAGCACTTCTCTAGTATATCGCAAGTCGCGCTTCATTTGGTTGGTCTCCATGTCGATAACGTGGATCTTTTGTTCCAGTTTTCTTTGCTCTGCTAGGTTTCGGTGGTAACTGGTGTAGGCAGCAACTAAATCGGCAGGAAGAAAGGCGGCCTTGTCTTTTGCTATCTTTTTACGAACCTCCGGTCGAATAAGGAAGCGATTGTTCATTGCGAGCCGAAGGCTTTCCAAAACATGTAACTTGATTTTTCTTTCAAATCAATATATACAATTATTTCTTATTATCGATTCAATCAAAACTTTTCCTTTTCAACAGTGTAAAGCAACAATAGAACAAAGTGCGCGCGAAGTGCGTCACAAACACCCTTTTGCATTTTGTAGTCTCGCGCTCAGATCGGCTGATTTACGTCAAAATTCTGTGTTTGAGCTGTCTACCATCGTGGTTCCTAGATCCACAAAAAGACAAGATATGGAGCCTGTATTTTGACATTCCGGATTCACTTGAAAATGGGCTAAAAAGTTAATTGAAGAATTCTTTGAAAAACAAAATAAACGAAAAGCAACACGGTTGTACCTTCTTCTTTCCCAACACGACATCTTAAGATTTACAGCTTAATAAATTTTATAGTCTTATTGATGTTTAGATGATAATTAAATCAGTAGTTATCCTAACAACCTTTGTGGCCTGTCACGTGTTGGTTTATGGAATCCCCTTAAAATGGGTTCCCAAGTCTCCATTGATTACAAACAATGCATGGGTAAGGGGAGCTTTGGTGTGTGGAAGGGTGACTGTTGTAAGAAAAAATAATACAGGATTAGCAAAAAAAGTTCAGTTAAAGTTATTGGTTATATTGAGCTAGGGGGAGACCTCTGCAACGCAGCACACCCGCAGCTCAATAAAATTAGGGTATGATACTAAATAATATATTGAAGTTAAAAGAAAATTAAAATTGGTTTTAAGAGTAACAAAGGGTCTCAGAGTCATATCATTTTAAATAAATCAGAAATCAAAGAGAGTATCGATTGCGGAAACATTGTTGCAGACGCGAATGCTTCCCAGTTTATCCGCGCGAGAAACATATGTTGAGGAAGCAGATTTTGCGTCTTGGAAGCAAGGAAATGTTTCTGAATCAAGTCAAAAACCTTTTTGCTCCGCGGACGCAAATTTTGCTCCCGAAACGTATGTCCAGTTTCCCAGCTTAGCCACCCAAGGAAACCTGTCTGAAAACAGTGTTTCAGCAACAATGTTTCCTAGTTTAGCCAGGCCCTTAATTAGGATGATAAAAATCGTGTGCGCGTGCAAGACTAGACTGAACGGAATCAATAATGAAATCAAGCACAGTTTTTCACCCGTTCCAACAAAAAAGACTGTTACTCTTAATTTCTTCATTTTACTTTTGTTGCATTACAATCATGAATATCCACAGATTACACACATGGTATGCTTTCGAATAATGATGTAAAAATTGGAAAATAAAACGAGGCAAGGGATTTTCTGGATAGCAGCAATTTTTGAAACAACGAAATAAATAAAACACTTCCTTTGTACTATAATTAAGTAATGTGAACTGTGAACACGTGTTGGACGATAGGTCAACAAGATTGCATTATCTTATCCACTAAGTTAATAAATCTTCATAGGGTTTGCTGCACAGTACCCTATTCGAACCACAAGATTAGACTCCTTCTTTAGTTTACGCTTTTAAAACTTGAGATATCAGTGTAATGTGGTTCCGGCTACACTACGCGGTCTTTAGGTGCGCAAGAAATTATTTTGTTGTCATTGCTCTACAGTACAGCCTACAGATGCTAAATTGTGCCCCAAGTTACACATGGATAGACTCAATTATCTTCAGACATCTCGGAAATAATTTGATCCAGCCCAAACATTTTCATTTCTTTTGGCCTTAACCTTGGATGGATCTGGCTAAAACTACTCATGCAGCGCGCCCGATTTTATCGTCATAGAAACGTGGCACTCGGTTGCTTAGGAACTGAGGTAATCATACAAGATACAGCGTAGTGCACGATAAGCTTAATGTAGCGATGTTTTCCACGTAAATCAAACTAAACAAAAGGTATTTCATTTAATTCTTTCTAACATTGTTAAGTAACTTATTGGACCCAATTTTATGAAATCAGGAATAATCAAATTATCATCACTTTTCTCCTATCGTCCGTAACCTTCGATCAAATTGGGCCGATAACACTTTCATCTGGATATCGCAAACAAAACCTCTGTCATCTAACAATACGTTAATACTTCTCATACGGAGTCCATACGTTCCAGTATTGTCAGTCTACGAGCACAAAATTTCCGTTCTACTTCAGCTCTTTATTTCCACTTTCAAAGTCTTTCGCCTAGTGAGAGGTTTAATAGATGGGTGAGTTTATAAGTGAATTTTGGCTGTATTTATGGCCGAGTTGATGGGTGAATTTGTATGACATTTTATTGATGAGTTTATTGATGAATTTATAGGTGAATGTATGTATGAGTTCGTAGGTGAGTTCATGGGTGAATTCATAGATGAACGTACTTATGCGTTAATGAGTTCGTGAGTGAATATATGTATGAGTTCGTGGGTGTGTTCCTGGGTGAGTTCAAGGGTAAAGTTATAGGTTAATTTATGCATGCGCACGTGGGCGAGTTGGCTGAATTTTTTGACGACTGAGTTATGGGTAAGTTGAGTGAGTTTATAACTGAATGTACGAGTGCATTTATGGGAGAGTTGATGGGTGAATTTATAGGATCCTTATTGGATAAGTTCATGGGTGAATTCATGGGTGGATGTATACATATATATATGTGTGTGTTTGTGGATGAATTCATGGGTGAATATATATGTATATATGTGTGTGTGTTCGTGGGTGAGTTCATGGGTGAATTTCTGGGTGAATGTATGGATGCGTGAATTTATGGATGGAAATATGTATGAGTTCGTGGGTGAGTTCATGGAAAAATGCATCGGTGAATGTGTGGGTGAGTTGATGGGTGGGTGAATTGATGGGTAAATGAGTTTATGGATGAGCGAGTTCATGGGTGTGGCCATGGGTGAGCCCATGGGTGAGTATTCCTCTTTGTATGTTTTGTGATATCCACCCAAACCATCCGGGTGGTGTCAGACTTACACAGCAAAATAACAATAGCTTCAAAAACAAACAATTAGCAACCAGTTAAACACCAATTAGCAAATGCCCGGCTAGCTCAGTCGGTAGAGCATGAGACTCTTAATCTCAGGGTCGTGGGTTCGAGCCCCACGTTGGGCGGTGTATTGTTTTTATTTTTCCTTAAACAATTTTATTTTTATTTGATCTGCACATTAGAAACAGCCGAACAATGAATGCATGATATTTTTAAGTTCTAAATACTTCGTCTTCATTTGCTGTTATAACTCGTTACTCAACATTCCTCACCCCCGACGCAGAATTCATCACGGTATGTTTTCAAATTAAGGTGTAAATTAGAGAAATGCAACAAGGGCAAGCGCTGCAGGCTGGGTAGCAGCAAATTTTGAAACAAAGATAGTAAATAAATGAAACACTTCCGTTCTACATGTGCTATTGCGGAGTAATGTGAACACATGTGTTGGTTGATAAGACAACGCGATTGAAATTTCTTACCTACTTTAATAAAACTTAATATATATTAATGGAATTTGCCGTATAGTAGCCGATTCGAATCACAAGATTAAACACATCCTATCGTTAACGCGTATAAAAGTTAAAACGTAATGTGGTTCCAGCCATACAACATCGTCCTTCTGGGCAACAAATTATTTTGTTTTCATTGTTCTCATTGTTCTAAAGGACTAAATTGTAATTATGTCCAGGGTTTCACATAGGTAGACTGACTTATCTTATGACATCTCGGAAATAATTTGATCTGGCCGAAATATTTCAGTTCTTCTAGCCTTAACCTTGGATCAGGTGAAACAATTGATGCAGTATACTGCGCGCGATTTTTCGTCACAGACGTATAGTCTGTTGCTTAGGACGTATGTAGCTGAGATAATCATGCAAGTTGCAGCGCAGTGTGTGATAAGCTTGTAGCCGTTTTTCCTACCTAATTCTTACTTGAATGAAAATAGCCCATTTTACTGCAACATCGTAAAGTACCCTATAGGATCCAATTTTTATGAAATCATTCATAATCAAATTATCATGGGTTTTATCGGCTTTGACAACACTTTAACTGACCTTGCATTGATCGTTCTGGATATCATCTGATACTGAATAGGGTTTCATACAGGGAACAGATGCAAGGGTATTGTCAGTTTGTGGGCACAACATTTCCGTTTTACTTCAGCTGTTTGTTTTGCTTACTCTACTTTCAAAGTTTTTCGCTTAATAAGAGCTTTTCTTTAACTTGTCTAGTGGAACGCGGAAGTGGCATAATGTTCATAACGTGAAAGTAGACGCCGATATTGAGGTTTAGCAAACACGGTTTGAGGTATACGCTAATTACTATTTCAGGTCGGCCAGTAGCACCCGTTTTTAAGAGGCCGGTTTTTCTGGCAAACCATCTCACTTAATTTCTTCTTCGTACTAAGTCCACTATGTCAAAAATAAAGCAAAAATAAGTAAACGAAATATTATTATTTTGTGGCTTTGTTAAACAACTCCAATATCGAAACTGAGGGAAAACGATGTGCATGCAAGTTTATGTAATGCAATAACTTAAAAGCAACGGCTTGTCTTTAAGGTCAATGTAGTCTTTATCTCACTGAACCGGCTCCGAGCATAAAAACATAATTATATACTGTGTGATAATAGATACTTAATTAGCTTCGGTGACACAATGCGTTCTTAACTGAGACCGCCACTTTCAACAGAAGTTAACATACGATTTCTCTTGCCAATATCTGCATTGTGAAGCATTGAGAAGTGACAAGAACAGATATGACGCTTATCTTGAGGACAACGTTTTCATGAAGCATAAGCATATTTATTAAGTGAAAAGAAGAAGAACAACTGAGAAGAAGAAGAAGAAGAAGAAGAAGAAGACTGAGGACTGGAAAGATGCTCAGTGGTGTTTAGATAATAATTAAATCAGTAGTTATTCTAACGACCTTTGTGGCCTGTCACGTGTTGGTTTATGGAATCCCCTTAAAATGGGTTCCCAAGTCTCCATTGATTACAAACAATGCATGGGTAAGGGGAGCTTTGGTGTGTGGAAGGGTGACTGTTGTAAGAAAAAATAATACAAGATTAGCAAAAAAATTTCAGTTAAAGTTATTGGTTATATTGAGGGGGAGACCTCTGCAACGCAGCACACCCGCAGCTCAATGAGATTAGGGTATGATACTAAATAATACATTGAAGTTAAAAGAAAATTAAAATTTGTTATAAGAGTAACAAAGGATCCCAGAGCCATATCATTTCAAATAAATCAGAAATCAAAGAGAGTATGGATTGCGGAAACATTGTTGCAGCCGCAAATGTTTCCCAGTTTAGCCGCGCGAGAAACATATGTCGAGGAAGCAGATTTTGCGTCTTGGAAGCAAGGAAATGTTTCTGAATCAAGTCAAAAACCTTTTCGCTTCGCGGACGCAAATTTTGCTTCCGAAACGTATGTTTCCCAGCTTAGCCACCCAAGGAAACCTGTCTGGAAACAATGTTTCGGCAACAACGTTTCCTCGTTTAGCCAGGCCCTTAATTAGGATGATAAAAATAGTGTGCGCGTGCAAGACTATACTGAACGGAATCAATAATGAAATCAAGCACAGTTCTTCACCCGTTCCAACAAAAAAGACTGTTACTCTTAATTTCTTCATTTTACTTTTGTTACATTACAATCACGAATCTCCACAGATTACACACATGGTATGCTTTCGAATAATGATGTAAAAATTGGAAAATAAAACGAGGCAAGGGATTTTCTGGATAGCAGCAATTTTTGAAACAACGAAATAAATGAAACACTTCCTTTGTACTATAATTAAGTAATGTGAACTGTGAACACGTGTTAGACGATAGGTCAACAAGATTGCATTATCTTATCCACTAAGTTAATAAATCTTGATAGGGTTTGCTGCACAGTACCCTATTCGAACCACAAGATTAGACTCCTTCTTTAGTTTACGCTTTCAAAACTTGAGATATCAGTGTAATGTGGTTCCGGCTACACTACGCGGTCTTTAGGTGCGCAAGAAATTATTTTGTTCTCATTGCTCTACAGTACAGCCTACAGATACTAAATTGTGCCCCGAGTTACACATGGATAGACTCAATTATCTTCAGACATCTCGGAAATAATTTGATCCAGCCCAAACATTGTCATTTCCTTTTGGCCTTAACCTTGGATGGATCTGGCTAAAACTACTCATGCAGCGCGCCCGATTTTATCGTCATAGAAACGTGGCACTCGGTTGCTTAGGAACTGAGGTAATCATACAAGTTACAGCGTAGTTCACGATAAGCTTAATGTAGCGATGTTTTCCACATAAATCAAACTAAACAAAAGGTATTTCATTCAATTCTTTCTAACATTGTAAAGTAACTTATTGGACCCATTTTATGAAATCAGGAATAATCAAATTATCATCACTTTTCTTTTATCGTCCGTAACCTTCGATCAAATTGGGCCGACAACACTTTCATCTGGATATCGCAAACAAAACCTCTGTCATCTAATAATGGGTTAATACTTCTCATACGGGGACCATATGTTACAGTATTGTCAGTCTACGAGCACAAAATTTCCGTTCTACTTCAGCTCTTTATTTCCACTTTCAAAGTCTTTCGCCTACTAAGAGGTTCAATAGATGGGTGAGTTTATAAGTGAATTTTGGGTGTATTTATGGCCGAGTTGATGGGTGAATTTGTATGACATTTTATTGATGAGTTTATTGATGAATTTATGGGTGAATGTATGTATGAGTTCGTAGGTGAGTTCATGGGTGAATTCATAGATGAACGTACTTATGCGTCAATGAGTCCGTGAGTGAATATATGTATGAGTTCGTGGGCGTGTTCCTGGGTGAGTTCAAGGGTAAAGTTATAGGTTAATTTATGCATGCGCACGTGGGCGAGTTGGCTGAATTTTTTGACGACTGAGTTATGGGTAAGTTGAGTGAGTTTATAACTGAATGTACGAGTGCATTTATGAGAGAGTTGCTGGGCGAATTTATAGGATAGTTATTGGATAACTTCATGGGTGAATTCATGAGTGAATATATACATATATATGTGTGTGTTTGTGGATGAATCATGGGTGAATATATATATATATACAGTACTGTAAATGGTTTGAACCGAGGAGTCATATCATAATTCGGTAAATTGTGATCGTCCAGGTGAGTGTAGTCCTGAGAAGGACTGTTTGAGGTGACATTGACTGACGTTTCGACAACCTGAGCGGAAGTCATCATCAGAGTCAAGTGAACTGTAAATCGTCAGTAGATGTTATAAGTCTCTGGTCGTTGTCCTGATTGGTCGACGATCTCGTGATGTTATTGGTCGTCTGTCAGTTAAGCCGTGATGTTATTGGCTGTGAAGACTGTAAACGTGATTGGTGCGTTTCGATCCGTCTTTTGTTAGTCAAATGTCCGTTGGTCTATTGTTAGTCAAATGAGTCAGTTTGTCTATTGTTTGTCTGTCTTGTTATTGTCGGCAATCAGTCGTTTGTAAGGTGCAAGTAGCTGTTGGCAACGGTTCAGTGGTGTTTGTTCTAAGTTAGTAAACCAGCTTTCCAGAGTGATTCGTTGATAGTAGTCCGTACTGTAGGTAACGCATTCAGCAGAGTCCCAGTCGATTCTGTGGTTTGTTACTATTGGACACTCTTAGAACAAACACCACTGAACCGTTGCCAACAGCTACCTGCACCTTACAAACGACTGATTGCCGACAATAACAAGACAGACAAACAATAGACAAACTGACTCATTTGACTAACAATAGACCAACGGACATTTGACTAACAAAAGACGGATCGAAACGCACCAATCACGTTTACAGTCTTCACAGCCAATAACATCACGGCTTAACTGACAGACGATCAATAACATCACGAGATCGTCGACCAATCAGGACAACGACCAGAGACTTATAACATCTACTGACGATTTACAGTTCACTTGACTCTGATGATGACTTCCGCTCAGGTTGTCGAAACGTCAGTCAATGTCACCTCAAACAGTCCTTCTCAGGACTACACTCACCCGGACGATCACAATTTACCGAATTATGATATACAGTACTGTCTGCAGTTAGTTCGTGGGTGAGTTCATGGATAAATACATCGGTGAATGTGTGGGTGAGTTGATGGGTGGGTGAATTGATGGGTAAATGAGTTTATGGATGAGCGAGTTCATGGGTGTGGCCATGGGTGAGTATTCTTCTTTGTATGTTTTGTGATATCCACCCAAACCATCCGGGTGGTGTCATACTTACATAGCAAAATAACAATAGTTTCAAAAACAACCAATTAGAAACCAGTTATGCTTCAATCGGCAAATGCCCGGCTAGCTCAGTCGGTAGAGCATGAGACTCTTAATCTCAGGGTCGTGGGTTCGAGCCCCACGTTGGGCGGTATATTTTTGTTTGTCCTTAAACAATTTCATTTTTATTTGATCTTCACATTAGAAACAGCCGAACAATGAATGCATGATATTTTTAAGTTCTAAATACTTCGTCTTCATTTGGTGTTATAACTCGTTAGTCAACATTCCTCACCCCCGACGCAGAATTCAACGCGGTATGTTTTCAAATTAAGGTGTAAATTAGAGAAATGTAACAAGGGCAAGCGCTGCAGGCTGGGTAGCAGCAATTTTTAAAACAAAGGTAGTAAATAAATGAAACACTTCCGTTCTACATGTGCTATTGCGGAGTAATGTGAACACATGTGTTGGTTGATAAGACAAGGCGATTGAAATTTCTTACCTACTTTAATAAAACTTAATATATAATGGAATTGGCCGTATAGTAGCCGATTCGAATCACAAGATTAAACACATTCTATCGTTAACGCGTACAAAAGTTAAAACGTAATGTGGCTCCAGCCGTACAACATCGTCCTTCTGGGCAACAAATTATTTTGTTTTCATTGTTCTCATTGTTCTAAAGGACTAAATTGTAATTATGTCCAGGGTTTCACATAGGTAGACTGACTTATCTTCGGACATCTCGGAAATAATTTGATCTGGCCGAAATATTTCAGTTCTTTTAGCCTTAACCTTGGATCAGGTGAAACAATTGATGCAGTACACTGCGCGCGATTTTTCGAGATACTAAATCGTCACAGACGTATAGTCTGTTGCTTAGGACGTATGTAGCTGAGATAATCATGCAAGTTGCAGCGCAGTGTGTGATAAGCTTGTAGCCGTTTTTCCTACCTAATTCTTACTTGAGTGAAAATAGCCCATTTTACTGCAACATCGTAAAGTACCCTATTGGATCCAAATTTTTATGAAATCATTCATAATCAAATTATCATGGGTTTTATCGGCTTTGACAACACTTTAACTGACCTTGCATTGACCGTTCTGGATATCATCTGATACTGAATAGGGTAATTCTTTTCATACAGGGAACAGATGTGAGGGTATTGTCAGTTTGTGGGCACAACATTTCCGTTTTACTTCAGCTGTTTGTTTTGCTTACTCTACTTTCAAAGTTTTTCGCTTAATGAGAGCTTTTCTTTAACTTGTCTAGTGGAACGCGGAAGTGGCATAATGTTCAGAACGTGAAAGTAGACGCCGATATTGAGGTTTAGCAAACACGATGTGAGGTATACGCTAATTACTATTTCAGGTCGGCCAGTAGCACCCGTTTTTAAGAGGCCAGTTTTTCTGGCAAACCATCTCACTTAATTTCTTCTTCGCACTAAGTCCACTATGTCAAAAATAAAGCAAAAATAAGTAAACGAAATAATATTATTTTGTGGCTTTGTTAAACAACTCCAATATCGAAACTGAGGGAAAACGATGTGCATGCAATTTTATGTAATGCAATAACTTAAAAGCAACGGCTTGTCTTTAAGGTCATTGTAGTCTTTATCTCACTGAACCGGCTCCGAGCATAAAAACATAATTATATACTGTGTGATAATAGATACTTAATTAGCTTCGGTGACACATGTACAATGCGTTCTTAACTGAGACCGCCACTTTCAACAGAAGTTAACATACGATTTCTCTTGCCAATATCTGCAGTGTGAAGCATTGAGAAGTGACAAGAACAGATATGACGCTTATCTTGAGGACAACGTTTTCCTCAAGCATAAGCATATTTATTAAGTAAAAAGAAGAAGAACAACTGAGAAGAAGAAGAAGAAGAAGAAGAAGAAGAAGAAGAAGAAGACTGAGGACTGGGAAGATGTTCAGTCACTACAGTTCTGTTCAGTTAAAACTTTGATAAGACTGGGGCCAAACCATGTTCCCAGGGCCCTAATGCCAAACTAATTTCCGGTAGACATGCAGAACCCTTCTCGGAATGTATGCCGTGCCCAGGAGCGTTATCTTTTCAGTGTAGCTCATTGATGTTAATAGAGCCCGGAATCTTTCCTTTTTGCTTCTCCAAACCCTTTTCCGCTATGACTTCGAATACTCTGATTACTACTGGCACAGTCTCTGTTCTCATTCGTCCACATCCTTACTTTTATTTCCAGGTTTTCAGTGACCAGTTTACTGAAGTGTTCCTATTTCTGGAAGGGAAAGGGGTTTTTCACTTACAGCTTCTTTAAAACAGGATTTATCGACCGACAAGGTAATAGGGTACCAGAAGAAAATTACTGGTTACAGTACTAAAGAGTATTATTAATACATGCTTCTCCGTTACAATAAAATATTTAACGCCTTCTATGCCCTCAGGCCAGTGTTCCGTTTATTTAGCTATTTATAGGTATGTATACAGTGTTTGATCATTGCGCCGGATTGCGATAAAATCTTTATCAGATCAAGTCCACTGGGGACTTCCGGTTTGATCAAATTAAATAATGCACGCTTCCAATGCAATTTTATTGAAAGGGGTGTATCGCATTTGCTCGTTTTTTTTGTTTGTTTTTGTTTTTGTTTTTGTTTTTTGTTTTTTTTTGGGGGGGGGCAGTGTTTTCTACAACAGGCTGTTGGAGGGACGTTAAGTAACCCATCAAAGGGCGGCTTAGTTCAGTTTATCAGTTCTTCATGCACAGCTACTGACGGTAATGCCTGTTGGATTAATCTTTTGCGTTTGGTTTGTGCACAGGCCATACTGATTCAGAACAGCTATTAAAAGGCCCTTAAACATCTTCGAGTGGGTCATGCATCGTAATAGAGTCACGAAAAAGATCCTATACAGCGGGGAAATGTAAAAGGCCTTACTCACTTGCTGTGACTGAGAATTCCAGGAAGGCATTAAGCTAACTATTGGGTAATCGAGGCGACCGTGTGCTTTATCTGATTCAACACGGAATTGCAAAGTAACCGTTTGTGGTTGGGGATGATTACGGAAAGCTGAAGCCTGAACTGGCGAATTTGCCGGCTTTCATACACCGTCTATTCATGACACTTAATTTGCTAGCCGTGAAATGATATTCATACAATAAGAATGGAAATATTTTTTTCAGTAAGATTAAGCCAGTAAGGCGAAGTAAAATGTGGTTGGTTTGGGTTTTATGGATTTGAGAAACAAGAAAAACCGGTATCTGCGCGGCACTTGTGAGCATAGCAAGAGAGACCTACTTGTAGTCTCTCTAGTCTCATAATTCCACACCTTCGCACTCTTGTTCCGCATCATCTCGGCCGGAAAAGACCTATTATAACACGACTGTTGCATTCGGCCTATGAAAAGCCAAAACGATAGTTGTTACGCCGATAAACCATGCTCACCCTTTCAGCGAAAAGAAAAGACCGGAAGGCTGCAGCCGTTTCAGGCAAATTGATACCATACAAGAAAACTGATAACTTTCTTGTATTGCCTGGCTGTGCTGAAACAAACGTGAACACCACCAGTACAAACCCGTACTTAGCAAAGGGTCAGGAGCATATCTGATAGGCTTCTGCAAAGGGTTCAGTATCTTGATCTTTATCATCACACACTGTAATTATAAGAAACGCCCTTGGAAAACCAGAACTCAGAGAAATTATATACGCCTACACAGTTTAGTAACAGACCTCTCACAGTAACAATCCTACTGCGAATTGGATCCCATGTTAGCTATGCAATGCACATGCAGTTACTAAACTGCACTTAAGAATAAGAAAACAATAGTCTAGAATCAAAGTGATTTAAAAGTTTTCGTGTCTGCTTTTGATGTCAGATCAGTCACGATTCTTGTGGACAAATTCGTGATGTTGTGTTGTCTTTCCTGCGTTTTTAGTGATTCATCTTATCGCTACCAACGTTACTATTACACTAGTTATTAGAATCCGGCCAGAACTCACGGTTTTGTTGAAGCCGTCTTTTTACAGCCGTCGTTCTGGTAACTTTTCTAAATATATTATTAGACTGTATATCGTGCAGAGGTTAACTACTGGAGTTAGAGGTCGCCAAAACAACGGTGACCTATAGAAAAGTAGTGCAAACCGTGGGAAAAAATAAATCGCGTGATACGTTGCAAAGGGTGAAAATAAACTGCTCCGTTCACGTTGATTAGATCAGTCACGTTTTTCGGACAAATTCGTGATGTTTTGTTTACTTTTTATGTATTTATTTAATGTACCATCTTATCGCTTCCCCACCTTCGCCTGGCCATCGGTCCTCATACAAACCAAACTGTTTAAATATTTCTAACTTAAACTTTTTTTTCATTAGTTACATCCTTTGTATACAACTTTTCAAAAATTTAATTATAGTATAGGAAAAAAAGACCTATAGAAACTCAATTGCCAAAGAGAATACTATAGATCGCAGAAACATGTCGTGCGACAAAAATTTAGTTAGATACTCAAGTTGTGCTAATGAAAAGTTGGTGATGGTTATCACGATTTTTAAGCTGTTTTTATAGCATGCAAAAACAAATTCAAGCCCTGAGATAAAGATGCTAATTATAATTGGTAAAAAGATTTCATCACGTCCGTCGTACGTCTATTTTTGTCTTACTTATCTTAGTTGCTGGCCCGGCTTAGGCGTATATGATCCCATGAGTTCACACTGAGGACTCAATAAACCATAAATACGACCCAGTAATCAATCAAGAAAAATAAACATGTCTGACTGCTTGTGCGTTAAGTCATCTCTGTTATACAAGCGCGAAGTCTGACCTGATAGTTTATAACTGGAGGTGCAAATTAGACTCCCATCTACAGTTGAAAAGGGCGCGATAGCTTTAATTAGCTTCGTTAGTGTCAGAAAATGTTATTTCAGCCGGTTTGCCAACGGACACACAATGACCTTAATTCGTAAGCTGGCATCTTCCCTACAAAGTGGACACTCATTTGTGATCTCACAATAAAAACCTGCCAATTTTTCACTTCCCAGTGGCGGATTCTCTCGTACGCGGACACTCAGTAACACACAAAACCGCGACATTTTTATCTTTCCATGAACGGACACCTCTCCGCAGGAGTGAACACTGATCGTGATCGTTCCCAGCCACACTCAAATGAACAAGACGGAGTTTAACTTTCCGGAACAGGGGATTACTAGGAGCCCACGGAACCGTTACACTGAGCATTTTTAATTTACCCGTCATAAGCAGGCATCTCCCCTCTTCTTGTTCGAAACATTTCAACCCTTTCCGTAGCCTTGCCAGTTCCTTTTCCCTTGTTAGACTTAATCGTTTTCTTCACAGAAATACTTGCAAAAATATTTAGTTAATTTAATGTTTGCCGCCTCGTAATAGCAACAGCTGTCTCTGTCAATTTCCATCTTGCGCAGCCGGCATGTTGCAAAATTTTCAACATTACCCGATTTTTTAACGTCTAGAATTCAAGGCATGTGTTAAAGATACAAAATTCATAGTAGCAAATCATATGAACATTTTTCAACGAGGCAAAAATAATTTTAAAAGAAAGAAGAAGAAGAAAGAAAGAGAAAGGGACAAAACCAAAACTTTTAGTCGTCAATCTTTCAAATGTAAAGCGGTTATGTGTGCAGAGCATGCGCAGATGGAATGTCCTGAAGGGACAGTAAGGTGATCGATTGCTGAAGTGTTGAACTGTCAGTCACAGTGAACAAGCGTGGAGAGAGCTCGTGTAGTGGCTATGTACTGATTCGCTTTACTCCTTTAAATTAACTTGCTTCCGAGCTATGCTTACCGCGGTTGATTATGAGCGGTGGTCGCTTTGACTTTGAAGATGGCGGTACTTACTGTGGAGAATGGAAAAACAGTAAAGCGCACGGCTACGGCATATGCACGGGACCGAAGGGACAAGCTCGCTATGAAGGCTCATGGAACAACGGCTTCGAAGACAGTGGAGTTTATGTTTGGCCAAACGGGCATCGTTTTGAGGGCGAATGGCTCAACGGCCGTAGACACGGAGTCGGGGTTGAGTATCGGGGAAAATGGACTTATCAAGGTGAATGGGAGGAAGGGTTTAAAGCGCGCTA
This sequence comes from Siderastrea radians, assembly GCA_964017195.1. Taxonomy (NCBI): domain Eukaryota; kingdom Metazoa; phylum Cnidaria; class Anthozoa; order Scleractinia; family Rhizangiidae; genus Siderastrea; species Siderastrea radians. Next base: position 18,088,606 of record OZ024890.1, read on the forward strand.
CGGAATACAGAAATCTGAAAGCGGAGCTCGTTACGAAGGTAGCTGGACTTCTGGTCTCCAAGAAGGTTATGGAATTGAGATCTATGCCGATGGAGGTAAGTTTTTCTCTAAATCGTCAAACGTTAAAAGCAGGAGAGGAAGAAATTGCTGCTATTTTCAGAAGCAGATGACATTAAATAAGAGTTCGCGAACTTGAATGGTCGCCGGTGTGGGATGAAAATTAACTCAATTGATCATTTGTGTCACCAGACAAGATACATTGCTGTATTTTTACGTCATTTGTAATATTCTAGCTCTTACAGCCTAAAGCACTGTGCTGAACTAAACTCGCTTAATTTCTTTCATTTGTGTTCTTGTTATGCTGGGCTAAGCGGATTTTAGCGTTTTCGTTGGATTTCCTTTTTTCCGGATTTTGTAGGCGTTCTTAGTATATGTATGGGGAAATAACCAGTTTGACAGTTCTTGAGTACGTTTCTGAAGAGAATGGTGCTTGCTAATTAAGCTTATTTTTCGATTGTCGAACGTTGCTAAGGTTTTATTTTATGTGGAAGTTGTATCAATGTTTGTGGTAATCCCCATAACATTTGATTTAAACCAATAATATTTTTAATCTGGAATTAAATCAAAACTTTCCTTCGGTATGGTCGAAACGAAAGGGACCATTCGAATGTAGTCAACAGAAATTTAGATAGCTCAAGTCGAGACGGTATTACATCTTTGAAAATGCCAGTGGCTATTATTTTATTGGGGACGAAACATCTAAACTTAGACATGAATTCAAAACAACTGACAAAAGCAAATTTTGCTTTGCCGTCTGTCGTGAACGAATTCTGTTAACTACATTTCCGTATCCCTCGTTTAGCATTTTCAGCAGTTGTTTTTTGTTGCATTAAGACCGCTAATGGCCCACTGGCCGAAACCCACGTCGTTGCTAGATCTGTCTGTTTTGTAGACTAATCTATGCTTGACTTCTTCAGCAGAATTCCAAATATCTACAGTGGGCGACTGTTTAATTCTTTCGCTCATGCGAACATTTGTGCAGCTTGTCTGTTTCGCTGAAGAGTGGAAATCGCCCAAATCCCTAAATTTAGTTTTTGTAAATTTGTCTTTCGAAAAGTAACCTGTAAAAAGCTCAAATGGAGAGCCGAGGTGGAAGCATTGCGAGATCGTGGCAGTAAGGCAAAGATCCGCTGCAAAAAAGGTAAACATTCTACGTGCTCGTGGAAAAATATCACCACTTTGTGATCTGTGCTCGCTATGACAATCTGTCAACACACTAAACGGTTGTTGATATTTTCGGCGAACATTTTCGTCAACAAATAGACGCGTTAGCAGCAATTATTTCAAATCGCGCCGTTCTAGAAGGTACTAAAACTTTTTCGAAGCCGGAATGTTTAGGCGCGTCACCGTTGGAGAGATAACCACTGATTGTGTTGTCAGCGTTTATTGTACAGTATGTGGCCTTAGAGCAATTGTGGGGCTTATTTCAACTCCTGAATAGCTTAGTTTTACAATGGATCGCTCTGTGCTTCGTGTGCTTGCTTGCTTTTGTAGTGGACAGGTTCCAGAAAACAGTCCCATTTCAAGTAGTGTTGGGGGCATTAACAGGGTCGCGCATCTGCTATTATTTTGTTGATATCTCAGATTTGATTTCACACACCTGAGCTCCCAGACATGATATATTTCTGAGGGTTTTAATGCTTGACAGTTTCTGGTCTGCCCTGAGTTTCTTGTGGAATTGAAATTCCCTTATTAATTAATACTTCTTGTGTTTTTTTTCCTTGGCTGTGATTTTTGTCATTTGCATTTTTAGACCATTTCACATATCTGATTTATCTGATCTTAGCATTTCAACATTGTTACCTGAATGCCATTGTTTATTATTTACTTACTACTTCCTGTACATTATTTTTTGCAAAATCATGTGGTACATTTTTCACAAATGTTTCAAAAATTGATGTAATTTGCATTAATGTGCAAATAAAAGCAGCCAAGCTATAGGTGGCAACACAATAATTGCAATTCAGTGATTGAGTTTGTACTGTACAAGCAGATCAGTACTTGTGGATTAACTGAAGGGATTTACTTGACCTTAATAGGATTTCACCAAACCTCTGAAAGGAGTGGCAGGCTTAGAACTAAGGGGGTGCATGGATTATTGTTGGTTAGACAAGCCGCCATGCTAGGAGTGTGGCTTGGCTGAAAGGGAGCTGCGTACTCCAGTGATCTTGTGATGCTTTGATTAAAAGAGAAAATTACATGCTTACACACAAAAAATTTCTGTTATCTCAAGTACCACTGTTGTTCATTTCAAGCAAGGATTTCATGCATACATGTATTAATTTCACAGATAAAACTCTTATAATGAGCTAAGGGTTTGTTTGTGCTCACAGGTTGACATAGCAACTATTTTGTTCAGGTTTTGTTTTTAACACATCACAAACAAAGCAGTTTCCTAATTTTGTGCTCTGCAGGCCTGTTGTTTCCTGCAGAGTCATCTAAATGAACTTGGCTGTGATCTGTGCTTTGTTCAACAGTCAAAGGCATCCTTTTGTGGTCTGAACTCAAGTGTTCAAAATTAGATGTCACTGAAGCATTTAATAGTTCTGTGGTAATTTAAGCTTGAATAAGGGCTTTCAGTAACTTTTGAGCAAGCAGTCAGAGATAAACATAGCAAGGTTATAATGGCTAATTTTTTTAAAGATCCTTTGGACTAAAACCCTAAGTAAGTGGGTGCTTGAACTTAAAAGGAAGCAAGATCTCAATAGCAGCTGCCTTTGTAACAGATTTGTTGTAATCAATTGGAAGTGATGTTAAACATCTCTTTGTGCATATGTTAATAATTGTGGAATGTTTTCTGATTTGTACACACTATTCAGAAACCAAACTTTCCTTTAGGACTCAAATATGCACTCATCTGGATTAGTTTTCACTTACAAGTGATATCCTTTTCCAGTCTGCACAAAAGCTTATAAGAGAATCTCTTTGAAGAAACTAAGAGTACGGTAAACAAAAGAAAATAGCAGTGATTGTTTATGGTTTGATTTAAAGGAAAAAGGCTTTAAATAGTTACTAATGGTCACAATTTAAGAAGATACTATTAAGTGACCCAAAGACTAAAATTGCACTGAATGTTTTCAAGAAATTTTAGAGTAGTCTAGATGCCAAAATTGTATTCGAGTTGGTAGGTGATGAAGTTAAACTGTTCATTACAGGGTATACTGCACCTGCAATGAATGTTTCTTATAACTTGCGTAGGACCGCATTACCAGACCTGTTGTCAGAACAGTTGTGAGCCAATCTGTAGGATTAAAGTAAAAACAAAATAACTAAATTGACTTTGTTTAACGAGGGTGACACTAAATAGTTTTTCAACTGATAAACCTGTGGCACTCGGATTCCAGATCAAATTGGAATTTGGAAACGTTGGTTTTATAGGAGGGAGGAAAAACTGGAGTACCCAGAGAAAAACCCTCAGAGCAAGGAGAAGAACCAACAACAAACTCAACCTACATATGACACTGAGTCTGGGAATCAGACCCAGGCCACATTGGTGGGGGGCGAGTGTGCTCACCACTGTGCCATCCCTGCTCCCCCTAACGTACCAAAAATAAAATATGTTGCATCTTGAAAAGCAAGTGGCAAATATGAGTCTATATTTATTGGCTTTTTTTTTTTAACTTAAGGTATATTTTTGTTGTTGTGTGTTAGGACCTTTTGTTGGCTTAAAAACATGTGTGAATATAACTTGAGTAAATGTATGATCTTGTGTTTACGCAAAGAAACTCTTTCCACAGACACAAGTCGTCACTACTTTTTTCCTAATTTTATTTACTCCTTTGAAAAAAAAAAGTCTTTTCTGTGTGCCAAGAAAATTAAGCAGTGATTTTGACAGATTAAAAAGCTGCTACAGTTAAACCTCATTCATCTGGACCTGGATTAACCAGACTTTTCTATTATCCAGACTTTCATCTGTTGTTCGGAGTTTATCTAGTATAAACATTTACGAGCCTTGGTCGTAACAACCTGATGAGTAAAAGACAGCGAGAGTTTCCCTTAAAACAGGCTTTGTTTGCTCCATGTTCCAGTGAAAACTGATTAAGAACTCTATCAGAAAAGATGATGTTAACTATACAGCCATTTTAGCTGTCTGTAAATTCAGTTTCCTCAGAAAATAACCACACTGATTCGGCTCACTTGAATCTTGGTTGATAGTGTATTAGTTTAGATTTGAGGTATCTTTAATATCTTGACCCTTTCATTCCCAGAATCTGTTATGGAGACATTTAAAGTAGTTCTAACTTTGGAGTCTGTGGATGAAATCATATGGTGTGACCATTCAAATGAAACCTCTTTAGAAGTACTTCCACATGGTACTATTTATATTTAAGACGATTTCCACTCAACGTTCGAGCAGTAAGTGCAAAAATTAAGTTACCAAAAAAATACTTGCAGCACTGTCACATTTTGAGAACAGCTAAGAAGAACTTATCGTTACTTTTGCTCCCAAGCTGACCCCGCGAGAGAAAATTGGATTTGAAGTTATCAATATTTCAATCAAAAAGACGCTTCATGTCAGTTCAAAACAAAATGGCGCCCGTTTTTAGCATACTTTTACGAGATTTGAAATTAATTTTCTTGAGAATGCTTAAGAATTTCATCGCGGGGTCACTTGGGCAAGTGAACTAGAGTGAGATGTTTCAAATAGCATTTAAAATGTTACCGTGCTATGAGTAGTTTTTTGGTAAATATTTTTTGCACTTATTGCTCGAACGTTGAGCGGAATCCGTCTTAAGTATTTTACAAAATGAAATTTGGGGCTTGTATTGAATTCTCATTTTGGGCACTCTTGGGAGTAAAAGGGTTCATTCTTCTCAGTTATTTGGACTCGGGAATATTTTGAGGTTTGACCACAGCCACATAACATGAGAGTAGCACATTATGTAACTAGCAAGGTTTGACTCCATGAGTGAAAGGGGTAAATTTTGATGGTGGCCTTGCTTGATGATGCTCATGCATGGCATATGATAAAAGTAGCTACAATGGAACCCAGCTAATACCTCTACTGGAGTTGGTTTAATTGATATTTTACCTTTCACAAATGTAATTCTGATCAGATCATGTTGCCCAATCTTTCAGGGTATTATTATGGCCAGTGGAAAACAGGAATGCGCTCTGGATACGGTATACGAAGTGGCGAGGTTAAACGAGAAAGCAGCTCCACAAGGCATTACAATCGTTGTATTTCTAGACAGTCCACTGTGGATAACTTTAAATCTAATGGTGTTGTACCTAATAGTAATCAGAACAGTAAACCTTTTCCACGTCACCGGAAGACTCCCTCTCAAACATCCGATGCCCATTCACAATCTCCAAGACCCCCAAGTGAAAATGGATCAATGAACAGTACAGCAGGCAGTGGCTCGGCACAGTCTTACACAATGGAAACTGTTGATTCTAATGGACAAATTGAAAGGGCAGATAATCGCTTGATAGAGACATACAAAGGAGAATGGAAGAACGACAAGCGACATGGATACGGTATCATAGAGGATGCTGATGGGTTTAGCTACATTGGTGAATGGAGTGAAAATACGCGCCATGGATTGGGTGTTGCAACCTATCCAGATGGGACAAAACTTGAAGGAGAATGGAAAAATGACGAGCTAGTTTCAGATGTGAGAAAGAAGGGTCCATTAGTTTCTCTAGTGACACGATTCAAACAAAGACTTCGGGTGGTCTGTGAGGGAGCTCAAGACGCAGCCGAAAAAGCAGAACAGAAGTCACAGATTGCAATGTCAAGGGCAGATGCTGCACGAGATAAAGCTGTGGATGCAGTGACGGCTTCTAAGAGTGCTGTCTCTGCAGCATCCTTGGCACAAAAGCGTGTCACAGCAATCATGTCCAAAATGAAAGACAAGACGTAGAACTGATGCTCCTTGTTGTGATGGGATACTTTTGAGGCCATCTCAGTGGAGATGTTTTGTACCTCCCTTGTGAATTGTGGCTCCATGTAATTTGCTCACCTTCATTGACATGCGTTGCTACAGGGGAACTTCCACTTGTACCCGAGCATGGTGCAGAATTTCATGAACTTCACACTCATACCTGCAGCTTGTTGGTATCATGTTGCACTAGCTAGGTGGCTAGAAAATTGCCAGCTGAAGTCAACAGATGTCAAACACTGCGTGACCTTGCAACAATACCAAGCCAGGTTTTTATGCAAATATATAGTGTAGTGAGCCATAATTGTATCTGATGTTGCATTGTTAACCCTGCAATGTACCGATAACATTGCATATTAATGCTGACTCAGCGTAGAGTAAGATTGTTAGTTATAAAAACAGGCATTGCTGGAACTGCTTGTAGTAAATTGTTGTAAAGCAGTTTCATGTTGCTGTCTCTAAGATGGCACTTTTGACTGCTGATTATAACGTTTGACCTTGTGTCAGCCTTTTACATTGTACTTATTTGATATTTTGTAGGCATGCACATGTACATTCATTGTGTTGGTCAGTACATGGGGGATTATTGAATTGCTGCATAGCCTTAAAGCTGTTTTGAGAGAAATTTTCACCCCTTATCTTAAAGTTGTTCCCAAAATTAACGCCCACATTTTACAGAGAGCTTGTTTTGGCAATAATTTTAAAACTCACATTTTTGTTGTGCATAAAGAAGTAATTGTTGACTGTATCTTGTTTACCTTACCATTAGTTTGATAAAATAACACATTTTTGTAATTGTAAATTTCTGTGGCTTTGGTGGTGGCCAGTGTTGCAAGATTGAAAAATTGCTTGGTGAATTCATTTTATTGAATACATTGTGTAATACTGTGTTGTTGATCAGTCACTTGTACTGGCTTTCAGCACTTTGGTATCCACACAAATGTTTCAAGTAATTTACGAAATGTACATGGTAACCGTCAACAACATCAGTGTATACTGCTAGAAAGCGGTTAAAAACTGGACTATTTTTAACTTCAGGTTCAATGAAACATGGTGATAAATTTATTTTCTTAGTGAACAAATTCGTGTACAGTATTAGTCTGTCACGTTACTTTTGTTAAAAAAAGACCCTTGGTGACAATTTTGTTCATTACTTGTAAATCAGGTGCTTGTTATCATCGTGGTTATAGTCGAATGTTATAACATTCTGTTTGTCTACAGGTGGTAATCATCTCATTGGAAGCTAAAGTCTCACCTTTGGTAGTAATTGGTTTGTTGGTAACTTTTTTATTTTGACATCCTGCTCGCCGTTTCCTTTTTCAAGAAAAATTTTCTTTTTTAGTGGGGCACTGTTAGGGGGGGGGGGAATAAGATGGGGAGGGGAGGGTGTTAGTGTCAGTGAGTTTTAATTTTAACTTTCAGCTTCTGTTGTAGAATCTGGGAGGTTCCTCATGAAAATTGGTAACAAAGTTTCCTGTAAGATTTTGCTGTACATGTTTTTGTAAAAGTGTTAATCTGCTTCAAACATCTCATTTGTCAATGTAAATTAGTGTTTGCCAATGTATATTAATTTTTATGTTTAGAAGGGGCACTTTTTCAGGTACTTAACATATCTCACTGAGCCAGTTAAACTGCCTTGGGAGGTAAAAGCTAGTGTCTGGAGCAGAATATTAGTGACATTTTTTTGTTTTATTTTTGTTTTGTTTCATTTTCTACACTTAGTGATTAGTTCCTCATGAGCTGGCTAGGTTGGCTATATTAAGCTAAGTTAGGGTTAGCTTTAAATTTGAATCCTTTTGTCCTTCAGTTTTTTCTTCACTTCTTTAACTAGGCTTTTGAAAAAACTTATTAAATGTTAAGGGAACTAGACAGGCTGATAGTAATCAAGTTTAGGTTAAATCGCATGAAAGGAGAGAGTGGACTTAAATGCACTGATATCCTCTATGATATATCATCTCATTTGGTAAATGTTCACTGAAGACTTCTTTTTAGTTTAGCACTTGCCGTAAAGGACTTGCAAAGGATCGTTAATTAATTTTTGAGGGGTAGGGGGTTGGGGTTTTTTTCTGCCTGATGTTTTTTTTCTTTTTGGTGATTATTAAAATGCTTTGTATGAATTTTCATTCAGTAGTTTGCATTATTTTTTTTAACTTCCTTTTGATGTGCACAATTTTTTTCTTCTGCAAAGGCTTAAGAGGATTATTTTTGGTATTTGCCCAACCCTCTCCTTCTTCAAAAATAAAATGGTCGGTTGCTGATAATGTGAAATGCCAAAGTGTGGCCAGTGTTAGTTGACTCACATTCTTTCATGGAGGCTGACTAACTAAACAAAATTTAGGACAGCTGATAGGAAGCCAACTCAAGACCCCAAGAGCCAACTAACCAATCAAAATTAAGGACAGGTGACAGGAAGCCAACTCAAGACCACAAGTGGACTAGAGTTGGCTTCTTTGAAGCTGTCCTCATATTCTGTGTTGTCATCCTTCATCAAAGTATGCAAATGTAATTAAAGTTAGTGACAGTTTGGCAGGCTGTTGTGTTATGTAATATTTGTAAAAAGTAGATTAGCAGAAGTTTTTATCATGATTTGTTCCTTTTCAGCACTCTACATGCTATCACATAGCATGGAGTTTAAAGTTTAGGTAATTTAGAACTGATTAGAATAGGAGAGTTGAATTAAAAATTGTTTTATTTTTGTATCAATTAGCTGTAAATTACAAAATAATGGGAATAAAGTATTTTTATAGATATAAAGTAGAATGGGTGTCTTTCAGCTGCACTCCTGACAGCGCTTTGGGTCATTGGAAAAAAACACTTGACATTACGGAAAAACTGCTCACTTTTGGTAAACTTTTGAAAGGATTTAGGCTTTTCTCTTCAATTTACCTATGGAAGCTCTAGAAACAGTTCATCTTGGTGTCCATTTTGCAAAACATGGGGTTTTCCTCTGCTAAAACTGATTAGCCTAATGCTTGCCACTGTTTAGCCATATAGTACCATAGAGTAACTTTCATTTGCATGGTGAGGTCACAGTTATTTAATCCACAGTCTCATGTAAGAACGTCATCACAGCGTTAGGAAACTTACAACTAAAATTGCGTTGTTTTGCAGAAATATTGGCAATGGAAGTGCAAAGGTGTACCAGAAAATGTTTAATTTATATAGCCCAAGTATCTGTACATGTACAATGTTCAGATGTTTGTTAATGACTGGTTCAGGTCAGAAGGAAGCCAAAAATATCTAGAATAATGTGTGATATTTGTGTAATTGAAAACTTGCGACTCAATGTCGGATGTCCTATCCAGGAATGCCTTCCGTGGTTTCATTAAGTGACCCTTTTAATTATCTCCTTTTTAAACCGCAAGATGTTCAGACGTTGACGTCATGGAGTAGACTCTCGTTATTTCGCACGCGCAAGGGAAACCAGAACTGATTGTTCGAGATAACGGGAGTTCGAGACGCCCAATAGTAAATAAGTGAAAATATCAATCAAGGGAAGCGAGTTTCAGTGCGAGATATGGGCAGATAGCTGGGGGATTCGAGAGAGGGTTTACTTTATTTACACACCCTTGTATGGCTCAAAGCAACGCTACTCAGGGGATGGGGACAACCTAAGGACGGTGCCTCCTTTTGTTGTTGCGCATCCGTTCTGCGCACCTCGGGATATTCGGGTTTCTTAAGGAATTTGCCCACTAATATAACAACATTTTTGCTTGGTTTATGACTATGTGGAGAAAAGCAGATCTTAGCCAGGGCTACCAGAATCCAAAAAGAAAATTGGGGGTAACCGTGCATTTTGATAATTGGTAATTGAGCTTAAATTTGGAAAGAAATTACCATACATTCTTTATATTTTAACGCTTTTTTAGAATTATGGTTGCTTATTTATCCCTGAAAAATGCGTGGTTACCCACATTTTTCTTTTTGGATTCCAATAACCCTTGTTAAGATCTCCTTTTTCCCCATAGTCACAACCTTTGCAAAAATACATCCGTATTACTGAGCCTGCGCTCAGACGTTTCTAAATCTGATGATCTCGAGATCATGTCGAGTCAACCTCGTTTGCAGGGTCCCTGATTCCCGAGACTCTGAGGGCAACTCGGAGTAGTGCGGCTCCGACCCAAGGTATTATGGAGGTGCAGTGCGCGCACGGTAAGGACGAAATGCATGATGATCATAAGTAGTAGGGATTTTCGGATTTGCCTGATTCTCAGACGACCGAACATTGTCCGCGCTATCCCCTTTGTGATAACGTCCCATTTTCGGTATATTTCTCCAAATGTCGTGAATGTCTTACAAAAACGGTGCCACGCGGTTAGAGTTAATAAAACACAACAGGGAAAGAATACAGAGATAGCACTTTGTGCATATAGCAAACAAAACGTCTCTGAAGTCCTGGTTGAGGAAACCGTACAATGCCCAATTGCACGCGGAGTTAACATAGCAGAGCCACTTCACGATATGACTTGCAAGTTGGCGGTTGGGGAGTTCTTCTTTATAGGCGGTATCCACGGCGTGAAAAACGAAAAAGGGTAAAGTACACAGGGTAAATATGCCAACTAGAAGACTCAGAGTTCTGACTGATTTCCTTTCCTTTGCAATGCGGATCCTGTGGCCATCCAAGCTCCACCCGCACAGCAGACCCAGCCTGTAAGAGTGATCGAGGGATATTCGAAATATAAGGATGTATGTCACTACACAGATACTCAACGGCAGTAGATTGTCTAAAATCAACAGTGGAATAGCATGGGATAAGGAAACCGAAAAACCAGACTTGTCCTCCACGTTGTCTGGGATTTTCCACGCAAAAAAGCTTAACATGCCGCTCGCGATGGCGTAAAACCAAACGAAGCATACGCCCGCTAACGCCCTCTTTGATATGTCAATGAGATTGTGTGCGAAAGGCCGGGAGATAGCGAGATACCGCTCCACTGCAATGGCGGCCAAGTTACAAGCAGAAGCTGTGCCAAAGCAAACAAACATGGAGTTCCAAAGTTTTGTCGTCAACAAGCTTACCGGCCACAGAGGGTCGTGCACTATGCGAACCAACTCCAACGGCATGACAATTACCGCTTGAAGGATGTCTGCTGTTATTAAAGACAGGAAAAACAAGTTTGCTCTTGTACGGGTGCTTGTGCTATAAAAGAAAGCAGCAAAGATCAAACAGTCGCCAATAACCGTTACCGCGATTGTAAGTGTGACGACCAGCACACCTACGGCTGTGAAAACACTGCTTTTCATTTCAGACGAGTCTGTCGAGATTGAAAAATATCATTCCTGAAATTGGGGGCATAGCTCTTGTAGAAAATACTTCCTAAATCTCAATTTTTGTAATAATAGCACAGCAGCTTTGCTACCGACTGTATTCCATAGAGTCATCCGCCTTTTTGTGTTTTCCTTTTTTTACGCTTGCTTTCTGATTATTTTCCTTTGAAAATTTATTCACGCCTCCGCCATTTGATCTCTCTTCACATTCGCTTACTTAAAGGTTGTTCCATAATATAATATTCTATGTTTGGACAGTTGCGTATCTTCCTCCATATCGGTTGTTTCAGTCTCTGTTATCATGGATACGCTGTCAATCACACTTCAATGGAAATCGTGAAAAATCTCGGTGTAAACTGGTGCTGGCTTGATTAATTAAGGTTCTAAATTATGCGTGCTCAGTTCTTCATAATTTTCGGCTTGATCATTAATTTCTCTTTGATATGATGATACGTCGTTATCGTACAGGGTTAGATTGACTGTGCCCAAATGGTTTCTGTAGTGTACATACCCACTCGGAAGCAGAACCAGTGAAGAAAAGTTGTTGTCAAGTAAACTCGCAAAATAGTAATCCGACGTATTTAGGCAGTTGTGTATATTTTAAAGATATCTGTTAACGGGTTCCCCAATGTTTCCATGGATACACTGTCAATCAATTGGTACGTGTATTGTTGAACGAGGCCTGAGCTATCTATCTTTTTGGATCTGTACTTATTAGTTCCCTTTTCAGATATTTATTTAATCATCAAGAATCTCAAGTAATATTGAGCTGTTTTCAAAATCAGTTCGCTATGATCTGATAAAGCAGTCACTTAATTAGGGGACATTAAGGGTTTCTCAAACGCGTTTCGTTTACTTCCGTTAGATCTTCCCTCCGACACCACTAATCAAATTTCCTTTTCTGGTATCATTGCTTTTCCATCATAACAAATCAAGAGACGTTTTATGGAAAATGTCCTTATAGCTTTACATACTTAGTTCATGCTCCCCCGTCCCCGTCTTCAAGGATAACATCTGGGCGATAAAATGAACCTTACATTGTAACTAACCCTTTCTTTTATTACTTCATGGGCTGTTTTGCCTCACTGAATCCATGGATGAAATCCTTTAGTGTGGATATTCAAATGGAAGAAAGCCATTGGGAAGTGCAGTTTTCAGTACGTTTATTACTGCTGTGTGGCTTGATTGCGTGAATGTTACCTTGATTGGTACTGACGAACACGGTTATTCAAACTTTTGAGGCTCTGGATGAAATCTCAAAGTGCAGCCATGCTAATGAAAGCGTAAAAGGAGCTGTGCTTTTCTATTCTGCTCTTTGGGCCGGTTATGTAAACGAAGTCCAACTTATCGATAACTTAGACCGCGGTTTAAGACTGACTTGACCTCCAAATCTAGTTATTAATGCATCATTTTTAGCAGATAAATGTTCTTCTAGGCTACTTCATACCTTTTTGACACCGTTTGCAATAAAAAACGTTTAAACGTTAGGGTTGGCCATCTTGAAATTGGTTTAGACCGCAGTTTTGTTGACGGCTGTCTAAACTTCGTTTAAATAATCGGCCCTGCCTTTTTTAAAGCTGGTTTCCATATGATCGCTACGATCGCTGGAAAAACGTTCAGCAATCGTGCGTTCAGCAATCATGTGGAAACCACTTTTTAGCAATCGTACCGATCACAGCAATCATATGGAAATCAGCCTATATGGAAACTGCTTAGCGATCAAAGTCGCAACGACCGCTCATGGAATTGGCGTTCAAGAGTTGTTCCCTTGAACTCGTGAAGAATTCTCTCGTTCCTTGACACCAGTTATATTGTCATAAAGTTAACCACGTGGATATATGAATGAAAGCATTAGAAAACATCGAGTTTGCTTTTTTTAAAAAGCATTTTAATGGTTACTTAAACAGGTTGCTTTTTACAGTCAGATTTGTCTTCATTCCTTTATACTAAGAGTAGACTTGTTTACTTAATATTGACGTGGGATACATTAAAATGTAAATGTTAAGTTTCGGTAAACGTTAGAATCCCTCTCTCATTCACCTAACGTGCGTTGGAGGCATCACGAAAATACGCTGGGCGAGTTAAGTGCAGCTGCAAGAGACGAGCAGATCAATCAAGCGACTACCTTCTCTTGTGCATGTACTCAACCTCTACTTTCAGCTATTCTCGTCTCTGGTTTAACGATCCAGGTGCGCTTCTCTTTTGCGCATGCGCAGATGATCTCGAATGCTCTGGAGTCGAGGACGTCTGGGGTCGAGAATGCATGTCGCCGGATTTCCTCGCCTCCAAAGCTCCCCTTGTCTCTGTGCGGAAAAGATTTTTTTGCCCCCGGTAAACACTTGCCGGTTCTGTAGCGGTTATCATTATGACACTATATACAACTGTAGAACAAAAATAAATTAAATCCGAGGGGAATGAAAGTTTACAACTTTTTGATACATATAAAAGTGCAGGGTAATATTACTTTTAAGAACCATAACCAGCTCTTTCTCTCGCTTCCAAGGTAAGATGACATCAGAAGTCGCCATCCAGTGTGCACACTTGCACTAATAATAACAAATGTACTTTCTCCTAAAAACTTCAACAAAAAAAAAGTACGAAATATCTTACCCTCAGACATTTTTTAAAGAGATGACGAGTCTAAAATTACGACGGGGTGTCAATTGGAGCTTCGTCATTTTCACTATGAATTCACTGTTATTGTTGAGAGAGGATCACCTGTTTAAGACGGCTCAAAATTGACGAGTTTTTAGACTAACGACGTTAGAAAGTTGAGACTGCCCTAAGGATGGGATAAAAATCGTTTTATGCAAGCCTGAAAAGAAAGCGGGTTAAGCAGGATTTTCGAAAACCCAACAGCAGCCGGCAAATATGAAGAATATTTGGTCTATTTCCTTCCCTAAAATTTTTTAAAAAACATTCAGCTATCTTCGAACAGATCACACCGTGTCAGTTTACACGAACGAACGATACTGAAGTTTACCCTACCCCCGGCCCCGCCACTATACCTCTGGTTCCCACCTCTTTTGACAGAGCTGAAAAAAGAACCAAAGCTCAAATTGGCCAGCGGCCTTGAACGTAAAATTCCAATTAGGAAAACAGAGCAAAACTCCTGTACACTTCCGGTCCTCTTTTAGTCCGGGTTCCAGTCTCCCTCCCTAGGCACATTGAAAAAACTGCAGAATTCAAGCCTCAGCTTCTTGCGGCAGGTGTTCCTGGTCTGGGTTGCTGTTTGCAATTGCTGTTTCCGGTTGATCATTCGTGAAATGCGTGAACAGGACGGCGTATTCCGGGTGAGACAGGCAAAAATCACGAAACTCCTCTGCAGGAAAGAGCAAATAAATTAGCACTGGCGTAATTTATCAGTCAAGTTTATTTATTTTTATTTATTTAAATCAATATTTATACAGGACCATCCATTTTAGCATCCCTAGTTTAAATGGAGTCCTGATATAACACAAATTTAGAAGCAACATAAATGTACTAGACGTAATACTAAACTTAACTGAACGTATGGGTTATACGTATGGGTTATAACTATAAAGTAAAAATGAAGGGCCCTCAGACCGATACCCATTTGTAAATAACCCTGGAAGCAAAGTGGTTCGTACAAAGGAAAAACACCATGCATGGCAGAGACTATCCACACTACCGACTTTCAGTTTGAAAGTCCGACACCCTGACCACCTCGCCTCTACCAAATCATTCATCAACCAGCAAACAACGAGACTTGAAAGGGCTACGTCACGAGGATTTTTACGTTTTTAGGTGAAAAATGTGCGAAATTCAAAATAATACCTTTTCTCGTACATGAAGTGCTTCTTGAACATCAAGAGAGAGAAATCGAAGATTTTCTCAAAGGGAGAACAAACCATAAAAAGTTTCTGGTGATTTTTTCCAAGAAACAAAGGAGAAAATTGAAAACATTAGCCTAGTGTTTTCAAGTTGCAAAGCGTTTCCATCCCAGCAATCCGCAGCCAAACACACTTAATTTTGTTTCAGAGAACTGGTAGAGTAATTTTAAACAAAACTGAACCAGTGTTTTTGGGTTTTCTCTGCCTGCAATAATGTCAACCGAAAAATAGGTGACAGAGCCCCTTAAGGGGGCAGTATACGTGAATTTTGAGGAAACAGGATAAGATTTAAGAAAGAAATAAAAGAAGGAATAAATTCTTGTACACACCCCCAGACAGTCCACCCCAACGCAAGAGCATCTGGGGTTGTTTGTGGACTGTTTTGGTTTCTGTCTATTAATTATTAACTTTAAATTTTAATTTTAACTCACCTTTAATTCTTAACAATTTTCAATTTTCTCAAAATTCATCAATCCCCCCCCCCTCTCTCTTTCTTTAAGTTTACTTTAAAAATCGCGAAAAAATTCTCTAAGATTTTTGGGAACTCGCACCGTGATCCTATGATAGCATTTTTGGATTGAACGAAATCTCATGGAGATAATTAAGAGAAAAGGCTAAAACATTGGGGAAAAAAGGCATCTACGTATACCGCCCCCTTAAAAAAAATCTCTCAGTTACGGAAGTCTCACAAAGGAACTATCAATACTCTCACTATCATTTGCTCAGTGACCCAACTGAAACAACACCTGACCAACAAAACTTGAGATGTCGCCCTACACTCACCATAAGTAACCGATCCTCGGCGCTTCGCATCCACCTGGTTAAACAAGCAGTTCACGTTCAAATCTGTTATGGAAGGGTATGCACTCTGAAGAATGTGACGCAGGTCTGTCTCGTCTATCCTGCCATCACCATTCACATCAAAGGCCTTGAAAAGAGCAAAAGAAAACTATTATGATAACACTCTTCCCTTTCTCGACACGTCAGTTTCAAGGGATTCAGACGGTCTTCTCACCACCAGTGTCTACAGAAAGCCCACCCACACTGACCAATACCGTACCTAGCCTATGATTCACGCCATCTTCAGTCAGTGAAACGTGATATTGTTAAGTGTCTATACGATCGAGCCAAACACCTCACAACAAAACCATCAGCTATCTCTGAGGAAAAGAAACATTTATCATCGGTACTTGTTTCAAACGGATATCTTTCATTTATACAAAAGCTGACAAAGACAACAAGACCAACAGCCAACAAAGAGCTCACGCAGGAATTTAAATCTACTGCGGTTCTACCCTACATCAGGGTTTTCAATAAGAATCTGAGTAGGTGGCAAAACTTTAAGAGTAGGCGGAGAATGAAATACTCGCGCCGAAGGCGCAAGATTCTAGGGGGGTCCGGGGGTATTCTCCCCCGGAAAATTTCGAAAATTTGGGCCTCTTAGAATGCATTTCCTGCATTCTAGAGCAAGAATTAGGGTATTTGAACAGAACAGGAAACGCAAATCACCGCTGAAATTACTCAGAATTCAGGCAAGATTCTTCTGTTTTGCATGAACAAATCTTGGCCGATCCAGGGCCCATATTTTGTGGCGAATGCTTCTCATGTTAGTCGTAAATTATGAGGTAACTTGTCAATCAAATAGGCGGCGAGTTAATGTAGAATAGCCGGCGAGTTTCGCCGGCTGCCGGCCCTTATTGAAAACCCTGCTACATAAAAGGTATATCAGAGTCTCTTCGCTGCTGCCTACAACAACAAGGCGTACTCACCGTCTTCAAATCAGACACAACTCTTAGGTCTCACTTAGTGCGACCAAAAGACGCCCTTGAACCAACTAAACAAGACGGTGTCGTCTTTAAGATTCCATGTGAGTGCAGCAAAGCATACATCGGGGAAACAGGGAGAGCGATGCAAGATAGGATAAAAGAACACGACAGAGATATACGGCTTGCTCGTACACAAACCTCCACGGTTTCCGAGCACGCAAGCGAAATAGGGCATCTTCCTACTTGGAAAGAAGATAAGTTTATTGATCGTGACGCTCACTAGTAACACACGTAGGGTCAAAGAAGCTATCCATATAAAACTTCATCCTAATAATGCACCTATCAATTTAAAGCCGGCGGGGGGGGAGGCAGGGCATGGGGTGGGGATTTGACATTTTTCAAAAATTTGCCGTCAAATTCCCTGCCCACGGGCAAACCATTCCAGTCAAATGCACAAAAATTTCCCCTCCCCGGGCGGCATATTGCTGTCAATCATTCCCAGGTTGGATGCAAGAAACACACAAGGAAAACAGGAAAACTCTATCATTTTCTCTTCTCAACGTTACTACGTCTCCAAAGGTACTATTTAATAAAATTCAATCTGCGTTTAATACACTGTGTATATCGAATTACAAAATCAACAGATTCTTTACGAAATAGTTCGTGTTTTCTGCAAAGGCTGCAGAAAACATAACATTTGAAAAGAGCAGTCATTGCAGCGACTGACCCGTACACTGATCGTTTGCATTGGCCAAAAAATCGACTTGGTTTCTCTTTATCCCTGTTTACTTCGATACTGCAATGTCTAAAAACGTTCAAATCAACCAAAAAAAACTCTAAATCAATCGAAAATATGGAGATAAAACGGTCAAATTCTTTGATTATCTGTTTCTCGATCTCGTGGACATGCACTATGATTTCAAGGATGTAGAGTGCATGCGTGACGTGGGAAAAGTAATTTCGGTCTCAGTCTCTTTCGTTCAAGTTGACGTTCAAACAGATCCACGTTGGGCAAAGGCAAATTCAAATATCCCCTCCCCGGGAAGGCAAGATTAGTCAAAAGCCCCACCCCAGGGCCAACAGTAACAATCAAATCCCCACCCCATGCCCTGCCTCCCCCCCCTCCGGCTTTAAATTGATAGGTGCATAACATCAATAGAGATAGTGGAATCGAAATTCCTGAAGCTTGGATACCCACGATCAAAAAGCACAACAGCCGATCAACCACAAAGCGGACCTGTGAGGGAACAACATTTAATAGTCGGAATAATAATGAGGATCGAAATGTACCAATAGCAGCGAACCAATATGCTGCAAATAGCGACACGTAAACAATCGACCTCATCGCCTGATGAAGACTAGCAGTTTTGCAGTCGAAACTTTGACAATGGACAATGTTATGACGAAATTTATCATCAATAAGAGGAAAGACGCATAAAAAACTGACGTCAATTTGTTTTTTACGATAACAAAAAGGCAAAACTGATTTACAAACGAAGCAAAGAAATTATGCAAGAGTCAATGGAAGATACGATTGCCGCAGAATCTGAATTTCATCGTTGTATTTCGGAGAATCACGGGCTCGTAAATTAAAACTTTTGCAAGAATAGGACAGAAATACAAGAAAAAATTCGAATTGCTCAACTAACCTTTATTCCAGTGAAAACTGTTCACAAAATAATCCACTAGAACACGGTACAGCTTAATTTCACAGACAGCACAAACTCCCGCTCACCGCCGATTTTCAGGTCAGAATCCTCAACAAACATCCTCATCTTTTCGCTCTAAGGTTGCAACGGTTTCTTCACTTTTAACCCATAAATTTTAGATGATTTCCTCATTGAAGACTACTAGATTTGTGGTACACTGATTCTCGCCTCACCAGGAATGCAGCGCTGAAAAGTTTGATAAAACTTTTGCTGATTGCGTCAGCTTGACGTGTTTCATCACAGGCAGCCCAAATTGGCAGTATGTGTACTAGAAGATTTCATTGGCAGTCTAAATATAATAAACGGACAAATTGAAATGAAAACACAAATAAAGAAACTTGTAAATAAAACATTGCTTACGTTTTATTTGTTGTTGCTTGATGTGTCTTGACTGTCCTGGGAGCTATTTACACAAGTTTTAAATTTCGCTGATTAGCACCGTATGTTCTGTCCTTTATATAGCGAAGCAAGGCTGGCGGGTGAGAAACGAAGAGACTTTTCAACGGAGCTCGACAAAAGCACTCAAAATACTCCCACCTCCACAAAATCCGAACCAGTACAGTCCTGCTTGCAGTATGTTCTTAAAGTTTTCTCTTCGGAGTCAAAAGTTCACAATAAGAGGGCAAAAATCTCGCTGTTTTCGCCACAAAAGCGGCCTTTTGTCTTTCGTCTTATCCGCTCGCCGATCGCTGCCGACACGGGTACGCGCCATCGTAACAAAATTGCTCCCGACCCCGGGTAGGCCTCGTTAATTTGACCCAGCTAAAACTGCTCCCGTGTCGGGGCCTAGAGAGTTTGTTTCAACAGAGTAGCAAGAAACGAGGCAATACTGAACAATTTATAGCTCCTAAAGGAACTGTTGTTTACAAACTGTTGCTTTGCAGCCTGTTTGTTTCGACGGAGTAGCAAGCGATAGCTTACGCTAATTGAAATTAACTTAAGAAGTTAATCCACGCAATGAGGCAACAGCAGCCCGAGTTAGCTCCTAGTACAACTGTTATGTAGCAACAGTTTTCAGGGCAGCACAAGAGAAGAAAAATGAACACTAGTCTACCAACCGCGATAAAAGAGCACCGCACCAAGCAAAAAGTTTTTCCTTCAAGCCGGCAAAAATTGTTTTCGCGCCCAGTTCGCGCCAACTCTGTGACCTTGACCTGTTCCACGTGCTTCGTCCGTGCGCGGGGTTAAATTCTAAACTCTCTAGGCCCCGACACGGGAGCAGTTTTAGCTGGGTCAAATTAACGAAGCCTACCCGGGGTCGGGAGCAATTTTGTTACGATGGCGCGTACCCGTGGCGGCAGCGATCGGCGAGCGGATAAGACGAAAGACGAAAGGCCGCTTTTGTGGCGAAAACAACGAGATTTTTCCCCACTTATTGTGAACTTTTGACTCCGAAGAGAAAACTTTAGGAAAGTAATGCAAGCGGGACTGTACTGGTTCGGATTTTGTGGAGGTGGGAGTATTTTGAGTGCTTTTGTCGAGCTTCGTTGAAAAGTCTCTTCGTTTCTCACCCGCCAGCCTTGCTTCGCTATATAAAGGACAGAACATACGGTACTAATCAGCGAAATTTAAAACTTGTGTAAATAGCTCCCAGGACAGTCAAGACACATCAAGCAATAACAAATAAAACGTAAGCAATGTTTTATTTACAAGTTTCTTTATTTGTGTTTTCATTTCAACTTGTTCGTTTATTATATTTAGACTGTCAATGAAATCTTCTAGTACACATACTGCCAATTTGGGCTGCCTGTGGTTTCATGCGTCTGTACTCTTATTGACAATAAAAATTTGCCAATCAGCGCGCGAGAATTCGCTCAGTTATCGTAAAAAATCGTTTTGAAAAGTACTGAGAAACGAGGAGAAACCGCGGAAAGTAGTCGCTTGGTCGTTCATTTGAATAGTTACACTTTGGATGATTTATCCACAGACTTCAAAGCTAGAACCACTCAGTGATTCAAGGTTTGACTCTGCGAACGAAAGAATTAAGATCCTCGTTGCGTTCATCATTTAATATATCGTAGTAAAATTTCCAAAATACCAGCCATCTCCCTACCCCTCGAAAGCAACGTATTAGTCTTGGGAAGTTTCAAGTAGTAACTCCCGAAAGTAACACTCCCACGAATGCAAGGGCCCTGCGGAAGTCAGCGAGTAGACCAGATGAATGGAGCTCACATCAGTGGAGCTGTCACGAAGATGAACTCCATGTATGCATGATCGTGCGCAATGAATTTCTTGTCTTTAACTATTCACTTATGTTGGTTACCTATGGCCCAGTTACGGGAGCCCATCATTTTCAGAAATTTACGGAAGAAAGGTTTGATGGCGACTAACCTGGAAAGCTACCTGCATCACCTCCTCACTGTTGGCTGGCTGGGAAACTAGCGCCAAGCCAATCAGATACTCACGGAAGTTTAAGTACCCAGAGTCATCCTGAAAAATTAAAAAAAAAAGGATTTTAATGGCGGTTTAGCAGTTAGAGTGGTTTTCAACAGAGTGTCGTGAAACCAAAGCCAACGTGATTAACCTAACCAATCACAACGGGTAAAAATAACGCATTGAAACAATCAGAACTCGAAGGAAATACATTCAATTTTTTGGCGTCAAGCGCGGGAAAATGCGTGCGACCAAATAACAATTGGTTTTGGTTTTACTTCTGATTGGTTGGGAAACTGGCGCGAGATTTTGTACCCAATCAGAAAACCAAAGCAAACGCAAATTACTTTAGACAATCAGTTGAAAACCGCTCTATCAGGGACTGAGGTGGTTGACGTCCCGGACATCTCATTTGCAAACGGAAGTACTATGTGCTCTTTGGTGGTGCAATTTTGCTTTTTGTCATGGATAGAAAAACGCTCGTCTTGTTGTCTGTGGCTTGACCCGATAACAACAAAACGCGTCAGATAAGAAACAAAGCACTTTCAGTAGCTGCACCGACGTTCCGGACATCAACGTATGCGCGAATGAGGTAATAACACGAGAGCTTCTTGCTCTAAGCCCTAGTCGTGGGTCTGTGTTCTAAAACACCCTGCTGAGACGAGTTAGCTTTTAGAACTAGCAATTGCTTTGGCAATAACTTCCTATCCTGACCTTAAATAAACAATGGCCGTTCTCTAATTCTAATGGCCATTATGGCCTATTTAAAAAAAAAAAAAAGAAAGAAAGAAAATGTTTAACGCTAAATACTAATCTTCTAATTAACCCGAAAAAGTAAACATTCATTAAACCTAATGCAAAACACACACGATCCTCATCTTGAAGTGGGCGTAAAAAGAAAACTAGACTGGAATAGGTGTAGTCTTGAACAAGTGATACAAGTCTTGAGGCATGAACACTCACTCTATCATACAAGGAAAAGAGATGTCTGACATGAGATGTGACAGGTAAGTTAAGGTACTGCGCAAACTCCTTCAAATCAACCAGTCCATCCCTGTTGGCGTCTATCTCAGCAAATCTATCCAGCAGCTCTTTCATGCTGTCGATTCTCATGCTATATATAAAGAGCACAAAGAAATCAGAGGTACAGATAGGTATATCTCCCTCAGCAATGGCAACAATTGCCAGGCAAAAATAGAAATAATCATGTTTGGTAAATTACAGTGAAAAGCCACTTCATTTTCCAGCTTTCAGTATATTACAAATGTTCTTGTAATATTCCATTTATTTTAGTGTCCCCATTTAGATTAACATTTCAATTTACACAACGTGCATCTAGTTCCTCAGAACAGTTTTCCATAGATTGCCACTGGTAAGAGATCATATTATAGAGACCATAGCGGAACAAATTAAATTAAATTAATAAAATACATGTATGTCTTAAAGAGCTTAAACTATAAAAATTTTCAAAAGCACTAATTTTACAATAAAATTGCATCAGAATGCAATTTAACAGTTTAAAAAAGGTTAGAGTAAAAGAATAATTTAAATACGCTTCCTTAAAAAATTAAGTTTTAAGATATTTTTTTTAAAACAGCATGGGCAAAGGCCTTAAACAGATTCGCACCTTGTCTTGGGGACCATTAAACTCTCACCTCAATTTGGAGCTTATTTTCTGGTATTCAACCAAGCCTGCCATGGATGGTAAGTTCTGTTTGGAGGCTTGAACCATTAGACGTGTATCCTCATAAGTGTGTTCTGTGACAGGAACCTTTAAAACTCTACAGCAGCAGAAAATAACTTAGAATTATGACTTGTCATCTCCACCTTCTCAATGGAAACAGCAACATTTGACAGCATCCAGTTCGATTAACATTATAACCTACTAATAGAAATTGCGGTAATTGTATTTCTTCCAAAAATGCAAGTGCTTGGGACACTCATTGAAATTTCATATTTTTGCCTTTTCAGCAACAACAGAGGGCTTGAATTTGGGACCATTTTTTGGTTCATTCAACCTTTTCTTACCGGCCTCATGCTCTCTTTCTAACTGCTTTTCAATGGTTAGGAGTTGCCGTTGGTCGTTTGTTCAGATTTCATTACTTCTAGCAGGTGCTTTTATTTAAGGGGAGCTGTTTAATCAAGAATTAGAATAACACACATTCATAATAATTAATAACATTCACGCCACACCTTGCAACTTGCTCTCGGACGTTTCTCGCAAAGAGCTTACCATCATGGATTTCCTAAAACAAAAATTGAAATTAAAATTTCAAAAGAGAAAATTCCAGGTGTGAGACGAGGAAAAGAGAATGCAAATTTCTAGCAGCATTTGTGTAGCATATAACTAGACATAAAGTTCAGTCTGCACAAACATAAATTTGCATAAATTACATACATTTGCATATTTTACAAAAAGATAGCAAGCCATATATTTGTACATGGAAAATGGTAGGGTGTGTGTTCACAGCATCAAAACTTGAGATTCAAAGTATCAAATGTCAAAGTGGGCTGAGATCAGACTTAGATTAGGTTCAAATTTAATACAATGTGAAATAATGTACCACTGATGTACCTCTGTGTCAGGCTTGTATACTGGCAGAATCTACATGGAGAAAAGAGAACATGTATTAGATAAAATAACATTTTAACAACTGAGATAATCCGCATTTCATACTTAGCATTTCAATTGTGCAATAGTCATTGTGATTTTAGTACTCTGGTCACTCTTCCAGAGGGTTTCTGGTATCCACAGTGCATCTCCTTCCTTCTCCACGACTATTCTAGTAACTATGTAGAGGGCTTCAAACCACTTACAGATGTGCTAGTAATGGTTTATCTTCTTTCTATACGTTTATAATACAGTTGAAGCTCTCGTAACTGACCACCTCTGAAGTCCAGAAAAGTGGTCGCAACCAGAGCTGGTCCCCTACGTGGATAAGCTCTCATAAGCGACTGTGTGATGAAACAATAGAGGGTGCTTGCTTCAAGAGCTATTAGCATAAAGCTTGGGATAATGTTAATGGCTACTTTTAGTACTGTGATAATAATATTTAAATAGTTTATTATTGCCTAACACAGAAGAGGTTCGCCAATGGACAGGTGAACGAACCATTAGCGCTTATGTTGTTACGTATTAATCGAAAATTGATCGAGACAATGTTTCTATTTAAGTGCTGACTGAGTGGTTGCTTATGAAGTGGTCACTGTTGCTAAGGGGAGTGGTCGCTTATGAGAGCTTTAAATTACAGAGTTTAAGTGACAGTTCAAATGGGGTTTCACAATCATTATGCTAGTCATAGCTACTTGCAGAACTGGTCGCTTATGAAGAGTGGCTGCAAGAAGAGCTTTGACTGCATACTACTTGTCAGTCAATGAGTGAGGGAGGAAAATAGGTGTTAACCAGGAGAAATAGGAAAAATTGTGCCATAGATATGTTACTGAACTAGTGTGAGATCCACGTTAGGAAAACATTGTTAACCAGGAGAAATAGGAAAAATTGTGCCATAGATATGTTACTGAACTAGTGTGAGATCTATATTGGGAAAATATTGTTTGAGTTTTTTGGCACATTTATGAAGCAAGCCGGAGGCACTTGAGGTCCCCAAACTTGCAAAAAAAGAGATTGAGACCAACATTTGCCCGATATGGACTGAACAAACTACTGGTTTTAAAAGGGTTTGTCAACTGGATCAAATAGCTATAGAAAGTTATTTGTGACCAGGCACACACAAAAAAGGTAATCCTTGTTCCCAGCACTAATTTTTGCTTGGATCCAAACACCTGACCTTCCACAATATATCCACAGTGGGCCTTGTGGTGCAGTTGATGTTTAATTAACCGGCCGTCGCCATTATGGCAACCACCGGTTTATAAAATGGACACGGTTTTTTTGCGTCAGTTGGCTTAACATACGAACAAAGTGCTGTAAAGCTTGTGGTATGGGTACTCAAGAGCAGTACTGTCTTATATAAGATGCATGCGCATATTAGTCTGCTGAATGTTACCTTCGTGTGTTCTTGTCTTTTAATTTACAGTATTTAAGATATGAACACGGCAAAGGGTTGTTAAGTATTGGGTTTCAGTATTTGTCTTGTATAACGCACATGCACAACTGAGTAAAGCAGCTAATAGGATTGAATGTGAAATTGGCTGTGTTGTCTGATCTAGTTAGTGGTTATAGTGAAAATTTTTTTAGCGCAGGAGTTTTGTTATGGGGATTGACATTTTGAGGGATGTAAAAATGTGGGAGTGGAAGAATTTGTGAATGTGAGGAGCATATCACACTTCTGTGAATGTGATTTGCTTTGAAAGTTGCGTTTTGTACAGCAGCAGTGTAATATTGCACTGCGTGAGAGGCAGTTTCCCTTGGCGTTTTATGGGGGGATGGTTTCCGAAGTGGATTATAGGTTTTCTCATTGGGTAACCTTTATTTCGCAGAGGAGAGAAACGACAGCTGTGTTTGCAGCTTATTAGCATGGTAAGGAACGGTGGCTTAGGAAGAGAAGGGATTGTCACTAGTATGATGATGCAATTAGTGGATTGCACCATCGATACATCATAGTTCTTGAGTAGGGAGAGAGGTGAGTGTTTATTTGACGCGAGAAGTTGATTTTAATTGCATAAAGACGAAGGAAAAGGTCATTAATAAGGAGATCAATTAATAAGGTAGCTGTTACGAGTCTTTAAGTTAGAAAATAACTGAATATTATCAAGTGATGCGTGTGGTTTGCGTGTGGTGTTGGTTGGGTTTGAGGTAATTTTGTAAGTGCATAGTCTGGTACATCAACTTGTTTACTTTGCATAGGGGATTCCTGGGTTAGCAAACCGGATTTAAACATCACGTCCCAGACTCTGACGATCTGCTTGAGCTTGTGTTTATCAAGCGTTGTATTTTGATTCTACTGCTATGTTCACTGTTTGTATTCACGGTCTAGGCACAACAGTAAATATTTTGTCATCCCTTTGTAAGCATCCTCAGTTGTGGGCAAATTTATACCGACATTCAACGTTTTAGCGAAATAATATTTGCGTTTTTCAGCAGAAATAAAAGCGACAAGAAAGATAAGCTGAGTCATCAGAGTTTAAACATTACGTCATCCAGTAACGCTATAGTCAAAATATTGTGTCCCACAATCACACTTTTCGTCGCGCTGGTTCATATAAATACAGGATCACGCTAACATTTGTGAAACCTAGAAGTGGGGAGGGTCAGAATGGCCGGTTAAAATGCCCGTTGGGCTTTCTTGTCACTTCTAATTCCATTATTCACTTTGACAAATAAGATTGTACCTCTATTTCCATATGGTT
This sequence comes from Siderastrea radians, assembly GCA_964017195.1. Lineage (NCBI taxonomy): Eukaryota > Metazoa > Cnidaria > Anthozoa > Scleractinia > Rhizangiidae > Siderastrea > Siderastrea radians. The sequence goes on from OZ024890.1 coordinate 18,114,828, forward strand.
GTGAAACTGGCACAATGTTAACCAAAGAAGAGTGAATCTATAGAAGAGAAATGATTGAAGCAAAACTTTAAACTCTTGACCACCAAAACTGCATGTGATATTAGGTTACCACGAGCCTCTCATAACTCAGTGAAGTTTGTTCCTCTATATGATACTTTCAAGTATACATCTGCCTGAATTTGCCAAAATCTATCCCTAATATTTCTCAGCCAAGTTACATGTACTCATGAGTCAGTGGGCAAACAAATTTAAAAATCAAACTTGTTCTTTCATGTTTTAACAAAAGCACAGTGAGAATAACTTACGCACTTGGCCCTGACCAAGTCCACGTCACAGTGTCCTAGAATGATAAACAAGGCATTATGAATTTACAGTTGGTAGAACCTGTCCACTGGTTGAACGTTTTAAGTAAATGTAGGTGTCAGAGCTTGCCACAGTACATAGCAGTCTAAGACAATTCTTGTAAGCATCTCTGATAAAATCATGACAAAGTAGACACCTATTTAAGTGTAGACACCTGTACACTACCGGCAGCTGCATACTAATGAAACCACTGGTACATGGTCCTGCCAAGCTACATTTACTGTAGCTCAGCAGGATAAAAAGTATCCATTTTGGGTTTTTAGTATCAGGCAGCACACAGAATAAATTCAGTCAAGTTGTAACATTAAATTTAATATAGCATGTATGAGTTACGGATAAGCTTACACAGACAACAACAAAACTACACATAATCAAATTTTTGTGTCCAAGTCTAATGAATACAAAATAATTGCAAAAGAGATGTTTAAACCACCAGGATGTTTTAGCTTTCACCCATTTAGGTGTACTGGATATGGCTTCACTCACCAGTCTGTTAGGATATTTCAGGGCAACTGGTTGCACTGCACAGCCAGTATAAAAAGCACCTAAAAAAACAGGACTACAATTGTACACTCACATACTAACAATGAGTATGATAAAATATACAGTGAAACTTGGAACTTGAATTTATTACTCCCAACTAGCTTAAGCCAATACTGGAGTGCTAGATAGCTAGATCGCTTTATTAAGAAGTCAAATCATTACAGCCCCCGGGCCGGCTGAAAATTGTGACCTACTTTACAATGTAAATATTAAAAATATATATGAATATATGATACTGGGAGAGTGAGAGTCCTTTCAGACTCTGATGGTTGGCAGGTGGGCTCATAACACGAATCTTCTGTAGGGCCATCTGGAGTGCTGATGATGATGTGAGGGTGCTGGCCAACACAGTTCTTTTAGAGACTGATGTAATAATTATTTGTTCTAAATACATGTAGGCACAAATTAAATGCATCCCACGTAAGCAATTACAACAGCATGCAGTGCTTATATACACACTGAACTTTGGCTGTCAGAAATTTAAAATGTGAAAAGCCCCGCACAACCTCCTCTCCCCCAATCCTCCACATTAGATTAAAAATTTACCTGTAGGAAGCCCTACTCTACTAGGAGGGGATGGGAGGAAGGGCCCTAAGTAAAGGAAAGAGTTACTAACCTGGTTTGAATGTGATCAGGCATTTTCTATTTGTACAAGTTCCTGTTTAATAAGTAGAAACAAGAGAAGTTAAAAATCCAGTGGAAAACATTGAACCCTAACCAAGATGCCATGAATAAATGCCAACAAACCTTCTGGAAATATCACTACATGAGGCCACTTTCCACCAGAACTTGCTCTTCTTTTTATTTCAGAAATCGTCTTTTTTCTTGAGTTTGGATCTGTTCTTGACACGTAAACAGGCTGGATGGCACGGATACAAGCTGTGGAAAATAAACATTGTTTGAGAAACACAGCCCTGTTTTCTCTTGGTCTTCATTTCGAGTCATCAGGATTACTTGAATATCAGTTTTTAAACTCAGAGTTTTTATTTTTTGTTGTCTTTGTTAGTTAGCAGGTCCAGTAGTCACTCCTATCTCGAGCACATGAGGGAAACAATTTTTTTTTCAAACAAATTTAACAAATTTCCTCTAGTTTTCTGTGGTATGGCCTCTTATTTCCCACAATTTTTGTCATCTAGCCATCAAAATTTTGTGGACTACCAAGGCGTAGCCGAAGGAGTCTGCAACTTATTTTGATGGCTAGATGATGAAAATCGTGGGAAATAAGAGGCCATACCACAGAAAACTAGAGGAAATTTGTTTGTTACCACAGAAAAAAAGTTTTTTAAGCAGTATGAGTGTACTTGATGGCACGAGCCGTGGTATGGACTCTCATCTCCCACGTCTCTCAACCAATCAGAAAACGAAAAATTGATAGGATGTGATGAAAAGGGCATTTCAGAAAGCCTGTAGTAAATTAGTGAGTGCTCAATGCCAATCAAACAAGGGAGACAAGTTTCAGATCAAGATAGTGGGGGATTTCAGATAGCTCCAGTAGGGTTTGAGATAGAGGGGTCTAATGTAGTCTGTAAAGCCCATTGTTCCGTTTGCCCATTATTAAGTTTGCCTATTGTTCAGTTTGCCATGTTCATGCGCCTCAAGGAAAATATTTAACAAACCTCCTATTAGTGGTATTGAATCATTTTCCTTGCGGGAAACGCCTGAGGGCACACAAATGACAGCTATTGCCAAAGCATCAATAAACGAGGAATGTGGAGCAACAGCAAGAATTGGAGCCTCCTCGGAGCTACTGAGTTTGCCTTTCACTTTAACCCAGTGAAAACCCATGCAGAAAAGCATTGCTCGTGCAATGCCCTGTAATGGCTTCCTCATAATCCTAAAGAGAGTGAGGGAAATTGATTAAGTTAAGACATCTACTCTCAGTAACCTAAGATTCTCAGTTCTGTAAGCTATAGTGCCCCTGACAAGGGCACAACATCAGAAGTTTACAATTAAAAGGAATGGAGCAAGCTGTACCTACCCTATAAAAATGATCCAGAATACAGATTGAAACCCTAGTTTACAAGCTCCCAACAACAACACATTCCTGCAGGGTAACAGGGAGAGTTTTGGGATTTATGCAATTTACATGCTGTAAAGTTGCTCCAGGACTTACAGTAAGTTTTTACAAGATGCAGGAAAGGAACATGGCATCACCATGGTGGTTCTAAGATTTACAGTGTCAGATTTACAGCCCAGGAAAGAGAAAAATTATCACAGTTCCTTCGTATTCAAGTCTGAGCTATCAGAAGAGCTGGGGTGAGTTGCATAAAACTTAACGCTGGGTGTAACTGCTAATGCCAGATGTTAAAATAGTGACTTTCCAACTGGAGTGAACGTCTGACATTAGATTAGTATGCTGGATGCTAAGTTTTATGCTGTACTCACCTTAGATTATTTGTGAAACAATAACCCATCTAATTCAGTGATCAAACTAAGATTTACTTGGGTTAGAAATACAGACGCAAAATGGTAACCATACTTTTTATGTTTTTGAACATGAAGACGGTCGAACTCAGAACTTCTAGGTCATGTGCCTTCCCTACAAATGCTCTATGAAACCCAAACAACACAAAATAGCATAGAACAATTAAGAGAGCCTATCAAACTGCCAGTGGTAATCTGACAGTTTGTCAGAGGGCCAATCTAACAGGCCCACAGCAAAGTTAGGGATAAATTCCAGCTTTCTCCTTCAATGGGCTGCCTACCCACTAGCTGGATTTGTCTTCAACGGTCCTGAATTTAAAGAATAGCCTTGTGCCAGTTAGGATTCTTAAACTTTCAGTTGTATTTTAACATAATTTGTAAACCTTGAAAGCTCCAATCACAAGTCATAATTTATTTTTCATGACTTTACATTATTTATTCATCTATGAGCCCTGGAATGGGGGCGGGGTGGTGTAGTGGTTAGTGTGTAGGACTTCAGATCTTTCTGAGGGTCAGTGGTTCAACGCCCAGTCCTTGTCATCGTGTTTTTTCTTAGTTTAGACAAGAATCTTTACCATACGTTTGTCTCTCTCCACCCAGGTGTATAAATGGGTACCGGCGACACACTGCTTGGGGTAACCGAGCGATGGACTAACCTAGCATTCCATCCAGGGGGGAGTTGCAATACTCTCAGTTGCTTCATGCTACAGAAACCAAGCTAAGCTCCAGCACATGTGAGCCTCCTTGGCTCATGTGCAACTTTACCTTTTTTACCATGAGCCCTGGAATAGGACAGATCTATATCACTCAATACCTTCGGTATCCTGAAAAGGGCTGAGGTTCTTCCTCCTCTTTCCTGCACGCTGTTGCAAGTGTTGCTATTAAACTTGCCAACAGAACAAGCAGGAACAAACACAGAAGTCTAACAGGAAACAGAGTGAAGCTAAGAATTGCAACCTGAAAATACAACACAGGAATGTTAATTAAAATAGACTGTTATCATTTTAAAAATGACAAGATTGTCCCCTTATGTGTACTGTTTATGGGACATCAGTACGTCAATCACAGCAAAAACCACATGTATTGAACATTCCCCACAAATTACCCTTGGATGGAGTTACAAAATAATAACAGTTGATCATTTGACCATGAAGAAACAAAATTTTCCAGCCAATGTTCTACAAATCCCATCTGTGGTCAAACACTATGGCCTGAAAAATGTTTTAAACAGCAGTGGCTGAGAAAGAACTTACTCCTCAGTAGAAACAAGAGATGATGATTATAAAAGAGGAAAGGATTTGAGAGTGAGTTGTGTAATAAAGCTGATGGTGCTGGTAAAGAGAGCCCTCAATCACCAGGAATTCAAACCATTTTGCAGATGAATAAGAATCTGCCTTGAGTATAATAGTTATACTCAAGGCAGAATTTTCATATACCCGGTAATTATTATTAATAATTAGTAAATTATATGTCAACATTAAAAAAGAAAATAATTTGCACCCCTTATCATGTGTTTTCTCAAAGAATTTTTCTTCAAGAAACAGTTCAAGCGAGAGAAAACTGTCCAATAAGAGCCCCTGCAACTAGGCCAGATGTATAAAAATTATTATTTTTAACAGTCAGCACACAAAAAGGGATTAAAACATTTGGTCACAAGGACCACTAATTGGTCCCTACCACTAGTCAGTATGAATTGAAACTGTTTTGAACTGACTGACATATCAAGGGGTGGCGAATTGTCTGGCCAAAAATTAAGGTCTTGTAAGATTTCAGCTGAATTGTGAGTGTCTTGCAGTCTCGAGTTTTCGGGAAATCAGTCTCCGATTCTCAATTTTTTTTCGACCTAGGCATCTTAACGTGCTGTTACACTAAGCAATGATTTGTGCAACTTGTCGCGCAACGATGAAAAACTGTGCATTGTGGTGCTGTGCGACAAGTTGCATGATGGGTGTTACATTAAGCAATGTTTCTTTGAACTTGTCTGGCAACAACGAAGAATCGTGTGTTGGCAGTGCTGCGAGACAAGTTACAGGAGTGGTGTTACATTAGGCAATGTTTCTTAGAACTTGCCTCACTGTCGACGGTGACAAACAGTGCAGAGGACTGGCATGATTACTCTATCGGCTGATGCCACTAAACGTTGCGACACACGTTGCAGGAAGCATGTTATACTTCGCGACACTCGAAAAATTTGTTACAGCATTGCGAAAAGTAGAACCGAGTTCAACTTCTGGTAACGATTGTGGCAACAAAAAATTCCGAGAAATGTTTGTTGCAGGGTATGTTACACTGGGCAATTTTTCACACAACTTGTGTCAACAAAATTGCAGACAAGTTGCATGCCAAACATTGCCTGGTGCAACAGCGCCTTTAGGATCTTGACCTTTTTGCGAAGCCAACTAGAGTCTTTGCCTTTTAGAAGGCTATAAAAGGCTGCAAAATAGTCCACTCATATGCGCTGACCCTAAAACACCACAAAGACTTGTCCCTCTTAGACAGGCCCAGTTGTGTGTGCCATTCTTAATCATTCCATAAACTTTCCACCAAATCCCCTCTGGGATAACTAGCAAAAATTAATTGGGTGTTGCTGTAAGCTGAATGGGATTATCAAAGTAGCCAGGCACAGAAAATCCAAGCGATGAGCGAATTGCAAACAACTGCATCCAGAAGTTGAGCTTCTAAACTGTTTCACTTGTTAAGGCTAATTTGGTAAACTAATTATGTTAAAATTTATACAATCTGCAAAATTAAACCAACATCCTAAAACAACAACGTTTCTAATGATTATTTATAGTTAAGAGAAACAGAAACAACGTGAGTTTCGGTTTACTGCAAATAATCTTCAGTCTTCTCTGCAGCAGAATTGCAGATCGATCAAAGTTTGTTTAGCTGCAATTAGATGCTATTCCACTGCTGCGTTTCACTCAAGCCTACGTGCTTTTTTCTTGTTATTAATTCTTTGAATTTTACACCTTATTAAGACGATTCTGTGTTCCGTTGAAGAAGGAAAAGCTCAATATTACAACTCACCTTAAGTTTATCCCAGACTGTAAGCTGGAGACGATACGTGAAGGGGTTTTGAACCTCTGGTTCAATGAATGATTTGGCTCGCAAAACAACTTTTCTTTTTTGCACTTCAGACATCTTAAACTCAGTTTCAACTACGCCAAGTATTTAGCTATCAGGCATATTATTCCATCTTGTCAGAAGGAAGAAAACCCGACCTGAAATTCACTACAACTTTCGGCGCAAAATAGTTTTGAAAACTGGGGTCCCCAATTTGTTGTGCTTTCCAAATCCAAATATGGCCATCTTAACCATATATGGAAAATGGCAAATAAAAAACAAGGGGCAAAAAACTTCGCAACGTCGGCTGTTTTCCAGGTGTTTTCTCAGGCCAGACAAAAAGGCATAGGTGACCAAAGCGTAATATGAGAGTATGTATGAAACTGAAATTTCTTTTCGAAAATATGTAATCAGTGAAAATACATTAAAATGGAAATGAAATTTAAAAAACCTTACCGGTTTGATATGTGTTTGCTGTGTTTTTACCGCTTTTCCGAGCTTCTGGAGGCCGTTTTGGGCGATTTTCTGCTTACGGCCCATGCGACGTCAGTAGTTTCTGTAGGACCCTTTCCCTTTCCATTGCGTATCGTCAAAACGAAAGTCAGTCCACGAAAATAAATCAACAGAATGGAAACGCAAAAAGACCGTTTCAACAGTGGTATGTTTGAAAACTTGATCGCCTTTGTACAGCAACGAGATCCCCTCAAGAAAAATGTCAGATTTAGTTTTTGTCATTTCTTCTAGACAAACTGTATTGATACGCACATTTGCCAGAGATTTCTGCATGGTACAGATGAGAGTTATTGAGATCCTCTTAACAAGGAAGCGATGCAAACTATTGTTAGTGTAATTTCACTTATCGCATGCATCTATTGCACTGATCTAAAGCGGACTAAATTTTGCTTTTCCAGTATTAACGAGGCATCATTGCTCACATACTAACAAAACCGATATTGGATAGTCGTAACAGTGATCATAGTCCCTTCGATGAAGGGCTATGCTTTACACGTTTGTCACTCAGTGAGATTTCAAGAGTCTTTTTCTCATTTTCAAATACTTTTTCTAAATTTTATTTTACTTTTTAAAATGTTTCATTTGTTTAAGAGCCCATTTGTAAGATCTTAGCTTAAAATTAGTTCAGTTTTGTTCATCCTTTTCACATCCGTTTGAATAGATAATAGCTAGCGCACACTTTTGACACTTTTCATGTACCATACCATACATAAGTTCATTCAGAGCGCTAAACTGAGAAAAACACAAATATTACAAAGAAGGCCTTGAAAAGGGAGTTTCAAAGGTTGGTCCTATCTATGTAAAAAAAAAAAAAAAAACACTCCCAAAAACAAATTAAAGCAAAAAGATTAGCTAAAAACTAAGGGAAAATCTTTACAAATTATATATAAGGTTTACTATTTACAAACTTTCTTTTTATATGTTTTTGTTAACCTTATTTGCGGTTTGGGCGGATTTACGATATTCGTCCGTGGCAGCTGCGCTGAGAGCAGTTAAAGGGTTAAGTTGCAGTTCTCTCAATTTGCCGAAGCTAGTAGTTACCTTAACAGGGACCGCGCGAGGGGTGGGCTGAGGGGGCTTTAGCCCCCCCCCCCCTCCCACTTTTTGGTGCCATTAAAAAAAATAATAATGATAAAGTTGGAAAATTCATTAGTCAGTGTTTAGTTCCAAGGTTAACCAGTATCGTGGTTTTCCCTTGGTTTCAGATTTAATTTTCGTGTGGACCAAACAAAAACGGAATACCCTTCAAGAGTTCAAATCGCCTTGCTATCATTTGGCTTTGGATTAGTTGAAACTCACGTGCGCTCTGGAGGAGACTATCTGGAAGAGTTTGAACCTGCTCAGATTTTAATTACAATCGACGGAAGTTGAAACTCTCGCTGTTGTTTGGCCACTAATTCAGTGAACTCTCATTGACTCTCTTACGCTCTTAAAGAGTTTGAATTTTGTTGACTCTCGTTCTTGCCTGGCCCGGGCATTGCGAACTGTAGTCTGTCTCCAGATAGGATTATCGGCAACAACGTGCTTAGATATTTCCTAAAAATCAACGTGTCTTCTTTAAGCCTCTCTATGCATGTAAACTTTGCAACTAGAATAGTTGCTGAAAGATCTCTTTCGCTCCTAAAGATGACAAATAAGGCATTCTGCAGCCAGGACATACCGACAGACTGAATTTGGTGAACTATCTATTTCATTATTCAACAAATTGTCACTATGCCCATATATGGTAAGGTAGCCCTCAATATCTGTCATCCGTACGTAACAGATATCCTGCGATATACGTAAATGACCATATTTGGAAGTGCACTGCAGCTTTTCTTTCATTGCTTGTTTGGCGGCCATTTTGAAAAGCGAGGCAGTTTTAACAGTGTTCTCCGGAAATTTTAACTCCCTGGAAGAAACTTTCCACGATTAAATGCTCTCAAAACGTCAACAAGTATTTGCTTCAGCTCACAAAGATGTCCAGAGGTTGACTTGGAATTTTCATAGTGAGAACTCAACCAAGAAAATGGTATTGCGAACGAAGCAGCACACTTGCTCACGGAAAGTTGTAAAGACTAAAGTTGAAAAGATTTTAATTCACGGGAAGAGGACTTATTCTCGGAAAGGTAGCAGTATTTTTTTTACTTTGTCTTGTCATTTCCAAACATGAGTTTGTAAATAAGTCTTTTTAAGTGAACGGTAGTAAACTTCGATTTCTTGAAGTTCTGTTTTGATTTTTGTTAAGCTTATGTGTTGCTAGCTTTTAGCGTTTTCACAATAGAGCCCGAGTTTTTCTCGTTCTGAAAATGGTAGTCGATGGGAATTTGTTGAATAATAAAACAATTATCCTGCTCAATCTTGCGGAATATCCCCTGATTTAGCCAACTCGGCCTACGGCCTCGTCGGCTAAGTATCAGGTGATATTCCGCGCGATTTCGCAGGATAATTGTTAAATATTCAGCTCAGTTTTCTCAGTTTGCCTTATTCTGTAATGACAACAAGTTTGCTTGCACAAGTTTCAAGAAAAACATTTTGAGTTTGAGATCTTAAATGCGAATACGTCAAGGTTTGCACCTTGCCGGTTTTAAAATGTGTGCGGAGATGAAAGAAGAGGCTCAGGCACATTACTTTTAGGACTATCCTGGCTATTCCTATTACGGTTTAGGAATATCCAGAATACCGACTCCCTAAAAGAAAGCAATTTTTTCTATTCTGAGTAAATCAAAACGTTCCGACCGTATTCCGTTCCTTTTGTTATCGTAGGTACATTACTGAGCGAAAGGAATCATCATCTCCAAACTGAGAAAACTGTAATAGTATATTGTCTTCTATTCCAGATTAAGCCACCAAAACGCGTCCAAAGTATCGACATTATTAATCACTGGTAGGTCGAATAGTTTGGATTTTTTGATACTAACAACTTTTAACACTTTTGGCCGTCCTAGATAGTCACTAAAGAGCACAACAATTTTGCGTTAGGCTGACATTCCACCCCCTCCCTCACACTTGAGCTAGTGATCGAGGTAGCCCCCCCCCCCACCCCCACTTTAAAATAGGTCGCGCGGTCCCTGCCTAAGATTACAGTCTTTGGATGATTCATTGTAGCCGGTACCGTGTATTAAAGTCGGTCGTCTTGCTTGTTATTTATTACTTCTTTCTATTCAAATTTACACTCATTCAAGTAGTTATTTTATATTCTTTCATTTGTTGTAGTTTAAACTTTAAATTCTCCTACTTCTTCATCTCAGTGTCGCCTGTTAGCAATTAAAATGGAAGCGTTTCGGGGAGCGTCTCTATGATTTTGATGGAGTTTTTCGGCAGTTACACTTTTTGAACTATAATCAAAATTTTAAGGCGGGACTTAAATTTAAACAGTAGCTGTTCAAGTGCTGTTCAGGTGTGAAGGTTTTTTATCACAAAAGTTCCAGTTTGTTTTTGATACTTTGCAAAGTGTATACACCTATTTCAATTAAGGTGCTTCAGTCATGCATGATGCATGATCCTTGTTTCATAGACCGCAAAGCATCATGTTCCCTATAAATAAATGTGTTGATCACTTTTCTCGCTGAAGGCACTCCAGGAGAAAACCAAATCATAAAAAATATACATTTGCTCTTGTGTTAGGACTAATAGCTGGAGAAAAGCAAGCCATAAATTTAACGACCATGATGCACCTGGGTCTATGAAACATGGAGCTCTGATGCAACGTGTTTTGAAGTAGGTGTATATGGGATTTTGTTTGATTTTAAACTTAAGATCTCCGGGGGCGAAAGGAGTGATGGGAAAAACACTTTCATCGTTTACAATATGTTTCCTTCCTTGTGGTTTATTCGCTTAAGGTGATTCCATCGAAATAGAAAGAATATTGAAAATTTTCTAAGACTTGGTCCAACTGGTAATTATGTTTAGGACATTTCAAAAATGCAATAAAAAGTAGGGGTCACCGACCTTGTTTTGGCAGAACATGGATAGCCATTGATAGCAGCTATACGACCCGCAAGGCTTTCTTAAGAAACCCTAGTAATCAGAAATAAGAGCTATAATTGCTTTAAAAAGTCATTGCTTGGAATGAAACATTGGAGCAGTTCAACTAAGTAGACATTTATCTTGCACTGTATACTATTTTAGTTGAACAGGAATTGAGGATATGAAGAAAATAAAGAATTTCCGCGTGCGTACATACCCTGCTGTACCTAAAGACGTGTTCTTTTCGGCATTTAAATAAATCTATCTCAAAGCGGAATTTTTAACTTTTCTTGAAATCGCGATATATTGTACTCGACGACGTGCCATTTAAATTTATGTATTGAAAAATGGGGTCACCGAGCTCGTTTGGGAGAAAACGACCAGTTATTTCTCTGAACTGCTCAGTTTTCATAGAAAACCTATCAAGTTCCGATGGTGCGCGCGCTCGTGCCCGCGCTAATCACGCAAAAAAAAATGATGCGCAGAAAGGATGCGCAATGCAATTGAATGGAATCACCTTAGTCCAAATTGTCAAACTTTGCAAATTATGTCATGCTCAAGCTACAGCTGTACACTCGACATCCGCCAGGAGAAAGTTAATCTCAGTCCATTCAGTCAAGATGCTGCACCGATCAGCTATATTCAATAATCCCTTGCGGTAAAGTCATTTTGATATAACGAGGTTCTCGGTAGGCTCTTTTATTAGTCTAGTTCTTGATGTGAAATTAAAGCTGTAGATAGTCTAATCTTCTTTGTCAGTTGGATCTTATTCCAATAAATACGCGACGCCAGGCGAAAGTACAAGAAAAACCTGAATCCACCAGATTCGCCATGGAAGACAGGCAGTATGTGACTGTCCATACATTTCATCATTTTTAGGCGTAAATCAATTCTTCTGTGTTGTTCTTAAGAGAAGTCAATGCTCCGACTATCGTCAACGATTCAAAGTTTATTTTCATTGGTAGATTATGTGATAAGGACCCTTCACGCTTTTAGGTGCAAATTTTTAAATGTTTCGACAAACGTAAGAGGTTTAAAGCTTATTACACATCGAATTCATAGAATAGGAATAAAGGAAAGGAAAATATCTAGAATATGTCTACTGCTCATACGTCCGTGTTTGTGGCTTATTTTTGTTAATTCAGCGTCTCTGTGCTATATTAAAAGGTACTTTAATAAAATTGTCTCTTGGATTGATTGTTGATCAGTACGTAAATTGCGCTATTAGTTACAACGAAAAATGTCAAATTTCTACTGAGGTACTGTCCGTGCGCTTAGTGCTAGCTTCCGACAGGGAAAAGTCATTGCAGTCATAATTCTGCAGCGATTGCCTATATTCAGTTATCCTTCGCAATAAATTTATCAGTTGAGGAAGTGCTTAGTACAATCACACATCTTCCTGAAACGGTAAGGGTGACTTTTTTCTATTCGATAACTGAATTTTGGCTGCTGTAACACGAAATCATGACATCTGATACGCGATCTGATATCGGTTGCATGACCATTTTCCTCGCTCGAGAACACGAATATATGTTGATATGTTTCACTTAGATTCTAGACGACGGTTGTCACAATTAAATCAGTTTTAGTTCAGTCAAGTGGCAATTTAAAAATTCTTCTTATACCAATGATGCTAACATACAACATCAAAATCGTTCTCTATTTTGAAAGTTACAGTAAAAGTAAAGTGTGCGTATCAAAACACACTGGTCTCATTACTTAAGACATGGTAAATAGGTGTTTGGTCGGTTTCGTTAGCTACATAATACTCTCGCATCACAATAAGACCGATTCACGAATCCATCAGACGTTCGTAAAATGAACTAATGGATCGATTCTTGAAATTTGTTATTATTTTATTCCTTTCACTACAGGTAATTTTAGTCTTAAAAATGGCTGACAACTACATTGAACGAGAAACTAATTGCGAATCTTATTCCAATTTACGACGGTTTGGTAAAATTACAGAAAACGTACAAAACTACCCATCTTTTTTCGTCAGTCTAACAACATGAGAGTTAGCAACTGGATTTATCGCTTTAAACATTAGTGTGTGTGCGGACATGAGTCGCAACAAGAAACATTAAAATACGAGATCTTAGCGGAAACCAACTTCCCTCTGATCCAGGCAGACAGACGTTAGTTAGTTTGTTTGTTTACTAAAAGCTGAAAATGGCAATAATCTAAATTCTCGGTTTACTTAATTGCTCTGACTCATAATTAATTCACAGCAGCTAGGACTTTCATTTCATGCCGCATTTCCAAATTACACTTAGTGGTTTTTGCAACGAGCCGCTTTTTTGTTACTGGTATTTCCAAAAACATTACGTTCAGCACTCCGTCCCTGTTCTTCTCACCTGCTCACGGTCCCTTGCTGACTCGTAAATTGCAGCTTCGCCGCCACCCTGGACGCAAAACCCAGTCAAATGAGCCTGCAAACAGGCACTAATTATCTTGTCTATAAATACTCGGTTTCATGCACCTCGTATTTTAAGGAGGCTCGCAACAGTTGTTTTTTAGCTTTGGGGTGTATCTTTTGAAATCAAAATTTCTCGTGCATAGAAGGGAAACTTCGATTTCCCTGATACTACACCATCTTTTCAACATATGACCCAAGTTTCGTTTTTCATTGGATTCCTAGCAACAGCTGTCACCATAGCAACAGTAATGGACAGTCCCTCGTTTTAAAAAGTGTCGATTATCTCGAAATCTAGTGAGACACTTTACGACAAAACTTGAAATATTTGAATTACTCAACCTACACAACATGTATGCGAAATTAGAGAAAAAATCTGTAAGACCATTTTCAAGTAAATTATGAATCATTTTTTATGAGCTGGTTTTGGTCATTCCTGCAATTCTCTCCAATATTTCAAGACAATAAAACTTAACACTTTCTCTTTTCAGTTGAAAGATCTTTTATGATGGCAAAACATTCTTAATGTACACTGAGCTTCGTAGGTGGCTGCGATATTAAGATATTTGTATTTTACAACTCCTAAAATGAAGCACAAATCAGTCACAAAGTTCGTTATTTTTATAAATAAAAATATTTCTGAACTGTCCTTACAGATTTTTCCTTTAACTTGCATGTCGTTAGAATGATAATTCTTTTTGACGTTGGAGAAAATTTTAGGCTTAAGAATCATTTCTGGCATGAAAGAAGAGGGCGGAATCTCAGTCAAGTTTCAGCTGTAATGACCTTTCTACGAGCAAAAGTTTTATTTTGTTTTTCCAGGTCTATTTCAAAATAATTCGCGTGCGATGAATATCTAAACACACACTGCGCTTGTGTACTCTCGTGCATTGACAATGTTATGCCACTCGTGGCCGCTAAAGTCGATACAGATGTTAAATATGTAGACAATCCGTAATTATAAACTCTAAAATGTGCATTCAGTACTTATAGACTAATGGAAAAGAGTGTCCAGAAACAAGCTCAAAAGGCGAAGAGTTTTCTAATATGAGAAGGAGCTTGTATAAAGGCACGAGGGGACACAAGCGCAGCGTGTATAAATATTCATCGCTCGTGAATAACCGTTAACTTTGCTCGTAGAACGTTAATAACGCCTGAAACCTGACCGAGATTCAGCCTTTTTATCTAATAACAGAAATGTTTATTCATCCTAAAACTTGCTGGAACATCAAAAAGAATTATTGTTCTAACGGCAATCAATTTAAAAGAAAAGCTATAAGGGCAGTTTAGAAATATTTCTATTTATGCAAATTGCAAAATTTTTGACTGATTTGTGCCACATTTTAGCAGTTTTTAAATATAAAATCCCAGGCCACTTAGGAAACTCAATGTACATTAAAAATGTTTTGCTACATAAAAGATCTTTCAACTGAAAAGAGGAAGTGTTAAGTTTTTTTGAAATATTGAAGAAAATTTAGGGACTGACCATAATCAGTATGTAAAAAATGATTCATGATTTACTTGAAAACGGTCTGACAGATTTTTCTCCAATTTTGCATACAAGTTGTGTTGGTTGAGTAGTTCAAATATTTTAAGTTTCGTCATGAAGTGTCTGACTAGATTTCGAGATACTCGACATCATTTAAAATGAGGGGCTGTCCATTACCGTTGCTATGGTGACAGCTGTTGCTAGGAAATCAATGCAAATCTAGACTTTGATCATATGTCAGAAGGATGGTGTAGTATCAAGGAAATCGACGTGTGTCTTCTATGCGAGAATTTGAACTCAAAAGATACACTCTAAGGCCAAAAAAAACTGTTGCCAGCTTCCTTAAATCTGATAAAACCGACTGGTAGTAATACAGTTTTATCAAAACTATACGTAAACTAAAAGCAGATATTTCCGCAGCATTGTGGGCCACCTTTATTCAAGCTGCAAACAAAATAAGGTGAACCGGCAGGCGAAATAAAACCTGACACTTTTGATAATTAACAGCGACAAGCAAGAGACAAGATATTGCTGTGTAAAATTTCAGGTGGACAATTGCTGATATTCACAGGTCTAATAATGAACTGGGCAATGAATTCAAACAAACGTTTTTACCTCCTAGTGTTCAGTTTGATATAAAAATTCAAATGGCAAGGGAAAGAATCCAAACGAACAATATTACAGCTTTCTATTTCATGACTGTTTTTTTAAGTTTGATAACAATATCAGTTACTTTTTAAAGCAGCATTTACGTTTTTTACAGCGATTTCATGTGCAATTCCGATTCGCTTCGCAAACTGCCGGAGGTTATTTTTGTAATTGTACGGCAAATTTCAATACGATTGGAGTAAGCGCACGCGATGTCAGTATAAATATAATCCAAATTGTCACCCGATGTCACTATAGTATGCGGACTTATTAGCCCTGAAAGCACGATAAAATCTCAGCGAAACTCGCCCATAAAATTGCCTGTGTAAAACACCCTCTCGGCTGTTTTAATGTTAGCGCACTATGCACAAATTCCAAAAACAGTGCTAAATTAATGTTGTGTTTAGCAGAAGAGTATTTTTTAATTAAACTGTATCATGTCAATGCCCAATATTAAAATGAAGGGGGAAATCATTTACAATTTTCTCAGAGTGTATCCAAGTTTACCTTATAAGAAAATGTTGGAGTTTTGAGAAAAACGTGAGTTCTCAAGAACTCAACTCGGCGTAAATTTCATTGTACCTTTTAATATTTAAAAATTCCCGTGTTTGTAGGATAGATAGCCTCCACATACTATATTGTAATTTAACTCTGACTATGACGGAAGGTGAGAACAGCTGGTGCATGGACTGATCTGATTTTTTGTTTTTCCTAGGTAACTCTTGCGTCACTCACCGAAGATGCTACCGTTTATTTCGACCTAATATTGTGCTTGGGCAAGTATAATGCACTTATTATGTACTAAGTCAAGACATGAAGATGAAGAAAGGAAAATGTGTTTACTGTTTTTTTACAAGGTTTCTGTTGTACGTTGCTCAACAGTTAATAGTAACAAGTTGTCATGAGCAGGCAATGCCTCGTATCACCGTGCTAACTAGTCAGACACTTGATTTGTCGCCCTGGCGTGGCCACTTGGATGTCGACATTGTGACTTTGCCCAAAGAAAAGCTTAGTTTTTTTGATGCTGTAGAAGTGACGGAAACGATTTCTAGAGTTGTAAACGATGGACAAAACGCACCCAAGGCCATCATAGGATCTGGTAATGCCATCATTGATGGATTAATTGCAAAAAAAGTTGGATTAGTTACGATGCCATTCATTACCATCACGAGAAACGACAATTATCAGGTACAGAATTTTAATTAACGTGGAGATTTTCACTTTTATACTAGAAACACAGACAATACGCAATTCATGTGAAAATGAACCAAAATAATCCTGTCCAGGCTTGAGAGCCTAATATGACTAAGCGCGTATAACTTTTTTAATACGCAAGCAAAAGCCACCAAACTGTACACTTAACTTGCAACTAATCTGGCGTATAACATTTCATACCAAATGAAATCTCATGTTTCCATGGCAAACATACTTTGACAGTCCTGCTTTTTGACAATGCTGTTTAACCTATTTGTAGTGAGTTCTACACTTTTAAAGATTATTTTAGCCCTCTTTTATTGGTTTTCAGATAACTTCTACGTAATTTTGTTGGTTTTCGGAAGATTTCGAAAAATTAAGAAATCCCAGATGGTGGACGTTTGGAAATCACGACGTAATTCCATGTTATGTGACGTCATCATCTTATGCTGTGGGACTCAGTTTATATTTATTACAGCTGAGCGTTTTTCTTGAAGAAATGTCGCAGTTTCTTGCCATTATTTTTGGCCGGAAGTCAATGTCACTTACACTCTCTTAAGTGACAATTCTTTGACTTTTTCTTTTTCCTCTTCCAACAGGAACAATTCCACCTAAATTTCTTACCATCATCAACAGACCGCAACCATATTGTACTAGACCTGGCGGTTGAACTTGGTAGTAAACACATCGCAGTATTCACTCGTGAACACTCAACCTCAACAGCTTTACAACAGGTTCAGATGGCAGCAAAGGATTACAGTATTTCATTCAAAATAGTAGATCTGTTTCCCAACGATACACCTCCCCCGTTTGTAAAACTGGCGGATTACATTTACCAAATGAGAAATTACAGTTCGGTTTTGGTGATATTAGACTGTACGGAGCAAGAAGCATCGTACCTTATTGAAGCATCGAATATGGTGTTTGTTAGAACAGTAAAGTTCCAATGGTTGCTCCTGAAAGAGATTGACCGTGTGACCAATAAAGCGGAGCTTCTTCCTCCTGGTGTTCTAGGCACGCGGTTAAAGTTTGACGAGAGGAACTGGGTCCATGATGCACTGACCCTATTGAATCATTCCATTCTTGAGTGGAAAAGGAAGCAGAATTGCTCTTGCAGCTGTAACGAAATTAGCCATCTTCAACCATATAGGTAAGAAACACCCAAGTGCTTTGTGAGGTCAATTTTTAGCCCTTCTACGAATTTGCCTTTCGAACCCAAATAAATAAGAGATACACGTTTCACATTTGTTATTTAACAGTATACTGGTTTTCTGTAAATGAAAGTCACCAATAAACTACAGTTAAACCTCTCACTTATTGACCCTTTTATACATGCATCTATCCATACATCCTTGTGTCCATCCATCTACCCATCCATCCATCCATCCATCCATCTCACGTATATTAGGGACTGGGTCTGCAAGAATCTAACCCAGAAAGTGAGGGGGTGGTCTATCTTCGAAAGAAAACATGTGATAAGTATGAGACTTAGCCATGGCCTTTATCCCGTTGATATGGTATTTTAGACATTAGCGTTTCCATGGCAACACATTGCCTGACCAATTAAGGGTTTATTTTCGGTTTTGTTCTTTAGGGCTTCTGCACACTAGGAAAAAATGTTTTTACCTGGCATTTCCAGTGATTGCGTTTCTACCTTTTTGAGGTACTTTCCAAATGTAACTGGAAAGGTGGTCTTCCTACCCTGGATGAGGGTCTTATCGCTATTGCGTGACTGCAAAATCATCACATTTCAATGACCACGTGACCTGGACACGCCTTCGAGTTAATTTCGGGTAGAACTGAATGCAAGGAAACTATTAAGACGTCATTTTGCAAATTAGGTTTGCATAAGTTCTCCTGCATCTCGCCTAAGGAAAAATATCGAAATTCAATACCTTAAACAGTCACGTGATCCCTATTGTGACGACTGTTTATCAAAATCAGCCTTTGTAAAAAGTTTGATCTCTTTGCTTAATTTCGTATCAATAGGTTGCATACTCACTGAGATAGACCACCTCCTTCATTTTTGAATTTACCTCAACTGACCCAGTCCTTAATATACCTGAGATCCATCCGAGCGTTCGTCCGTCCGTCCTACCGTCCGTCCATTCATCCATCGGACTGACCAATCGTCCGTCCGTCTCACCCTCTCTCGCTCCCTCCCTCCCTCCTTCCAGTCATCCATTCATCTGTTTGTTCGTCCGTCCGTCCGTCCGCCTGTCCGTCCATCCATTCCCTCGTCTATCCACTCGTTCGTTCGTTCGTTCGTTCGTTTGTTCTTTCCTCCCTTTCTTCCTTCCTTAATACATTAAAAACGGAGATGTTTATTTATATTGCAGACACATGATCACGCAAAAGTTCAGGGGTAAAACAGGCTGGGTTCAGTTCAGTGACGAAGGAAACCGTGTAGGGGCCAGTTATGACATCCTTAAGACCTCGCCTTCGAATATCTCAAACAATGGAACGCCATCTTGGGTGCCAGTTGGAACTGCAGAAGGCTTTGAAGTCAGCTTGGACAAGTCATTCTGGATGGATCATACTCACGACCAAACAATTTTTGTTCGAGTGGTTGTCGCAGAAGAAGAGCCAATGTTGATTGTAGGCGACGAGAAAGTGACAAAAGATGAGGATTGTGTCCTCAGTTACCCTTGCATACGGTATGTCCAATATGGCAACCATTCCAAAAGCATTCGTCCGGTAAAATTCTGTTGCACTGGTTTTCTCATGGACATCTTGAATTGGCTTGTTAAAGATATTTCCATCGAAGTGGAGCTACACCTAGTGGAGGATGGAAAATTTGGATCTTACGATCCAGTTTCTAAACAGTGGGACGGGATAATTGCCGATCTGCTTTCCAACAAATCTGACATGGCTCTAACGACGCTTACAACGACAAGCATTCGATCAAAGTTTGTGGATTTTTCTTATCCATTCTTCTATGGGGAAACAAAGGTTCTCATTTCGTCTGACTCAGCTTTCACAGCGCATGGTGACTTTGGTTTCCTGGCTCCATTCGGTGTCATTTTGTGGACAGTGTTTCTTGGTTCTGTCACCGCTATTCTAGGGATTGTATGGGCTTTGGAAAGAAACAGTCCTTGTGGATACAGACATTACTGCGTCAGCAAAAAAGACAGATTCTCCCTATCTACATGCATGTCTTACATCTGGAGTAACGTGGTGAAGCTTGAACTGGAGAGTCTGAAGCCACAGAGCTCGAGTGCACGATTTACCACAGCCGTGTTTTCTTTTTGCACTCTCATTATAGTAACTTCCTACACCGCTAACTTGACAGCTTCCCTCGTTCAAATAAACGACAAATTTCCCATTACTGGCATTGATGATCCCAAGGTAAGATACGGAAAAAGTGATCAAAGGAAAAGTAATAAGTGATGCAGATGTACTTGTGACCGTTACCCTTTTTGTCGACATATTTCTCTAATGGAAGGAGCTGGAAGCCATCCCTTATTCTTCCCTCTCAGGTTAAGCGGAAAATGTTACGGTCTTTTTCTTGAAAAACTTCCAGTTTGGTTATCTATTTCCTCTATAACGTACTCAAATAATCGCTTCTCTTGACTACCCAATCGACAGCGTAAACCACCCTTTTTAAAGCAGATAAAAATATTCTTCTCGGCAATTGGGGCACCACAAAGCTCTTTTAATGCTTCACAGAATTGGCTGAGAAAACAATAAACAAACAACGGAAATAGTGACGCTAGCCCTGAAAACGACAGAGCTCCGTGGTGGCAAGATCCATTGAAATTAGAGGTTCTAAAGAGCTGCGTGCCCCCCCCCTGCGGGGTGGGGTGGTGGGGTGAGGGGGGCAGTTATCTGAAGAGCTACGGTAATTTATTGATTTTCCTTGGATCTGCTGCTCAGTTTCAGGACCCCCCTCCTGGATTCACCTTCAGTACACTTGAAAGCAGTGGGACTTTGTCGCACTTTACAGGAAGCGATGATGTTAAATATCGCAGAATAGGAAGGAACATGCTGCCATACCTTGTGAAAAACTACACAGAAGGCCTCCATAAACTAAGGAATGGGTAAGTATTATCCAAGTTTGATATTAGAGAAGCTGACGACATTTGCCAATCCACCGAGGGTAGTCTGCCTGGATCATTCCCAGGAGGGAAGAGGGGATAGATGTACAGGTCTGGAATTCGACGCAATGATCGATCAAGATTTATCGCTTCGTGCCAATTTGCGACTTGTGTGATCTTGAAATGACTGAAGGAGCTATCATTCAGAGAGGGCCAAAAGTGGGAATGGGGCGCGAAATCAAGGTTGTGCGGAGACTTAGCCGATTAATAAATGCACCCCTTAGAGAGATATTTAAAATTGAGCTAAAATTGGTTTACCTATGAGTGAAACAGAAAAGTCACATCTCTGATCGTCAGATTCAGGTTAAATAATCATCTTAAATAATATTACAAACATGCCGTTCCTTTCAGGGAACTTGATGCCTTTATTTACGATTCGCCATTCATTGATTTCGGAGCTTCCAAGATGCCCGGCTGCTCATTCAAGGTCGTAGGAGACCCAATAATAACTAAAGCATTCGCAGTGGGATTTCCCAAAAAATCCAAATGGAGGGTCCCCGTGACGAATTTGCTGCTAAAATACGAAATGAAGGATTATTTCAGAGAGCTGCAAGACAAGTGGTTCCAAGGTGGCTGTCTTCATTCTAAAGAATCCCATCCGAATGCATACAGAACGACACCTGCAAATTTGAGTGGTCTTTTCTTCATTTACTTTGGAGCGTTGCCGACAAGTTTTTTGATACTATTTGCGGAGTACTTGTGGTCACGTAAAGAAAGGAAAAAAGGAAAGTACGCAGCAAACAGAATTGGACACTTCACAGTGTTTTAGTCAGCTTTTACAAAATTTAGTTTGTTGATAACTTAGAGCCAGACAGTCATGCTAAGAAAATATTAACAGCCAGACAAATAAAGTGAAAAAATAAGATGTTATCGACATCTTAAGGGGCCTTCTCACGTCAAACTAATGTTGGGCAACTCGTGTTGGCAAACTAAAATTGGTGTGTGTGAACGACACAACAACATGTTGGCAAAATGTCGACGAGAATAGAAACAAGTTGTATTTCTCGCCAACAGTTTGCCAACATGTTGTTGTGTCGTTCACACACACCAATTTGAGTTTCGCCAACGCGAGTTGGCCAACATTAGTTTGACGTGTGAAGGCCGCTTTAGTTTACATGTTGAGATAGCGGACTTCTTTGAGTGTTACCGCTGACGGCTGATGGCTGGTAACTCGGCTTTTACAGTGCGACCACACCAACCGTGGCCACCCGACAAAATTTTGAGACATGCAGATTTTAAAATAAGCCAATCAGAAGTGGAGATCAAAACAATGCAATTGCTCCCAGTATAGTTTTGACGCCAACTCTAGTCCCCGTGTTCGTTCGTTCGTTCGTTCGCTCTTTTTTTTTCTACGTTCGTTACACGCTAACTCTTTTTGCCTTTACTTACAGTGCGACTACTTGGAACTGGCCACTTGGAAGAAAATTGACCAATCACAGCCTTAGTTGAGAACAGAAGAAGCCAACATTTTTTCATAAGCTGACCAATAACGTTCAGGGATCTAGGCAATATATCTCCAAGTGAATTTGAAACCGTCTAAATCTGCGGACCTCTCGGGAAATAGTCTAATTTTTTTATTGGTTAACTTCAATGGTGATTTTTGAACGTTTTCAACCGGTGCGGTGTTGACTCGATGTGATTGAAAATATCTTGCGGATTGTTTGAACGCTTAACGTAAGCTATAAGCTTATGTTAAATGTAAATGTTTCCAAAATAGCTTTTGCCCAGAAAATACAAGTAAGACTGAATCGAGAGGGCGGCATATACAGCAATAGTCGGCAAATATTCCTAGCCATTACGAGACTACGTTTCAGACTTGCACCACGCTGAAATGGAGCTAAAAGCTCCCATAGAGAATTTGAATTTCCTTGCAGTATTGAGACCGCGGCTGCGAATTAAAAGGGCTGCAGAAGCCAGAATCAAAATATCAACGATAAGCACCTGTTGATTCAGAAAACCTGTCAGTGAATCAGTAAGAAGGTTTAGGAACCTCTGTTTATTATTGAACGATTAAAAGCAAGCAAATGTCGATATTTATCTTTAGATCTGTGTTTTTTTATATCATACTTGCTGCGCTGAGCGAACGCTTCTCAGAATTGAGCAAGTTTGTTGCGTACCGAATTTCTTTCCGGAAAAGGTTTCTTCTTCAAACATACTCAGACACTAGCTGTACTGTTGAAGCGAAAGTATTGTTTAAGGTTTGTTTATGGGAAGAAATTTTGCTATCAATTGCGAATTCGACCTCTAAATGTTCTTCTCAAAATTTAGGATCGAAAGTAATTATTCCTAGACGTGGCAGTTACCCGAGAGGTCATGATTAAAGGTCACAGTTTCAAATTTTTGCGAACATGTATTGTCTGGACGCTTCAACGTTATTGGTTGTTTACGAAAATACTTTGCAATCTTTTGTTCTCAATTAGCGTTCTGATTGGTCAATTTTCTCCCAAGTGGCCCGATCGGAGTAGTCCCACTGTAACGCAAAATGGTGGTTACGTTTTTTCGACGCAGACTCCTGGGCTAGGCATTAGTAGACTATTAGTACGCTTTTCCCGCATTTTAGTAGCTCTGTATGCAAAACTCTTTTTCATGGGATTAAAGGGTCATCTATTGGCCTGTCCTGGTACTGATTTAGTGTGAAAAGAAATTTGCCGGGAAAATCACTCACTTATTTGACTAATTGTCTCTATACAATCTTACCTATAGAATGCTATACCACTTTAACGTACTTATTACATAAGCAACTTAGGGCTCTGCTAATTATTTGATCTCGTCACGGACTACCCTACAAATTGTTTACTCTTAAATTCAATCCCGTGTATCTCTACCGAGTAAACTATCATATTATACCGTACAGACCCAACAGCAGCAAAGCATTATTTAAAAATATTTTCAGCGTATGCATATATATCCTCTGTGCATTTAACAGGAACAAGAACCTAAAAATTGAAAAACGTGTATTGTATTTTCTGTAGACTATAGGCAGATTTTTGTCAAGAGTGCAGTGACACGCACGCGGGACTGAAAAATAGGTTGCAGGACTGCTCGAAGAAGAGAATGGAGAATGAAAGAAATGAAACACAACAACAACAACAATATAATAATAATAATAATAATAATAATAATAACAACACCACGAAAAAATATATGGTCATATACATTCCCCAAAATCGATGACAGCAGAAATTTTGGCTCTAAAGACAACGTTTTTCGTCGATATTTTTTTGCCCGCCTTGTTGGCATATTGCTTAAATAAAGTTTTCAAATTATGATTTTAACTGATGCAACTCGAAAAATAATGGCTTTCTTGAAAAGGTACTGTTCCGCGAGCTTTACTGTTTTGTTCCTCTTATCGCTTTAGGAACAAACTCTGAATACACCTAAAGGAACTTTTATTTAGGCTGAAATCAAAAATAAGAACAACCATGTCTGAATTCGGAACAAAGGGTTCCTTTTGACATAAATGTGAACACGAAGTTCCTTCTTTATTTAGAATAAAGGGAACTCTTTGTTCCGTTTTGATCATTTTAGGAACAAATGGTCCTTTTTAAATAGTTCCGATTTTATCGAGAGTTCTCCTTCAAACAATTTGTTCCTTTTAACCAGTACATTAAGTTCCGGAGTTCATTAATGAGGAACGATTGTTCTGCTTAAGTATTATTTTATGAACAATTAGGAACGTGCTGTTCCTAATCGTGGCTTGTCGTTCCCAAATGTATTTAGTGGTTCCTTTCTAAAGCAATTTTTTTCCTAAGGAAGTTGTTCCTTTTCCATCTGAATGGGAACAATTGTTCCGTTTTCAGACTGGAGCTAATAAGATCCGCTTGAAGTTAAAGAGGAACTAGAATTCCCTTTTCACTTGGTTCACTAAATGGGAACGATGGTTCCTATTTAGTTTTGTCAACAGGAACGCAAGTTCTGATTTTAGTTTGTCAGTCTAACATGCTCAAGGCCAAATTTAATTTTTAGCCTTGGCTTGCCTGATACATGTTTAATCACGTTAGGGCAGGTTTGAACAAGATGAGACTTGTCTCTTTGTTCCTTTGTCTGCTCCTTTGTTTGGTTTTATTGTGTAGAAAACGGGCCAGACATCGCGTGGATACCAAGTCAGCTATTTGGTATAAATACAGTTGTCTCGTGAGAAACTTCACAATACCAGATCTTAAAAGATGAGTAAAAGACGAGTGGAAATCGACAAGTCAAAACTACCAAACGCGTCGCCTGCAAGGCTGTAAGCATGATGGATTTACCACACAAAGAGGCTGCAGAAAACACGCCAAGAACAAACACCGTTGGTACTTTTATTTCGACGAAAAGCCAAACATTACTCAGACTGAAGCATGCCAACAACAAAGGAACAAAAATGACGCCAATGATGACAAAACTTCATTTAAAATCAGACGAGCTCTCTCTTGTGACATGTCAAGCAAAATCGCTCAAGATTTCTTGTCCTGGCTTACCGGCAGTGGTGGTGGTTGTAAAAGCGATCGGCAAGCACACCAAATTGTCAGCAGGTGTTTGAAATTTCTTAAATTCTGTTGCGAAGACGACGAGGATCTCACATTTGAAATCGTTGACTTTAGTCTATGTTCGCCTAATCCCCTTTTCAAATTTGTTGGCATGATGCAAGATGAGTGGAATCTCGGGCATGCAGGGCGCATAGGCTACTTGGACGCCATTGCAGAATTGGGGGATTTCGGAAAAGTTAATGGAGCTTCGGAATCGGTATTAAGAGGGTTAACTTGTACAGAACTGTACTTGAAAAAAGTGGGCAAAACCGTCTCCAAGATGATGCGATTACAATGGACGAGTGAACTCGATATCGACGCCTTAGAAGCCAAGGGACACTGGGCCACGCTCGAAGAGCTCTTGGAAGTCGTGGGGCGATACTTGCCGCGCTACGAAAGCGTGCTGAAGTCAAGCAACCTAACTCTCTCCTGAGCAGGGCAGCAAGAAAATTTGGATCCTATTCTAAAAGATAGAGCATTATCCCAAGTTAGTAGTGATTGGTTATGGCCTGCCAATCACATACCGTTTTCGGTTCCAAGAGCATGCTTGGAAATGTTTCTTCGCTACAAATTCGAACGACATAGAGCATTTTGCCTGTTTCTCTGCTGCGCTGAATGAGCAAGATGGACAGGATTGCAGAAAAACATCCCACCCTGTCTTTGAGCTATCTAAAATTTGCTGGGGAATATTTGGAAGAAATTTGTGCCTGTGACTACCCGAAAGAAACGGCTTTGTTGGCGGAAAGTCTACTTTGGCGACACTTGAACAAAACTTCAAACAGGAAAAGGTCTACATTTAGAGAGCTGATCCTGGCCTGTCTTTTTATCGCCATAAAACTGGAGGATCGCGATATTGCGAGAAATAGCCTATTTCTAGACACGATCTCGTCGCCGGATCAACGATCGGAAATTCTTCGAGAAGAACTTGATGTGCTACAATCGGTGAACTAGAGGTCCTTGGAACATTGGAACATGGTCGCAAAAGATTGTCCTTAGAAATTGAATTCGCCCAATGTGATTACTGAGACTAATAAAGACAATAAGTTTGCTGTAAACGTGACTTTTATTACTGTATACATGTATAAATTCAGTTCTTTAGTTTACTCTTGGACGTAACTGTCAAATATACAAAGTCTTCGTTCTTGACGTAATTATATGACCAAAATTAATCTTACAATACGTGTTTGGATTACGCTAGGACTTTAATTTAAATGAAAAAGTGTAGAGACCTCCTTGCTTATTTGGGATGGACATAAAATAGCAAGATACAAGTTATTTCGATATTCACTTTAAGTCGTCCATGTCAATGCAGATGTTCAATGTTCGCCTTGTTGACTTGGGGAAAAGAAATTTGTAATGTCCTCCCCCCCTCCGGTTTTGGCACCCGTTCAAATTGGCCTTTCTTCTTGGCTCTCTTCTTTGGGATGCTTGTTTGGCTGGGTACTTGAGAACGGAGCTGTGAAAGGGCTGTCGATTGTGTAATGAACATCTCTTGGTCTTCGTCCGATTCCTGCTCTCTCGGATATGGCAGTGGGCACCAAATGCTTTGAATCGTTGCTGCTTGGTCGCGTGAACACCAGCCAAGTTCTATGGCAACACGTCTTCGCTCCAACAGCACATACTTCTTTAGTCCAGGTATGTCCTCTCACTGAAACCTCCCCTTTAAGGCATCCACGGCAACTTCCATGACGTAAGCGAGAGCACGTTTGGTGTCTGGATCCGTCGCTGCATCTTCTTTTCTTTGAAGATCTTGCACCTCTTTTTCTTTGGCCATGACCCATTCATCTTCGTAGTAGGTTTGAGCTTTTTCTTTTAGAGCTCTTTCCTCTTCGGCTTTTTTCTTAGCGAAGTATTCCTCTCTGGTCTTCTCGATGTTCGGATGGCACGGTCCATCGACGGACTGTAGAAGGTCTGCATCCTCTTCTTTTGGCATACCAACAGCGATCCACCGCGCTTTTGTCTCTTCCAAAAACTGTGCCATTCTAACTTCCTCCCGGCTACGGCAGTCCTCTTTTAACTGCTTGACACTAGCGCCGATTATTTCAAGTTGTCTGCGCTTCAAACTGTGTGGTGGTTTTTTTCTCACGGAGTTTGGGGATCATTTCCAGGTCTTTCTCCCATATATCTACGTAGCTGGAACTGACCTCTTCTTCGTTCACTCTCTCACTTTCGTCGCTTTCTTGGCTTCGTTGTGACGTCTCTTCGCAGGCTTCGACAGCAACGTCTTCGTCACTGTCTCTGTCGCTTCCATCCAACGTCAGATTCTTTATACGCGCTTTTTCTTCCTTGCCAAATGGCTCGTCGTAGCTGCATGTTTCTGTAGATGGCCGAGGCAACTCGTCGTCTGGTGTAACAGTCACCTTCGTCGCCCACACGATGCAGTCTATTGCGTGCTCCTTTAAAAAGGTCTGAACACCGGCTACGGGTGGGGATGTGAGGGTTCTGAAGTGAAATTTGCGTAAACGCACCTCCATCGCAGCGTTGTGTGCGTCCCCAAAGTCCATGTCACTTTGACAGGTGATAAACATCGGGCAACGTAGGTTCATAGCTCTAGACGACTTAAATTTTCGGTCGGGTGCCATAAGTCCACCCTGGGTGAGCACCTTAAACGAAAAAAAAAACATTTTCGTTCGAGAAAAACAACAAAATCAAGGAAAATATACAAAGCAAAAGGTTGTCAAAGTTAACTCAATCTACCTTTCAATCATCCGGCTCCAACAGTCCAGCGTAAGCTTCGTCCAGAAATGTTACTTGGGTTTCCTGATCGATCAGGCTTTTATTGAAAGCTTTTTGTTTAGTTATCATGACTATGTATCTGAGATCAACAAGAAAAAAAAGACAAACTAATGAGATCACTTATCCTCAATTGGCGGCTATAAAACAAATGTCTTAGATGTGTAGCAGTTACAGAACAGTATACAAAAATAATTGATATGTAGATCTTATACAGTGAAGTCCATGCAATTGGTTCTTTTACAGATAAGTAATACAGAGTGATAGTTGACTAGTCGAGGTTTAAATGCCATGGTCATTTACCAAAATATCTGAACGGGAAGAATAACAAATACATTTATGGAATCTTATGGTCTAAGTTGAGTTCACTAACTTTTGAGGGATAATAGCAGTAATTGGGGTGAACAAACTTGTTTTCCCACTATTGGGCTCACCGATTAAACAAAGGACCTTCTCTTTGTGCTTTTTGGTTCCGTAATTTAGAAGTCGAATAAAATATTCGCAGAAATGCCCAATTTCGTCTTCACTCAGACTGTTCTCCAGGATCTCTTTAAAGAAGGCGACGTCCGGTGATTTGTCTCATCTGTACGCGACGAAAGCTCGCGGTGATTCTCTTCCGATGTCTGAGTGGCTAATCGCGTTTTCAACAAATTCTCTTCTGCTTATTTAAAAGCACCAGCCGTCCAAGACTTCTATCAAATCGTAGTTGATTTTCAACTGTTTGCCAAATTCGCTCGCGCGATCACTCAGCTGGTTGTCAAGCTTGTTTAGGTGTTTCACAATGGTTTCCTTGAAGCATTCACTAGTGCCGAGCACCGATAGAAACGTCTTAACTGTGCAACAGTGTTTGAATGTATATTTAGAAGATTGAACTTTCTTGTAAACTTCTCCTTTGTATAGCGAATAACCAAGTTTTTCCATCGCACGTTCGACGTCATTCATGGCTATTACAATCGGCGAGGCTAATGCTTTGGTAATACATTGGTTTCCGTCAGGCAGATGTGAATTTTCGATGTCAAATACGTCGACCTTTAGCCCGGCCCGAACGAGAGCTGGGACGCCTTTGTCGCGTAGTACAGAACAGAACGCATTTGAGATGACCTCTAATCTTACAACACACTCACTTCCTCGCAATGAATCTTCCAGGGGTTCTTCCATCAGTTGATCTTGAAGGGTTTTTAACCCGTAAGAAAATGAAAGATCGACTTTTTCCTGCAGAAAGTTATTGTTGTGATCTTTGAGGGTCGTACATAACGGGGCGGCTGATTTTTCCTCTTTTCCCTTTTTGCATTCTGGTAATACTTTTGCATTGACTTCCATTTCAGTGTCCAACAAAACAGAGTGAAAGGGCACTGTTGAAACACGCGTGCCGTTTGGCGACTGAACGGCAATCCAATAGGAAACTGCAGGCCAATAGATAACACTTTTAGTTTTCTTTTCCTGCTCTTCGTCTTCTTCATCAGGCTCTCTCTCAATTTTATCTTTGTCTACTCTGCTTTCAATCGTTGATATCGCAGAGAAAAAGAATGCAAGGCCCTGAATTTTCTTAAGAGCTTGATCGCATTCAATCCTTTTGTTGCATATTTTCAACCATTGATCGTCTAGCTTTGTACTCAATCTCGTGTCAGTTATCACCTCTGCGAAAGGAAACCTTTGCATATATCAATGAGCATGTGGAGGCTGCAGGAAGGATTGTGCTTACCAAGGCATTTCGTATACACTGTGGTAGAAAAAAACAACAAATAAATTAGAAGATCAGATAAATGTATCACATGCACATTATTAAACACTAAGGAAATAAATAATTGTTCAAGCTACTGTACTAAGTACCCAGTTCACCAATCTTCAGAATTAACGACTTTTCCGCGAAAATTTATTAGAAAGTTGTTGTAGTTCGAGTCTTGCCTTGCCCATTTACAAAATAGTGGTTTTCCCGCATGTAGTTTTTTTTTTTCATTTCCCGCCTAAGTAAGTGTAGATATCTCTTTTCTGGGTCCGTTTTTAAAAAGGAGGTGTAGTTATTTCCTTCCTTGGCTTATTTTCAAAATGGTGGGCTTTGCCGCAAAACAGTGTTACTTCAACAAAAAAGTAGCTGCAGTTCGTTTCTTGTCTTGGCCATTTCAAAATGGCGGATATTTCCACGAAAAGGTCTTACTACACTAACTTAGGAGTTTTAGGTTTTTCCTTGCATGGCTTATTTTCAAAATGGCGGGCTTTTCCGTGAAAAAGTATTAACTCAACAATCAAGTAGCTGTAGTTCGTTTCGTTTTCCAGCTATTTTTATATGGCGGATGTTTCCGCGAAAAGGTCTTACAACGATAACAAATAAGTCTTAGGTTTTTCCTTGCTTGGCATATTTTCAAAATGGCCGGCTTTTCCGTAAAGAGGTGTTTCTTTAACAATAAAGTAGCTGTAGCTCGTTTCTTGTTTTGACCATTTTAATATGACGGATTTGTAAAAGAAAAGGTCTTATTACAGTTACAAAGTAGTTGTAGCTCGTTCCTTGTCTGGGCCATTTTCAAAATGGCGGATTTAGATACAAAAATTAGTCGAAGCCTTCTTTATCTTAGAAGCCCTTCGAAAAACATGAAAGAGATCTTGCTTACCTTACTATTAAGCTGCCTTGCAGGCCTAGAGGCCAAGGTTTCTTGTGCTCAAATGGCAGTCTTAGCGTCGTTAGTCAGATTTATTGTGTACCCGCATAAAAAAGGTTTACTGTAATTTCCATTCACCCTTTTGTTTGTACGAATTTTTCCCTGTGTAACAATAAGACAGCTTGCATTCCATCCTCTTCTAGTGCGCACATACCTGGAGAGGCCGTGTCCTCAACTCACAAAGCAACGTCACGCAAATTCATTTTATACCTACACAATATTTTTGTTTATATTTTCATGCACCCTTTGTTTGTGCGATTTTTTTCCACTGTCAAGCATAGTTTCACCAA
Source organism: Siderastrea radians (assembly GCA_964017195.1). NCBI lineage: Eukaryota > Metazoa > Cnidaria > Anthozoa > Scleractinia > Rhizangiidae > Siderastrea > Siderastrea radians. The sequence goes on from OZ024890.1 coordinate 18,145,711, forward strand.
AAACATATCGCTGGCTAAAAGAGCCACATATAACAACACCCTTACAGTTTCGTACCCTTACAGTTACCCAACACCCTTACAGTTTCGCGTGCCACGCTAGCTTAATTGTGCTACTTTCGTAATCAACCACGATCTTTTTGTTAAGCATAATTGTTTTGTTTGTTCGGGCAACATAGTTTCAGTTAAATTTCTCACAGGACAAAAGAAACGCCTGAAAGAATTAACTAACAATAAGCTAGCTTGCATTCCAGCTTTCTAAATCCTCTTCTAGCGTGCAGTTACTTATTTATATCCGCATTGTGTGTATATTAAAATTGAACTCGGCAGCTTGGACGAGAACGCGAGTTCATTCTCCGGGTCTCCGTTGTCTCCGTTGAATTGTAAGAAAGTTTACAACTAGATGGTGACGAAAAGAGTTGCAGTTTTATCGTAAGGAAAAGCAATTTATATATCTGAGTTATGATATATGTATATTAATACACTCTGTGAAATTATGAATATATGAAATTCATATATTTGAACTGTGGAATGAAGAAATAAATGTAAAGAAGATCCTCGCAGTTATGAACGCAACTTATGCAGTTGCGAAAAGAAAGCCTGAAAAAATCAGGCTTGCCAGTTGGTTTGTTAGCGCAATTGGTTAGAGCGCTGCACCGGTATCGCAGAGGTCAGGGTTCGAATCCCGGCAAGCCTGATTTTTTCAGGCTTTCTTTTCGCAACTGCATAAGTTGCGTTAATAACTGCGAGGATCTTCTTTACATTTATTTATAATACACTCTGCGTTAACTACAAGTTCATTCTCCTGTTCTCTGATGTCTCCGTCCACCTGATGGAATATTCGCTAAAGCTGGCCAGAGTGGAGAATCAATGCTTCATTACTATTCCTGTTGATTAAACTGCAACTGCTATCTCCACTCTCCACTGGCAACTTTTTCTAAAGTACCACGGAGACATCGGAGAACCGGAGAATGAACTTGAAGTTTATACAGACTGCATTAATATACATATATAAGAACCTAGATTGAACTATTCCTATTCCTTGTAATTGAACTGCAAGTGCTATCTCCACTCTCCACTGGCAACTTTTTCTAAAGTGCCACGGAGACATCGGAGAACCGGAGAATGACCTTCCAGTCTATACATATACACACATTAACGTAATAACTACTACTCCCTGTAAGTATATATTAATATACTTACAGTTTATGAAAGTGAAATATATTAATATATATTAATGTATATTAATATATATTTATTAATATATTTATTAATATATATTAATATATATTAATATATTTCACATTCATAAACTGTAAGTATATTAATATATACTTACAAGGAGTAGTAGTTATTACGTTGATATATGTGTATGTAGAGACTGGAAGGTCATTCTCTGGTTCTCCGGTGTCTCCGTGGTACTTTAGATAAAGTTGCTAGTGGAGAGTGGAGATAGCACTTGCAGTTCAATTACAAGGAATATTAATACTTTAATCTAATATGTATATTTGATGCACTCTTTATAAACTGGAAGTCATTCTCCGGTTCTCCGATGTATCCGTGGTACTTCAGATAAAGTTGGCAGTGGAAAGTGGAGATAAATCAGTGAAAGTTTTCGGCAATTCTGGTTTTTCCTGCAAATTGGTTTTTGGTCTCTTATTTATGGCCCATTTTCAAACTTTACCTTTTATGATGTTAAAAGTTAATCAAATAATCATACCTTTTTGCGCATTTACTAAGAAATACTCTTCGATTGAAAAAACATTATCTTTTATTTCTTTTTAACGAAATTGGCATGGGTTATTTTAATTTCTCGGCAAACAAATGTAAATCGAAATTGGGATCCTTTTCTCAACCACGCCGCCAAAAGAATTAATTCAAACTTTGGTACGTTTTTCAAACCTCTCTGTCAACAAATTTAAATCGAAATTTGGTACCCTTTTTCAAAACTCACTGTCAACAAATTCAAATCGATATTTGGTACCCTTTTTCAAACCTCTCTGTCAACTAATTTAATTCGAAATTTGGTACCCTTTTTCAAACCTCGCTGCCAACAAATTTAAATCGAAATTTGGTACCCCTTTTCAAACCTCGCTGTCAACAAATTTAAATCGGAATTTGGTACCCTTTTTCAAACCTCGCTGTCAACAAATTTAAATCGAACTTTGGTACCTTTTTTAAATTCGCTAATTAATTGACAAGTGACAAGTGGTGCCAAGTGACGGGTCACGTCATGCCAAAGACAAACGTAACTGTGTTCATTTTCCTTGGCTGCAATCACGTAAAATGGAGTTCCTAGAAACGAATATAGAGACCATTAGAGAGTTTGTTAAAGAAAACAAAACCCACAAACAGATAAGTAAGATTCTTTTGGAAGCTTTTCCTGAGGTTAAAAGAGGCTTTTCGGAAAGGAACATTAGATTGTTCTGTGCAAACCATGGAATCAAAAGATTATCTGAAGCCCAGGTTGATTACATTGTTGCTGGATGCGTTAGAGAGGTGAGTGGTAACGAGAAATTTCCTTAAATTTGTGGTGAAATGTTTTTATTATTGACCTCAACTAAATCATCTTCTATATCTCGACCAAAGGCTGGACCATCCTTTGGGCGCAAAATGATGACTGGATACGTACGAAGTAAAGAACTGAAGTTAACCAACAACCAGGTCATGAAGTCATTGAGACGGGTCAATCCAGTGAATCATGCTCGTCGAAGGGATGACACAGTTCGTCGCCGAAATCCTGTGCCCTACTACGCCCCATACTATGGCAACAAGTTACACTGTGACCAAAATGAAAAGCTTGCAATGTATGGTTGTACTTTGTTCGCCTTTAGTGATGGTTGCAGTTCCAAGGTTGTCAAACTTTTCTCGATGCCGAAAAAGAACGCAGTTGTTATCTACTCTCACTTCAGGTTAGCAATAAACTGTACTTCGTATTGATTAACTGATGTACAGTTGTGGTTCAAATTTACCATTGGTTCAATTTGGTACTTTCCTCTGTTTTGTTTTCAACAAAATTTCACTTTTATTCATCAGTAAGCTTATGTATACACGTCCTCAGTCTATTTTTTAAGGAGACAGTCTCGAGCGAGCGAAATTTAAATAGCGTTAAGAAACGATCGTAAAGAGTTGTAGTAGGTTGAGGGAGCATTTTTAAAAACATACCCTTTTTCCATGTCGTAAAGCATAATTGACACTGAATTGACTTCAAATTCGTGTTCTTTTGGTTGTAGGGATCTGCTCATTCATGAAGGTATATGGGACATGGTAAGGGTGGATCATGGGACGGAGCACTGCCTCATGCTGTTTGTCCAGGAATATCTCAAGGACCAGAGAGGAAATTTGTCATGCGAGCCTTACGTCCAGACACGTTCTAGGGAGGTTAGTTACGGGTTTAAAAATACCAAGAATATAGGTACTGTGGATACTGCTGCGGTTCAGTTCACCACCTCGCACGCCTCACAATTCCGCTCAGCGGAGGTCAGCGGACGCTCTCTATTTAGTTCCCAGTCTTCTCCTGCATTGAAACGCCTGGAAGAACAACTATCCACCTTTTTGAACCGTTTTGAGCGAGTTTCTGCGAGAGTTTTGTTATTTTTGTTATGAAGAGAAAAAGTTTTCCTTTAATGGCCCAACAGATCTGAAGGTAGGAGATGCTCTTTTTTGGACGAAATTTGCGATTGTCTGAATGAAAAGATCGATGAACCAGACGATGTTTTCAATAATTTCGTTGAAAAACAAGATGAACTAAACCTTCATGACAATAACATTGAAGATTATGAATGCAAGGAGGATTCTTTTGACCCAGGAAGGCTACGAAACATTTGTTTTTGCAGCTAGGGAGAAAAGGACTCAATAGAGTGCAGCAGCAGAACATTTTCGTACGAAAAGTTGCTTTCAGTTATTTGCCGTGACACTCAACTCCTACGTTTTTAGGGGCATAATGTAGCTTTGAAGAGTCAAATTTGATATCAAAAATAATATTCAACAAATTGGCTATCACTCTAGACATGTGCAGTAATTTTCATGACCAAATCAAGAGTGCAGGACACTGAAAAACATTTATGTTAACAGGTGTTAGGCAGAATTAATAAGTGACTTAATAATAAATATGTTGATTGACAGATGGCTCTATGTCTTGTCTGTCACATATCCAAATTTGGCTTTTATAATGTCAGATGAAACTGAAGATAGAGCAGATTTTACAAGACTGGTCCAAAATTGAAGAATTTCACTAAATTATTTTGGGCTCTAAAGACAGAGTTTCAGAGTTTCGTCAGGACATTCAATTCCCCTTTACATACAAAAAAGCTTTCCCCCATGAAAAGAGATAGTTTGCACAAGATTAAAAATTGATTATCTGTTTACAGAACCTTCCTGCTGAGAGGAAATGGCCCGAAGTAAACCAACGCGTGACATATCCCATAAAAGAAACACTGGTACGAATGGAGAACAACCTCATGATTGCCATGCACGATCCTGTTGTAAAATTCTGTGTCTCTTTCGTAACACTGAATGTAGCAGAAGTTGGACTTAGAAGGTTTACGGAATCATGGAATTTACATCCCCTAGAAGGTAACTGCGGTATATATTTTTAAAGCGGCAAATTATTAACAAGGTAAAAAAAAAGTAAAATTAAGAAAGGCATTTTAAACAGAGCACTACAGTATTCAACGTGTTTGATCAGCAACGATGTTTAGAATCTTTTTACAATGCATGCGCACTGCAAAAATTTCGTTAACACCATATCCCCCTTCCTTCCACCCTACCATCTTCCGCTGGCATATACCTATTCAGTGACTGGTCAATAAGTTGAGGATGGGGGGTGGGTATGCAGGAGCAAAAATGGGGGTGGGTCATCAGTTTTTGAGCCCTCAAAAGGGGGTGGGTTATGTAGTTTTGATCTACACGTAGGAGGTGGGTCATCATATTTATTCACTAACTTTAAACTGTTATAGTTTCAAGAAAAGTTGAATTCATCAGAATATAAAATTGATAAGTTTCTCCATGTGAGCAGTTTTAAATGAATTTCTAGCGATTTCAGAAGGCCCAAATATAAAAGTTACCGAGGAAGCATGCCCCCTGAACCCCCTAGATGGCTTGTGATCATAACATCAGTTTTGCCTGTATCTCTTCAACATGCATAGATTCACGTTGGCCCTTATGCCTTTTAATACTAGTAAACTCTTTTCTCAAACACTTTGCAAATGTGAATGATGGACAGTGGTTGTAGTTTCTGTTATCAATTTCTGTATAAGAATATGAACTCTTCAATAGTTGTTTATGAATTAATATTACATACTGTTTCAGTCTTCGCATATGTTTGTCTGAATTTTCCAATGGACTTAACACACAAATATGTGGAAAACTTACGAAAGACTAGTATAACAAGTGATAAATTCATCCTTCTTTTTTGTGCTAAGAAATGAGAAAAGACGTTCATGGAACAACAGTGTCCATCGGCGAAAACTTAGGGTGGTGTATGTAGGAAATTTCACTTTACAAGCTGATGTCAAATAAAAAACCTCCAACCCTTAACAGATGATAAAGAAATGATTGGTCCCTTGAATTTTTTAGCAAAGAGGGTGGGACATGTAATTTTCAACCCCCTATCAGGGGAGGTCAGTCAGTTTTGAGCCAGAAGAAAGGGGTCACAAATCTTTGAGCCACAACTTTTCCAATTATTGCTCCGGCCCCCTACCCCCGGTACTTATTGACCAGTCCCTCAGTGCCACCTCTTAAAAATTGGAAATGTACTGGTACTAATGTTTTTGGGAAGTCCATATACCTTATCTTATTTCAACTTTTCTTTGTGTATAGGTAGAAATGGGCGTATGCCAAACTTAGTGGCGGCCAACACCAACAGAGTTAGGCGAATTAATAATCCTACGATTATTCCTAGCGTCGATCAAGCCATTTGTATGTATGAAAATGCAGGAGGCTCCATCACGCGAGAGAGTTCATTTGGTACCGACCCTCTACGAGACAACGCTGCTTTAACCACCAGGAGGGAAGAGCTCTTTTTGCAAAACAACAGCTCATTTGAGGATATTTTTAGTAACCTAGTGAATGGAAATTCATCCCATTTAGAAAGGGCAATTTTGTCGTTTGTTGACATTACACGTCACCTTTCCATCACCATATAATACATAGACAACGTCAATTAAGAAATATTCTGATACTAACAGTGGCCTGGACTGTTTTTCAGTTACCTAGAGCAAAAGGTGACATTGCATTTTAACTATTGTCACAATATCGATTCACAACACTCATGAAAGAAAACAATAAAATATCATAAAAAAAATAGAACTGCTGAACTGATTTGTTTTGTTACCCTGTTGTATATTTGGCATTTCTCGGGGGGAGATGGGGGCCCACTATCTGGCTTATACGTAACCTGAGATCATACCCTCCCTCCCTTCTATAAAAAAGAACAGCTGATCGCAGGTTAGCTTATACAGGGACACACCGGTGGATGGGATGTGGCTTTTGGCCTGTTCGTGCTGAACAGGGTATGCAGTTTCAAGTGAGTATGTTTTAGTCAGACTGAGTAGGGCATGAAGTTTCCGGTGTTGTGGTCTGGTCTTGACCTAATGTACTGTCTAGGTTGGGGTGGGAATGCTCGGAGACATTAGCTGATTAAAGCTACTCTAGAAATCTGAGGGGGAAAAAGTATTCAGACTAGTCTGAGCTGCCCTAAACAGGGTATAGATGCCAGACTGTAGCGGAGTATTTAAATCCGAAATTGTAGATGTTTAACTATATTTATTTTGCAGCTCACCAGTCAACATTAGATCATTCACAGTATTATAATTTAGAGCTATTATTTATCCAGGAGGGGTGGGGGTGGGGGAAGAAAGTCGGCACTTTTCTTTGACGACATAGCGCAACCTCCAGCGTCATCCCTATATCCAGTCATGGGTCAAGTACCCCTCCCTCCTGGACGCACATCTATCAATGCTAAACACCTGTTAGGGGCTGTAGGCCGGGTTGTTGATCGTTCCCACCTTCGAGAATAGCGGTTCCGTCGCTTTGAACGTCATTATTTTATATCACTACAAATAGCTTGACCTAGCTAGCTAATGGGCTCGTAATTTATCCTTTAAAATCAGTCGTCATTTAATTATAGATCTTTTTTTTTTCTTTCTGGTCTTTTTGTTTCTTCTTGCCTGTTATAATAAATGGTCCCGGTAGCCTTTTCTCTCTCTCCCCTCTATGAAAAAGGGAGAAAGAGTTAAAATATTTGCGGACGTTTTTTGGAAAGGATGAAGAAAAAAAATAAGCTTAGCCACTTGGAAACACGTGAATATAGTCTTATAGAAGAAAAAAGCAGATTAAGAGTTAAGACAAGCATTGTGACATGGTGTGAGTTATTTAATTTCAAGATAACACGAAACAGCAAACTTGGATAAAAATCAACAACTTCATTTCACTGAAAGTGCAGACCGGATTTCGCTTTTTACGTTCTCAACAACCCTACGTAACTTCATAAGTAAGTCACTGTTCCGATATGCATTATTATAACACGATTATCCCGTACAAATCTACTAAATCCGCCTAAGCATCAGTAACATTGTCGGTGATGGACACTTGAATTTTGATTTAAACTTAAATAACTAACTATGGATTAGTCAGTATTTTTCACATTAAACAGGTAACGTCATTTTGAAAAAGAACTGCTAATGAGTTTCCTATAAACGTAGTCAAGACTTACACAAACAGAACATAAACTGGATAGAATCAGACTCAAGCATCCAATATATTGCATTGAGTTCAGTGAAACGTTTGATACAGTGAAAAACACGTGCATGAGCTCCTATGAACTGAAGAAACTGATTTTTAAAGCATGTGAGGCAGTTGTGAATCATCATCCGTGTCGTGATCGCCTGCACCGTATGGAATTGTGTCACGGTCATCAGAACCCTCATCGTCAATTGGTACTTCTTGACCTAGAATACAGGCCAGGTCCCGAACCACTGGAATAATGGAATACTGTCGGCTTGTCCGACACAAAGGGCACTTCGCCAGGGTCGGCGTTATGGCGATCCACTGCTCAATACAAGGAATGCAGCCAATACAGGCGAGGCACTTGGAGCAAGCAGCCGCCGGAAGGTGGGCTGTTGAAAAGCAAATAGAGCAGCGGAAAATTCCTTCAAGGGTTTCCTTTGCTGATGGTGCTTCAGGAATCTGGGAGATAGACCCTGAAGACTCTGCTTCGGCGCTCGGTTCCGCTATCATCTTCCTTAGTTCATCAAGGATGTCATCTGCTTTCCCTTTGTTTCTTTTGGAGTTGGGTTGTTTTAAGTTTCCCGCCTGACGTTTCTGGGCGACAATGATCTTTCTGTTGGTCCTCCAGAACTGTGATCCTAAAGTTTATTTTATCAGATAAAATATTGTCAGTAAAGCACACAAACATACCACAAAATAAAATGTATTTTCGATAATAAATAAGCTCAGTAAGTATCTCGAACGTATCGCAAGACAAGAATATATACACAATGTACATAAGGTCAGTTTCATCACTCTGTTCCTCTCACAAAAAGGGAAAAGGAAAAACCAGAAAAAAAACAATGAATATTTTCTGACAATGACAAGCGCTGGCCATACACAGCAAAATAAAAAAGAGAATGAGTGCGTGGATTTGTTATTTTGGACGAATTTTCATTCTCGCGATTGAAAAAGCAAAAAAATATCGTGTCCACAAATCGTAGCGTCCTCTAATGTAGCGATAACAAATTAATTTAGTGTGACTTCCTCAAAAACAGCTGTGAAGTGGACTACCAAGTCTAAAAACACTTTAATAATAGTACACCCGGAGAGTTTCTCTTACTACTGAAGTACTAACAATGTGGCCACAACAACAAACAACAAAACGGAATCGCCAGTGTTGATCAACCGGCCCTAATTAAACGTCCAGGAATGTAAACGGTCCGACATGTGTTTTAGTTTGCTGAATGCCATGTGGTAGGAATTAAGATTTAAACTTACCTTTGGTCATATCATTTGATAAGATGGGAAGATGCTTTGAATCCAGAAGATTGACTTCATAGCCAAGCTGGCCTTTCAATTGCTCCTGGATTTTTTCAACTGTAGCTGTTTCTTCCTGTAGTACAAGGTGTATTTGGAACTTCTCCGTGACTGCACCTTTTGTGTCGATATCTACAACAATAAACGCTTTTTTCCAGGTGAATGTTTTCGCGGCAGTCGAAGTGCTGGAGGTGGTAAATCGAGGTCTTTTAATGCCAGGTGGCGGGTTGAGCCTAGAACGTTCGTTCTGATAGGATATCGGTATCGGCATAGCAATTGGAGACTGGCTTAGGCTCGGTATGGACGGAATTACGGCCACAGGATTTCCATTCACGATGTACTTCTTCTGCGCATCTAACGCATCGATGTGAAATTTTCCATCATCGTCTGGAAGTGAAATTTCGCCATCCTGGGAATGGATAAAAATTCCCTGGCTCTCGAGGCGAAATACCATCGATAGATTTGCTACGTTTAACGCACTTTCTTTAAGTTTTAATTCTCGATCGCCAAATGAAAGTGATATCAACGCCATACTGAATAAGCTGAGTAAGCGAGACCCAAGTGAGCTAAATACTTTGAGCGGAGCTAAGGCCCAGTTCAGACGCCGTACCTCTCATGTGCCGTACCAAGTAGTACGTAGTTTTTTGGCAGTTGTACGGTGTCCAAATTAGTTTTTTTCGACAGATTTCAATTAGGCAAGCCAAAATCTTAGGGTACGGCAAAGCTTGCCACTTAATACGACCTAGGAGCGAAAATGTGTTTGGTACGGCACATGAGAGGTACGGCGTCTGAACTGGGCCTAACTCGTGGAACAATTCCGGTGCTGGCAACCAAAGTATATATAGCTGTGCTGACGCAATCTTCCACGTCAATTTAGATTGGCGGGAGATAACTGCACAAAAATTCCTATTTCCGTCTTAACGTCGACTTTGAAAGAAATCTGCCTTGTGAAAGTGCTTACGATTTTTGCTTTTTTTTAACAAAATCTTTAGCAATAGTGTCTATTGCATTTATAGCTTCTGGGAAGCTCATTTCACATGGAAAATCAACTGACAGGCGTGTCTGTACAGCGCCGCAAATGATCCCGAGACCGCAAATGATCCCCGACCGCAAATGATCCCCAAATTGGACCGCAAATGATCCCAGGACCACAAATGATCCCCACAGCGGACCGCAAATGATCCCGCTGAAAAAAATTGGAATGGCGTGGAGTTTCAGTGAAGGTGAAAATACCGGAAGGTGAAAGTACTGACCAAAATAAATCAAAAAACAGAAAAATTTGTTGTTTATCGAGATCAGTGAAATAAAACATTTTAAAGGCTCTAGACCACAGTGGCATAGAAAGCAAACATGATTATGTTTAAAAAATATATTTTAAATTCACATGTGTACACAGATCGCAGGGATGACCGACCGATGGTCGACCGAGACCGCGACAGTCGAGAAAGCCACGGGTTTCCAGGGCACGGTGATTGACGTCTGGCTTTGAAATCAAAGGTCACTAAACAATGTGTGAGAAGGTCACTAGACCATGTATTATAAAGGCAGTGTCCTGTTCGCTTGCGATCGCGCTTGTAGAAATTGCTAAACTGGTCTCCAATTTGAATACTCTCGTCCTTTCATTGGCGTTTTTTGTTGGTGTTAATGCTGGTGGAGGTGACGAAGGCCTGAAAATGAAAGTGATAAGAAAACCGAGCTAGGTTTGGATCTTGTCTTTTGTGCGTGTTGGCCGAAATCCCGCCGGTATTATCCTTGGCAGCCGATGCCTTTTATAGGTAACGATTTGAGTTGTCACGCAACCTGTCAAATGTGCATAACTTGTTGCATCCAGCTGGTTATACCCACCTGAGAAATCAGAAAAGTATTCTATATTGTAAATTTGAGTGTTGAAGTGAACCCATTGATTTTTCCACTGAGCATTGCTCTAGAAAGGAAAAGTTAACCCGCTCGAGATAAAGAAATATATATATTTGTAGCTGGCTGGTAAAATCAGTTAACATGAGCGGTTGCAAATTTTCTCGTGACTAGCGCTTGTGCTACTTGTACATGTATAAGAAAGCATTCTGTTATTCTGTTAAAAGATCGTAAAGAAAATACACAAATTAAACCAGGTATATTTACAACCTGCATGCTAAGCCAAAGGTACAAAAACAATTGCGAATTTATAGGACTACATTACCTAGTAACATTTTATTTCTTTATTTAATTTTTTTTGGCCTCGAAATAAAATAATTATCTAAGTCATGATTTATGGGGCTAAAACGTGCTTTGAGGAATAATAAAGACAAAAGCTCCAGTATCCACATTATTCCGTAGACATCGCCATGCCTCTGTCTACGCCATTCCAGAGTCCACGCCTTTACAATGTCATCGCCGTTCTGTTATCCACTCTATTCCTATTATTTAGCGGGATCATTTGCGGTCCGCAGTGGGGATCACTTGCGGTTCTGGGATCATTTGCGGTCCTATTTGGGGATCATTTGCGGTCCGGGATCATTTGCGGTCTCGGGATCATTTGCGGCGCTGTACAATGTCTCTGGCTTGATGTGCGCGTCACGCCCACTTGTCACTTGTCAATTAATTAGCGAATTTAAAAAAGGTACCAAAGTTCGATCTAAATTTGTTGACAGCGAGGTTTGAAAAAGGGTACCAAATTTCGATTTAAATTTGTTGACAGCGAGGTTTGAAAAAGGGTACCAAATTTCGATTTAAATTTGTTGACAGCGAGGTTTGAAAAAGGGTACCAAATTTCGAATTAAATTAGTTGACAGAGAGGTTTGAAAAAGGGTACCAAATTTCGATTTAAATTTGTTGACAGTGAGTTTTGAAAAAGGGTACCAAATTTCGATTTAAATTTGTTGACAGAGAGGTTTGAAAAACGTACCAAAGTTTGAATTAATTCTTTTGGCGGCGTGGTTGAGAAAAGGATCCCAATTTCGATTTACATTTGTTTGCCGAGAAATTAAAATAACCCATGCCAATTTCGTTAAAAAGAAATAAAAGATAATGTTTTTTCAATCGAAGAGTATTTCTTAGTAAATGCGCAAAAAGGTATGATTATTTGATTAACTTTTAACATCATAAAAGGTAAAGTTTGAAAATGGGCCATAAATAAGAGACCAAAAACCAATTTGCAGGAAAAACCAGAATTGCCGAAAACTTTCACTGATTGAGATAGCACTTGCAGTTCAATTACAAGGAATAGTAATAGCTTAATCTGAGTTATCATTCTCCGGTTCTCCGATGTATCCGTGGTACTTCAGATAAAGTTGGCAGTGGAGAGTGGAGATAGCACTTGCGGTTCAATTACAAGGAATAGTAATAGCTTAATCTGAGTTATCATTCTCCGGTTCTCCGATGTATCCGTGGTACTTCAGATAAAGTTGCTAGTGGAGAGTGGAGATAGCACTTGCAGTTCAATTACAAGGAATAGTAATAGCTTAATCTGAGTTATCATTCTCCGGTTCTCCGATTTATCCGTGGTACTTCAGATAAAGTTGGCAGTGGAAAGTAGAGATAGCACTCGCAGTTTAACAATCAGGAATAGTAATGAATTAAATGCATGATTAAACTGCAAGTATTACCCTAACTGTCCGCTTGCAAACTTTCTTTCAAAATATCGGAGATAACGGAGACCCGGAGAACGAACTTAACGTTTTATCAAACTGACATCCATCTGTGACAGATTTGTTGGTAGTGCGCCACTCAAAAGAGGAATATTTGGACCTATTTTTTGTGTTCCCATTTTTCAGAGAACATCCTGAAAAGAGATGCTCTAAAACTGGCCTGCACAGCCTAGTTGAATTCATCACGGCCAAAACAAAATGTTTACCATCTGCTTGACTAGAATTGGTTGATAAAAGCACAATAAAATGGCTACTTATACAGACATCGCTCAAATCTTCGAACGGAACAAGAATTTTGGGAAACGATCCAGTTGATTTCTCTATCTTCGTCGTTCGTAAAATAGCTCTGGGGAACGCTCCATGAAGTGATGGGAATGTTATGTCTGTCGCGCCTACGGTAGGAAGTCCTGCGGATTCGATTCGTCACGAAAAGTTTAAAAAACTATTGATTTAAAAAATACTTAAGGTTTGGTTCATTTTCTTAGCTTGATGGGGCTTCGTGTTTCTTTGGCTTTTCCTGAACCTTATTCACGAGCTAAACTTATTATCACTTATCAGTTGAGGAAGTGCTTAGTACAATCGCACATCTTTTTGAGACGGTAAGGGTTACTCCTTTGGAAACTGAATGTTAGCTGCTGTAACACGAAATCATGAAATCTGATATCGGTAACACGACCATTTTCCTCAGTCGAGAATACGTATATATGTTAATTTGTTTCACTTAAATATTAGATGACGGTTGCTTCAGTATAAACGCGTTGTTTTGCCCTAAATTAAACAAATGTGCGTGAAAGCACAACAATCACTAACTTACTATAATTAAATGATCATAAGACACAACAATCACTAATGAGCCCTAACTGAACGATAAGAAAGCACATCAAACACTGAAGACGACCATCGGGTAAATATTATCTTTCCATAAACTTGTAATTTCACTATGATTTTTACTAATCGCTGTTGTGTTTTCGCTAGATTTCAAACATCATACGTGTATACACTACTTGACTTAAACGACTGGTGAATCAATACACAGTTTGGAACCCCGTGGTTGATGTAAACATACCTATAAAACAATACAAACGTGGTGACTTGATCAAATATGACTAAATCACTTTAAGTTCAATCAAGAGACAATTTTAAAAATTCTGCTTATGCCAATCCTGCTAAGATACAACATCAAATTCTTTCTCTAAAGTTACAGTAAACAGAAAGGACCCATCAAATCACACGGTCCCCGCACTGAAGTTATGGCAAATTGGTGTTTGGTGGGCTTCATAACTTAAATGAGGCTTTCGCGTTATAGAAGTTATAATAAGAGCAGGGATAAGACCGATTGACGAATCCAGCAGACGTTCGCAAAATGAACTAATGGATTGATTCTTGAAATTTATTACTATTTTATTGCTTTCACTACAGGTAATTCTAGCGAAACTATATTGAACGAGAAACTTGTGCGAATATTATTCCAAATGTAATTTACGACAGTTTGGTATAATTACAGATAACGTCCGAAAGGGCCCATCTGTTTTTGGTCAGTCTAACAATGGTTAAGTCGCAAAAAAAAAAGCATTAAATACGAGATCTTAATGGAGCCAACTTCCCTCTGATCCAGGCAGACAGATTTTACTTTGTTTATTTGTTTGTTTACAAGTATGTTTGTTTATATAAAGCTGAAAAAAGCAATAATAAAATTTCTCGGTTTATTTAATTGCTTTGACTCATAAATAACGCACAGCAGCAAGCACTTTCATCTTATGCCGCCGTTCCAAATAACATTTTAATGGTATTTTAGGGGCCGACCATTTAACTTTTGAGGGGGGGGGGGGGGTGGATGATTTCTGGTCAGCAAGCTTTTTTTTTTCTAGCAACCTGGTGGGCAGGATATTTTTTTTCCTTCTAAATGCTCTGCAGGATATTTTTTTTCCTCTTCATTTCTCTGCAGGATTTTTTTTTCCTCAAAAAAAAAAAAAAAGAGTTCTTACATTAGTTTTCAATTCCAGCTGGAGCTTTGTTCACAGACAAGACAACAAATAGATAAATCATAAGTGAAATGCATGGGCTTGAGTTTGTTTCATGGGATTATGAAAATCACTTACACTATTTTTTTTGTATGAGCTTACTAATTAGGGTTTGACATATTATGCCGGCATAATTTCGAGCATTATACTATAGGTGGAGCATCGAGCATAATGCCGGCATAATAGTGCTATTTGCCGGCATAATAGTGCCATTTTGTGACATAACAGTTATTTATTTTTTTAGAGCTACAACTGTCCATTTATTAAGTTAAAACTACAAAATTTCAAAAACTGGTAAAAAAGAATTAAAAAATGCAAATGTCTAACGGCGTCCTACTTAGAATATGTAACCGATGTGTGATAAAAAATCACACCTCGAAGGAACTTTCTGAGTGCAACAATAGTCTCTAGAGTATTCTTAATGACTCTAAAAATTCTTAATGTTATTGTATACGTTTGGTAGCGCTATGTGTTCGTTTATAGTGTTCCTATTTCGCACGCAATGCTTGGCATTCCGTGCGAAATAGGAAGGCAAAAGGAAGGCAACAGTAGGCTGAGGAAGGCAACAGTAGTGGCCGAAACGTCCATAACTATTTTTAGCCAGTCTCAACTTTTTAAATTCTTTTTTACCAGTTTTTAACATGCCTGGCTACACACCGAACATTTTTAACTACAAAATTTCAAGCTATTTTAATGTTCCTCGTGGTTCCCATTACTACCGAGCACTGTAGGCTTGTTCCCAGTGTATCCTCAAGTGGGTTGGATCTTTAGGCCTGGTTACTCTCATTATGCCAGGCTTCTATAAAGGCCTTCCTGGTTTTTATTTTCGCGCTTCAGGGGGTCCGGGAAAAATTTTTTATGGCATAATTATATATCTCATTTTAAAATATAAAAACATTGAAAATATAGATACATGTTACTGTTTACTTATTTATTTATTTATAGTTGACAACAAGAAAGGTTTGGATCTGTTTCTTTTTATACTGAATATATATTATAATAAAGATATATCATATTTAAAAATATAAAAACATAGAAAAATATAGATACATGTTACTGTTATTTATTTACGGTTGACAACAAGAAAGGTTTGGATCTGTTTCTTTTTATACTGAATATGTTATAATAGAGATATATCTTATTTACAAATATTTAAACATAGAAAAACATAAATACATGTTATTTACGGTTGACAACAAGAATCATAGAATAGTTTCAAACAAGAATTAAGGATTTAACCAAGGTTTGAAATGGCAGAGGGTGGGGAATTTAAAAATTTTAGTGACCCAAAATATTTGAAAATGTCAATCATTATAGCCCTTGGGTTTGCCTGCACTCCCCCCATTGGGGCTAGACATGGATAGGTGCATTACTAAAACATCGCAAAAATCAAAAATGGCAAAAATTTTATATGTTATAAATGTTATGTTACATGAAAATGCTTCAGTTAAAAAGATTAAAAATGAACAAATTATTTTTCTTTGTCTAATAAAACTTGATTCTTTAAATAGAAAAATTTACCTCCATTACTGCTTGTGATATTATAAAGCTAACGAGTTTGGATACGGTACGAGCCAGCGAGCCAGAAATCCCTAATCCCAATAAAAAGGCTAACCGCAAGCTACCTATAAAGGAACTGTAGGCTAACTGCAGTGCTCACTAGGTTAGCCAATGTGTAATTTAGGCTAACCATAATGGCTTGCATGACTCCTATGACTCGCGAGCCTTGTGAACCGTGCAAGCCATAAATCCCTTTATATCCCATTATATAGGGCTAACCGCAAGCTACCTATTAAAGCTAATAACTGTAGGCTAACCGGAATGTTGTTTTGGCTAAGCCAGAGTGTGATTTAGGCTAACTGGAGTGGCTCGCTGGCTCACAGATTGTCGGACCCTATAAAGCTAAGAATGCATTGCACATTCTGAAGCATAACCAACTCCAGAGTTTAAAGGGAGCAAGGGAAGAATGGTTGCAATTTTGCTGGGATTTTGTAAAGTCCCCCTGGAATGATGAAATAGCTTTGCAACATTTTTTTTTCTTCCTTGCAGCAGTGCAAGAATTTTTTTTCTATTTCATTTGTGCTGCATGCAATTTTTTTCTTCCGACAAGGGCTTGCAGGAAATTTTTTTTCGAAATCATCCACCCCCCCCCCCCCCCCTCAAGAGTTAAATGGTCGGCCCCTAATGAGCCGCTTTTTAGTTAATGGTATTTCGAAAAACAATACGTTCACCACTCTCTCCCTGTTCTTCTCGCCGGCTCACGGTCCCTTGCCGACTCGTAAATGGTGCCTCCACTGCCACGCTGGACGCAAAGCCCGGTGAAATGCATTAATATTCTCGTTTATAAATACTCGGCTTCACCTCGTATTTCAAATCTGATAAAACCGATTGGTAATAGAGTAATACAGTTTTTATCAGAACTATACGTAAACTAAAAGCCGCGATTTCCGCAGCATTGTGGACAAAATAAAGGCTGATTTCCATATGATCGCTATGATCGCTACGATCGCTGGCAAAAACGTTTAGCAATCGTTTCGATTATGTGGAAACCACTTTTTAGCGATCGTAACGATCACAGCTATCCAGGCCCGTTGCCAGTATTGAGGCAATCGATGCAGTTGCCTCGGTCAAACTTTTTATTGCGGTTAAGAATGTAAATAGAAAAATGAATCTTTTTTAATGTAACATGTTTTTGGCAGTAAACCACGCCACCGGTACCCTAAAGTGTGACAACCTCATGTTTATACTTCACTTACGTCAGCGTATGGCCTCCAGCCTCGTTACCGATTGAAGACTTGGTCCAAATCAACAATGGGCGCAGACCGCCTGAATGGTTTTACCCCTGCATACGTTCACGACATCACTCCAGAGCTGTTGCAAATACAGCAAAAATGCATGGGTCACCAGTGGTCAGAGGAGAATTGCTTTAGCTTTCTCCAAATAAAAGCGAGGCCTTAAGTAGAGTACACTTCAGCACTAGTACGCTTGAACTGGTGCACTTGCATGAACGAGATTGATATTTTTTTCATCGTGAATGCTCTGAAATAACATTTCAGAGCTTTTTAAAAATATCATTTCTGAATTAAACCGGTAAAATTTTAAAAAGAAGAACTGATAACAAACATAAATGCTGTTAAAGTTAGTTTGGATTTTGATTATGTTAGGGGGAAAATACCAAGCTCCTAGATTTCGAAATTTTCTAAGGGAGCATGCATGCCCCCAGACTCCTCTACATGCTCGCGCCTTTGGCGCTTCGCTATTGCCTTTGGTTATTAGAACAGTCTGGCTTCGGCCCTGCAAACACATGGAAACCAGCCTATATGGCGTGAACTGCTCAGTGATCAAAGTCGCAACGACCGCTCAACTTTTTTGGTAGCGATCGTAGCGATCGTTTGGAAACCAGGGGCTGGATTCATGAAGGCCTCCTAAGATAAGATGTGTCCTAGGTATTGTTGGAAAGCAAAAGCCTACAATGGCCTGTTGTTAAGAAATAATACTTAGGACTCATCTTGACTTAAGAAAGTTTTGTGAATCCTGTCCCAGCTTTGTGCATCAGTCAATTGAAATCCCGGCCCCCCGAACCCCGGGACATAGCAGGGAATCTAACATTGCCCGGTGTTAAAACCCGCTAATTTCCCCGCCCCGGGGTCAAGCAGTCTGTTAAAAGCCCCGCATAACTGGGCATCAGTACTTTAGAACGAGACAATGAGTGGCATAGTTAATAAATGAAACATGGTACACAACTCAGTTTGGGTTTGTTGGTAAAAAATATGCAGATTACCGTCTTTCAGATCTTGAAAGACAAGGACTCGGCTATTTTAAATATTCCTTCATGTTAAATCCCCGCTGCTGTCCCCGCTTCCGATAATGCGTGCGTGCTGGTAAATCACCGCGCAATGACCCCGGTCACACATACATTTTGTTAATTCCACCGCCCCCCGGGGCCTGACACGACATTTTAGTGTGCGTTAAATCCCGGCATTGGCCGCGTTAAATCTCCGCTTTCTCCCGGCATGTCCTGGGGGTTGGGGGGGCGGGTTGGGGGGCGGGGTGGGGGCGGAGGGCGGGGGTTTCGATTGACGGATGCGTTAAGGTGAACAACAGGCGAAAACAAATGAAACTTTTAATAATTAACAGTGACATATTACTGTTTAAAATATCAGGTAGACAGTTTGCCCAAAGAAAACCTTAGTTTTCATGATGCTGTAGAAGTGACGGAAAGGATCTTCAGCGCTGTACACGATGGACAAAACGCACCCAAGGCCATCATAGGATCTGGTAATGCCATCATTGATGGACTGATTGCAAGAACAGTTGGATTACGCACGATACCACTCATTAGGATCAGGAGACACCACAATTATCAGGTACAGAAATAATGTAACGTAGAGATTTTAAAGTTTATTTTAGAAACACAGACTGTCCGTAAACATTATCCAACTTAACCCTATATAGGCTTGGGAACCCAATCTGCCGAAAAGAACTTTTAACGTTTTTGATACGCAAGCAAAAGCCACCAAATTGTACACTTAACCTGCGACTGTTCTGCTGCATGATCACAACAAAAGAATAAATACATCTTAATGACTACTATAAGATGCCCAGGGGGCAAAGTCAATATGGCTGCTGTATCGGTAAAAATATCTATGTCGTATGACATTTCATATGAAATGAAATCTAGTGTTTCCATGGCAAACATACTTTAATAGCCTGCTTTTTGCCAATAAAGTACAACATTGTTTTTGTGGCGAGTCTATTGGTTTTAATAACGTTTTCGTAATTTTGTTGGTTTTCGGAAAGTTTCAAAAAATTAAGAAAACCAAAATGGCGGACGCTTGGAAATCATGACGTAATTCCATGTAATGTGACGTCATCATCGTGGGCTGTGGGACTCAATTTATATTTATCTTTCTTCAAGAAATGTTACAGTTTTGTGCCAGTATTTTTGGCTGGAAGTCAACGTAACTTACACTCCCTTTAGTTACAATTCTTTTCTGTTTTACTGCTTCTTCCAGCAGGAAAAGGTCTACCTAAATTTCTTACCATCATCAACAGACCGCAACCATATTGTATTAGACCTGGCGGTTGAACTTGGCAGTAAACATATCGCAGTATTCACCAGTGAACATGCGACCTCGACAGCCTTACGACAGGTTCAAGTGGCAGCAAAGGATTACAGTATTTCATTTAAAGGGGCATAGTCACGCTGTTTTAGCTCACTTTAAAAGTCAAAAATATGTCCTCATATCAGTGAACGCCCACAAATAATGGTCTAGTTTTGTTATCAAAGACTATATTACTTCACTAAAACTATTTTCTGTCGTCTGTTGCTACGGATGGCACGGATTGAAATGGATTGCAATTTGAAAAAATTAGGCTAAACTTTTCAAATTCTTTCAGCATGTTGACATTAAATCGATACTAAATGGTCGTGGTTTGTTTTCTCTTAATGAAATTAAGTTAATATGTTCCTCTAAATGTTCAAACACAATTGGGCATGGATAAAGTTAGCTACCGATAATTTTAGCACAGTTTTGACCGGAAATCTGCGAAATCCTCGTGACTATGCCCCTTTAAAATAGTACGGCTGTTTCTTAACGATACACTTCTTCCGTTTGTAAAACTGGCGGATTTCTTCTACCAAATGAGAAATTACAGTTCGGTTTTGGTGGTACTAGACTGTACGGGGCAAGAAGCATCGCACCTTATTGAGCCATCGAATATGGTGTTTGTTAGAACAGTAAAGTTCCAGTGGTTGCTCCTGAAAGAGATTGACTACGTGACCAACAAAGTGGAGCTTCTTCCTCCTGGTGTTCTAGGCACGCGGTTAAAATTTGAAGAGAGAAACTGGGTATGCACTGACCCTATTGAATTATACCATTCTTGAGTGGAAAAGGAAGCAGAATGGCTCTTGCAGATGTAACGAAATCAGCCATCTTCAACTATTTAGGTAATTTTTCTTTACTCTCTCAGGCAGTTTATTTTTATAAGGAACTTAATGTTCTGTATAAACAGGCCTTATTACGCAAATGTTTATTTATTTATTGTTTTTATTTTACTATCTGTGTAACTGAATTGAGTAAATAAATAAAGTAACATTTTTACGAGTATGGGTTTCGAGCACAAGTAAATAAGAGATACACGGTACACAGTATAATGGTTTCTTATTAATAAAAGTCGTCGAACTACGGTTTAATCTCTCAGTTATTGTCTCTTATCCACGCATCGCTTCCATCTATCACCCATCCATCCATCCATCCATCCATCCGTCCGTCCGTCCGTCCGTCCGTCCATTTATCCATCCATCCATCCACCCGTCCATCCATCCACCCAGTGTTCTCAAAGAACATTGACACGTCATGTTATAACCTTCGAACATCAAGAAAAGACATCGCTTTACCGAGAGCCAGAACCGACTATTACAGAAACAGTTTCGCCTTCACTGGGGCGAAAATTTGGAATTCGCTTCCAAATGATCTGAAATGCGAACGGTCGCTCGAATCCTTTAAAAACAACCTCAAATCTCTCAACCTCTGTATCGATTTTTAAATACATATACATTTCCTATTTTTTAAAAAAATTGTAATACATGAAACTTAAGGTTAGTTAGTTTAACATTTTAAAACACTATTTGTAAATATTGCACGGCTTTTGTGTAAGCCAAAGATACTATTGCAATTTTGACAAAACCACCGTGGATAAATAAAGTTTTCAATCTATCTATCTATCCATCTGTCCTTCCAACCGTCCATCCATCTGTCCGTCCATCCATCTGTCCGTCCGTCTCTCCCTCTCTTCCTCCCTCATCTCCCTCACCTCCTTCCCTCTAGTCATCCATTCTATTCGTCTATCCACTCGTTCGTTCGTAAATACGTCCGTCCGTCCGTCCGTCCTTTCGCTCGTTCGTTCGTTCGACCTGTCCTGGAACTGATTTAGTGTAACAGCTTGTGATAACAAACCTGCCGGAAAATCACTGAAAACAAGTTGGTTTATTTGATTAATTGTTCCTATACAATCTTAGCTATAGAATACTATACCATTTTAAAGTACTTATTACATAAGCAGCCTAGGGCTCTGCTAATTATTTTATCTCGTCAAATACATTCTTTACTGATTACCCTACAAACTTTTTCCTCTTAAATGCAATCGCGCATATCTCTACCGAGTAAAATATAATACTATCCCATACAGACCCAACAGTAGCAAAGCATTATTTAAAAATATTTTCAGCGTATGCATATCCTCTGTAGATTGAACAGGAACAAGAACCTAAAAATGTTCTGTAGACCATAACCAGATTTTCGTCAAGAGTGCAGTGACACGTACGCGCGACTGAAAAATAGGTTGCAGGACCGCTCGAAGAAGAGAATGGAGAAAGAAAGAAATGAGACACAACAAGAATAATAATATCATGAGGAAAAAAAACGGTACAGATGATTTTTCTATCCTCGCCGTTTGTAACAAAACTCTGGGGAACGTTCTAGAAGTGATGAGAATGTTATGTCTGTCGCCTACAGTAAGCAATCCTACAGATTCGATTCGTCACGAAAAGTTTAAAAAACTTTTGCATTAAAAAATAGTTGAAGGTTGATTCATCTTGTTAGTTTGGTGGGGCTTCATGTTTCTTTAGCTTTTCCTGGACCTTACTCACGAGTTGATCCAGTCGATCCTAAAAACAAAGCGCAATACAAAGTCAGTTCATTTATGCACTGGACACAAAAGCGGAAGTACAAAGAGACCCACACAAGGATTGCTTCTTGAAAACTCTCCTCCTCACAGTCAGACTCCGACTTCTATATGCTTCTAACTTTTGTGTCTGGAAATGATATTTTCTAGAATTTGACCTTACAAGTGAAAACTATTAAGAAGTACTTTTCTATGGAGCGGTCTATTATGCTGTAGGGGGTAGCTCTATAAACTGTTACAACTGTGAACAAATTCTAAACTGTGATCATCAAAATGAAAGTTACCGAGCAGTAATTTCTCGTGGTACTGTTTATTATGCTGTTAAAGGTGGTTTCTGCGGGCAATCAAATAAGAGGTTGTTTACCATTTGTTCAAAATTCTGGACAAGTCGGTTGGAATGTAAATGGAAAGTAGTCTTTCCGTTTGCCCAAATGAAAAAATTTTCAGGATCAACGGAATTTTCTTGAAAGGCAGTATAAAGTTCCCAAACCGGACTTCCGAATGAAAACTAAATGTATCATTTACTTCTTTTTGCTAGATTCAGGCCTTTCGCCAACTATGACCCGTATGCGTGACCACTAAACTCGGTTCCAGGCGTACCGAGTAAATATACGACAAATCTCCGACTGAGGACCGGCCAGTTTGCTCTTACAAATGGTAAACAACCAGTGTTATACCTGCTGGGCCGTACTTTCCTGTGGAGCTGTTTATTACGCTGAATGGTCGTGGTTCTTACATTTGAGTCTGGCGAAGAAGTCCTAACTTCTGAGCAGTACTTTTCTAACTTGTTGTTTAATTTCAAATTCCCACAGAATTTGAAATTAAACAACATTTAGGATTAGGATTTATTTTTCCATTCGGAACTTTCGCGTCCTGAGGAGTTTAAGGGTTAACTCCTAGCAGTTCCCAGAACGTATCTAGAACTCATACGCAACTAAGACAAAATTGTTTTAGTTAAGTCACCAGATACTCACTGTATCATATCTGCTCAAAATTCGGAAGCCTTTTGGTGAGGCTTTGTCACGAATCTGTTTAACGGCGTGCTTTAAACACAGAACCTGAGGCTCATCTTCACCTGTTACCTGCAGGACAAGAATGACAACACGCAAAAAAGGAAAGCAGATAAAGATACTACGAGTGCAGTGGTTTATTTAGTCGTCTCACATTTCCTTCATTTTCAGCGCTGGAGGACAATAGTTCACGTCTGCAGGAAGGATAAGGTTAATTGGAAATACACTTGTGTCGGGTTGCACAGTGTCAAGAGACTAAGAATTAGGTACTGATAGACTGTCCTAGCACCGTTTTTGGCATACAGCAAAAATCCGCAAACAAGAACCTAGCGGATTAAGAACTTGTAGGCTAAAATGCGTCACTTAAACGACGCCCAATATATAGGCTACACATTGTAGCCCGAAATTCATATTATACCTTATCATACAGAAGCATGGGAACTCACCCACACTGAATTAGCAAGCCCTTTTCAAGCACTTTTCTCCTCGAAAAATAAGAAGCTATTTTGAAAAGAACCTAAATAGCCTTACTTCTCAATAGACACCAAACACGTCAGAACGTTTTTACACTAAGTTGGCCACGCTGGTTCTTATAAGCGGGTCCTACAGCAATTCGATAATACTGTAGCCACCTTCCTTTGTTCCTCACTAAGTGAACGCCTGGGACAGCCTAGTCTTCAAGTAAATTTGTGCTAACAAGAAAATCATAAGTAGACTGCGTAAGATCGTCTGGGTGAGTGTAGTCCTGAGACGTTTCGACAAGTTTAGCGCATGATGACTGCCTATCACGCTATGGAAGTGTCAATCAGTGTCACCAAAAATAGTCCTACTCAGAACTACACTCACCGTGACAATCCACTTACGACAAACTCCTGGCTAAGAAAATCATTAGAGCGGTTTTCAATTGAGTGTCGAAAGTAATTCGCGTTTTGTTTTGGTTTTACTTTACTCCGCCCTGTGATTGGTTAAAAAATCTCGCACCACTTTCTCGACCAATCAGGAGTAAAACTCAAACCAATCCCGACTTGCTCGCACGCGTTTTCCCGCGCTTGGCGCTGGTTACATGTATTTGCTTCGAGTTCTGATTGGTTCATTGGATAATTTGTGTTTGTTGTGATTGGCTGGGATAATTACTTCGGTTTTGGTTTTACGACACTCGTTTGAAAAGCGCTCTAAAAGGTTACGCGAAGCAAACTCACCGCTGACAGGAAACAAGGTTTGTCACATTCCTCGCAGAATAAAACGCAACTAGAATCAGGTTGCGTCCAGTTTGAGTGCGATTTTTTACCTTTCTTCCCTGAAACAACACCATTCAGTAAAGAAAGTGAGGAAACAAAACAAGTGAATTAGATGAGTCAACATCTGCTTGAACTTGAACTGCAATTATTAGTATTCACATCGAACGTTTTCTCCATTCACTGTGTCCAACACTGGCCCTGAAGGTAAACTGCTAAGGGTGCAACACAAAGTACTAGCTTTCACCACCATACCCCGGCCATGTGGCGACGAAAGGCGTCTCGCGACTACAGTTAGACGTAGACTGCAAAACAGTAGCAAATCGCAGGATTATTTCACAACCCTTGAAAAACTTGTTGCTGCGTTGCCACAATAGTTGCATTACTGAAGTAGAATCAAGTTGCTCGACATATTTCCTAGTGCCACAGCACCTTCAAGTGTTGTTTCGGGGAATAGCAAAGGAGCCGATGTATCCTGTGATTTCTACATTTTAAAGCGAGCCGACTCACCTCCGAGAGATCCTGAAGATTTTCTTTCCTTGTCAACCATTTCAATCAAACCAAGTTCAAGAAGCTCAGCCATAAACAACTTCTCTTCGTCCCTTGTGTGGAGGAATAACAAGATTGTCAGAAAGTAAAACGATGATTCCTCTCCACAACGCCAAGGGAGCGGAGGGAAGAGAGGGGATAGGGAGGGAGGGAGAAGGAGAGGGGGGGGGGGGTGCAATTATTTTATTCTATCCTCGCGATCCGATAGAAGCCATCGAAGCCCCGGACAAGCCTATTCATCATTACATAACATTTTTATATACAACTTTGTTGTAGGAATGTTTGATGGCGATCAAACTTTGTTCAACACCATTCAGCATCCTAAAGAATCACTTACCCGATTTCAACCGGGCCGAAGACGAAAGAAATGAAGGAAAGATAAGAGAGAAACAGACAACACAAAAAAGTGCCAAGCATTACCGTATAAGCTGTAGCTCCGCAAGTAAACACGGTACAACTTCCTGGGTTTCGTCAGTTAGCTGAAAAAAGGAATGCACAAATCGGCAGGAAGAGCTGAAGTTTTAATTTCACTACAGTTTGTTTCAATACTGAACACTTAAGTCATTTTTCTTGTTTCACTTCAACTTGACAATGCCATAGCATTTACGCAAACTCTTTTGAGACTTCAGTGGAAAGAACAGCGTGGACTATGTCGTACGCCCGGGGGTCGAACGTTATACAACATCGTTCACCGAGACGTTAAATAACTGTTTTAATTTTAAAGGGTTTGTTTACAAAGGTTGATGATGTTTGTCGACATTGCAACACATACCGGAATGTTATGATCCGACAGCGTATCGACCATACTGTGACAGATGATATTCCTCACGTTTAAAAATTCCCAAGCAATTCAAGAAAATGCTTGGAAATCAAGTGAATGAGGTATATTTTACCTGTTAATTAACCCACACACGTATTCACACACACTGGACTCGATCACAATACAGAGAGGACGATAGGAACTCGTTGGAAAAAACCGCTTTAGTCGCTGGCTAGTGTGAAAAAGATGAGCCAAATACACTTCATATCTGCAGACAACCCTGTCGTTTTTTTTAAATTTGTATTCCAGATTCAGCAGAAAGGCCATCCATACCACTGGGAAAGGACACCTTAAATTAACAAAACCTGTGAATTCAGCGATATATTCTGCCTAGATGCGAAGTCTAGTGAGCTTGAGACGTTTGTATGGCGTAGCGATTTCTTGTATAACCCGTATGTAAGAAACCACTACTGCTACACATACGTCTGTGAAAACTATGAAATTCGCTGACCTATACCTCCGCTTCTGGGCAAGATACAACACTGAAATTCTCAGGTTTTGCCACTGTATTTTAACCCTTTTAAGCCCTAAGGGACCGTTCATTTTTTACGAGGTAGGGGGGGCTGGTGGGATTTTTGAACTGTCATTAAGAAGTTGCATGGGCCCCCCCTCAGTCAATAAATTTTTTCCCATGGCCCCCCCAATAAGGGTAGATTTTTTCTGGTGACCCCCCCCCCCCCAAAAAAAAAAGGAAAAAGAAAACTCAATTAAGCCAGCTATGCTATGCATACTGTACAGTTAACAAAACCATCTTTTTGACAATATCAATATATTACAATTAATACTACAGTTGCATTTGGCACTTTTAACTGTACTAAGTCAGCAAAAGAGAAATGTGTCAGCTCGCTATGAACTTTGAATTCGTTGACGAGTCAAAAAAAAAAAGGAAAAATCAATTTCTGATCTTCTGGTTATGGCTCTTCCCGAACGTGTTGTGGCTGGCCTATCAACTTCTTCGTCATCGATGAAGGCATCTTCTTCATCGTCATTGATGAAGGCAAGAATGACATCATTCGATTCGTCTCTTTCACTGCTGCTTTCGCTTCCACTGTTGACGTCTTCATCGCTGTCATCGTTATCAATGTCTAGCAAAGATTCATTTTCAGCTGAGTCTTTTTCTCTCAATCTTGTTTGTAGCAGATCAGTTCTTTCAGGATTTATTTGGAGAAGCCAGTGTCTGGCAATCACCTTAACCTTATCATGTTTGGTGCTCTTCAGATGCTTGTCTAGTCTAAAGTGCTTGAGACATTTGTCAAGTCCTGGCACTCGGAAGCTTTTGTAATTTTGTCGGATCTTCGCACAAATCTTTCCAAGCATAATCCTCATGATTTTTCTCCTTCGCCTTCTGGCTTTCCTTGGCCCTCTCCTCTGCCCTCTTCTTCTATCTGAAATCTACCACCTCAAGATGCTTAAGGTGTTCAACAACAAACTTTGGCTTAACAATAAACGTGTCAGAAAATGCTGCTACACTTTCTGAATCTGATAAAACTAGCCTGCCACTGCCACGCTCCTTCTTCAACTGAACTCTGGGCTACCAATCATCTGGATTATGGCCCTCCCTTGGAGTGTTGTTGTACGGTAGGTAATGGTACTCCGGAAGACAGGAATGGTCAGGAAAAGGCTTCGGACATCTATCTATGAGTGGTCCAGTCCATTCTTTACAAAAAGAACTATTGGTGCCTACCTTTTCTCTACAAGAAAACTTTAAAAACTCCCTGTAGTTCTCCCCTTCCTCGTAATGTTCAGTTCTGAACTTCTCAATCTTGGAAAAGTAGTTGTTACCAGGGACAGACTCTTTTTTCGCTCCAGTGTTGTGGAACTGTACCAGGTATGATGTGTTGTGACATCTATTGATATCGTTTGTCTTATGATTCCGTTTTGAAATGCTGTGAACTGCATTTGAACTGCATTCGACCAAACGAATACAGCATTTAATAAGCGATTACAACACAGTGCACTCAATAACATCTATATAAAACGTCGTCCTTCTTTTCTGGTAGGTTACTAGTTCCTCCCCTGCTGAAGATGCAGACATCTCAAAGGGACTTCGGAAAACAAGTATTGGCTATATTGTAAATCCAAAAGGAAAGAGAACGCAATACTACATGAACATTTTCAAAGAGGCTCATTTCAAAATGTGAAAGAATGGCGAAAGTGACGAGTCGTTTAAGAATAGGTTCACCACTGAACGATCCCGTCGATACGATATTTTACAATCAAAAGAGGTTATCTTTCTAAGTGCGGATGGGTGTTCGAAAAGAGCAAGTGAGTTTTCCAAACCAGGATATCATTTGAAGCCCAGTGATGGAAGAAGATTGAACTTCTACATCAAAGAGCACAGAAGCATGTTTGACAAGTTGGATGGCATGGTGAAACATTTGAAAGAACATGATTCCACACTCTTCCAGCCTAATGGGCTTACCTTGAAGCAAGGAGAAGAATTTGCTCACGATTTTAATGTGGAGCAAATCAAGTGCAAGCAGGATATGGAAATGCTAGAAGAAAACAAGAAAAGTTTCCACACTATATATAAGGGCATACATAAAGAACATATAAGCAAGAGGCGAAGAAAGAAAGAAAACCGAAGAAAATCAAATGAAAGGAAGAAGAAGCGGGATGCAAACAACGTCCCACGAGTGTATGGCATCTGTGTTGGAAACCCGCTAGGTAATGATCTTGCGGAATGTTTTGTGTATCCTCCTTCCCTAGCCATCCCTGAAGAGTGCGTCAACGTCGAAGATGTTGCAGAATTACTGAATAGACGAGATGCACCACATATTGCACCGATGTTGCAATCAAACCACTTCAGCAATGCGGCAGGAAGCAGAATAATCACAAACCTCAAGCCTGACGTGAGAGGTGTGTACTGCTTTTCTGTCCCCTGAAGAGTATGCTCTGCCTGAAAGGAACGAAAGCGACTCCCACAGCGCTAGCAGCACAAGCGACGAGGAAGAGCTTGAAGAAGATTAGCAGAGAGAAGCAATGTAGTAACAGTAACTTTATTCATTCAAGATAGTTTACAGGCCTTTATAGCAGCTTGCAGGTAGCTTAGGCTATTCTGGTCGAGCTACCACTAAAAATACAGAAATGAAAATTAAGTAACTAAATAGAAAGAAAACTTTGTTGATTTATTAAAGTTCCCTAGCTTTAAAATTGTAGTCTGTAGCCGTGGAAACGTTATTAAAAGCAGAAGGAACTTCGTTAATAGATATTTAAATCTAATTTGTGTATTTCGGTAGGGATATATTTTTTTAAAATAGTACAACATATCCCATCTTTAAGTATTACAAAAATATTTCACGTGACCCCCCCTTTTCCCTTATTTTTTTTAGATGGCCCCCCCTTTAAGGCCATTTTTTTTACGTGACCCCCCCCCAAATCCCACCAGCCCCCCCTACCTCGTAAAAAATGAACGGTCCCTAACAGTGACGAAAATGAAATTTCTCTTTACATCATTACTGCTTGTCCAAACATACAAGTGATGAGAATAAAGGAAGTGATCACCAAGGATGAGATGTCTTGATATTTGGACAAATTCTCCTTAATAGTTCCATAACAAATGTATGGAGAACAGTAAGGAGAATATGCAATTTCATATCAGGGATTGCCCTTTGCAGTGGTATCGATGGCTTTTTTTTTGTCTGAGCCGAAATACAAAATTTACAAATAATACTAGGTGGCCTATTCAGCTTTCCATTGAATGATGACTTAAGATAAAAAAAATCGAGTCCCTGACTAGAGTAGAACCTATTCCCTTTTGCATACCAATTGGATGCCCTAACCAACGACCTACGAGGAGAACTGTGGCAAACAGAATTCCATTCACTTTTAACATAACTG
Organism: Siderastrea radians; assembly: GCA_964017195.1. NCBI lineage: Eukaryota > Metazoa > Cnidaria > Anthozoa > Scleractinia > Rhizangiidae > Siderastrea > Siderastrea radians. The sequence goes on from OZ024890.1 coordinate 18,175,522, forward strand.
TGCTTTACATACATCTTTAAAACTAAAGCTTCTTACCTCTTGTGCTATGCCAAGCAGTAGTCTGTCGTAAGCGAACTCGCTCCACCAAGAAGAGTCTTTCAAGTCCTAAACAAAACAAGTGTAAAGTTAACCTCCTAGGGACTGCATGTGTATCGTTCAAGTTTACTTTATTTTAGCAACCGCTGGCGCGGCTGAGTCTCTCATAAGCGAAATACATATACACAACCTTTGGTTGTATTAAACCTGAGATTTACGGAGTAGCCAAAAGACAGGTACTATCTCCGACCACTTTTATCAGGAAAGGTGTTGCCATAGGGTGGGTGGTCATTAAGAAAGAATGAGCTGCAATCAGTTTAAGCCGTCAAACACCGTACAGTGTTAAGAAACGCCTCTCCGACAAGCACTTTAAATTGACTACCTTTCCTGATGATGAAAAAAAGAAACAAACATCGACGCCTGGGGTGGCCATTTACAAGAGATTCAACTGTATGTGTTCTCGTTAGTTACACGCATGCAGAAGAAAGAGAATCCCCTGTCTGCATCAATTCCTCCTACTCCCCCGGGATATATTTTCTGTCGCTCATTAAAAGCTGGAGGCTATGAATGACGTTTTCCCTAAGGAAGGGTTTTAAATAAAACCGAAACATTGGCACAATTTAGTTTCCAGTTTTGAGTTTACCTTTCAAGGAATCTCTGGAACTAAATAACTTCACAGAACGTATAACGTTGAACTAACGTTTCAATATATTTGTTTCATTATCAGAAATTTGGATTCGGCAGCTATCAAAATTAAAAAAAAAAGATAAAATATATATATAAAAAAAGGAACCGGTAAGTGGGGGCACTCTTACCTTGTACCGTTTAGAGCCAAGCAGTAGCCAGTCGGGCGGCGCAAAGTTGACAGCTTCTGAGACAGAATAACCACAGCTAATGCTACTGTGGTATGCCTGCAAACAAGATGAACAATGCGTTACAACAAAAGGGTGAGCACGGCTAATGCTATTCTGTGGTATGCCTGCAAACAAACCTTAGAGTGCATTACAGCTAGAGAGCAAGCCAGCTTGGAGCTGATGCTACTGTGGTGTGCGCATAATAATTTGCAATGAACTACAACAACAGGGCTGGGAAAAGTTATAGCACAACGGACCATCAGCGTCTAATGTCTTAAAATTACCGTCCGTGAGTCAACGTTCAAAAAGGAATTTAATGGCGGTCACAGCCCTCTTGGTACTTCATTGTCCCTCACTATTAGAAAAGACGTTTTCCGTATTTCGCTTTATCTGGATGCTGATGTTTCCTGCCTAAAGCGAGACACGTAAGTATTTTTAAAATCTAAACCACGAAAAGCAGCCCTTCTTACTTCAGGAAAGACAATCACAAACTGTCCCTGCTTCTGCACAACTCTTGTAACTGTCACACCGCTGTCGGTCAGGCTGCTGGGAGAGACCTGTGAACAGTAAAGGAATATCAAAAGCTTATGGAGGTGCGATTAGGGTTAATGTCTGCGACCAGGGTTCGCCGGGATCGGCGCGTCTTATGCGATCGGCGAAGGCACGAGTTACGATTCGTTGAATAGAATGTTAACTCACGGATTTTCAGCTCGCAGAGGGCACTCACGCGAACCTAAACAACCGAGCCTGCTCGTGGGCTAGTCGGACTTTCGAACTGTAAGAGTCTCTGTCATAAGGTTGTTTCCTTAGGCACACTTTGCTCCATATTTTCTTACCCCACCTAGGAGGGTTAACGGGGAGAAACGTTACGAAAACCTAAAAGAAATGCTGCATGTAGCCTTACGATGGACTAGCATCCCATCCAGGGGGAGAAATGGTACTCATAGTCACTTTATGCTAGGTAGCATCCCATCCTGGAGGAGTAGTAATACTCCTAGTCACTTTATGCTGGGTATCCTGTGATGGACGAGCATTCCATCCAAGGAGGAGTAGTAATACTCCTAGTCACTTTATGCTGGGTATCCTGTGATGGACGAGCATCCCATCTAGGGGGGGAGTAGTAATACTCCTAGTCACTTTATGCTGGATATCCTGTGATGGACTAGCAGCCCATCCAGGGGAAGTAGTAATACTCCTAGTCACATTATGCTGGGTGTCCTGTGATGGACTAGCATCCCATCCTACAGAAACCGGGTGAAGTGCTGGGGCGCCTGTGACTCGAGTACGACTATACTTCATCACAAAACTTGCATTACGCGAACTAAACATGACGGGATTCGTTAATCAATGGGCGCATTATCTCCTGTTTCTTTTTAAACTAATGCTGGATGCAAAATTGCTGAAATTAATTTACCATCTTTCTTTCAAGCGATGTTTCCGCAGCTTCGTCGTCCTCTTGTTCAAAAAGAGAAGCAAGTTTTTTCCTCTCCCCAACAGGAACGCTATACCTAAGATTCATTCGAGACAACAATCAGTGAAATTAGATGTGGTCACATTCTGCGCGTTGCGCTGTTAATGCATAATAAAGGTGCCCGAATGAAATACCAATGAAAACTAAACCTTGGCTTTTCTCACCAGATTTTCTCGGCGCCGCTATGAAGATAGTCAACTGTGTACAGAGCTAGAGGATGCGCCTGCCACGACTTCACAGAGAACAACATGTCAAACTGAAGCCAGGGAATCGTTATATCTGAAACAAACGTAGTGTAACACTTGTGAGATGTGGTTAGAATGACAAAGTCACAAGTACCCCACATGCGTTCTCTGGTGAGCTGGAGCCAGTGCGCACAAGGGCCGCGTTGGTAGCGGGCATTGCTCCTCTTAACCCTTTCACTTCCAGAGTCAGTTATGGAGACACTAAGGTGATTCTAACTTCTGAGTCTGTGGATGAAATCCTATGGTGTGACCATTCAAATAAAACCTCGTCAGTAGTACTTTCACATGGAACTATTTATATTTAAGTTTTTAACAAAATTAAACGTGAGATTTGTCTTGAATTTTGATTTTAGGCACTCTTGGGAGTGAAAGGGTTAAGGGATGACGCACGCTGCCAACACGGCAAAGGTGCCTATTGGCTGCAGGTTATCAGAGCACGCATCTGTTGTAGTTGTGACTCCGCAACAAACAGGTAAAAGGAGCTACGTCACGGTACTTTCATTCATTTTTCAGATCTGACAAAATTACTTTCACATTGAACGAAACCACAAAATAATAGTTTCCTAAGGTAGAAGAACACCAAAGAAGTGATAATAAACCAAAACTAAATAAGGATGGTTACGACTGAGGGAGATTAAGACGGACTACGAATAACAAACTTGAAAAAATTTGCCAATTTTTTCAAGATGCGTTATCCGTGACGTAGCTCCTTTAGGAAATGAATGTAAAGCAATGAAATGTTCTCTCATAATTTTTCTCACCTTGAACATGTCCCAGATGTTTCAAAACTGAACCGGGTAAATGAGGAAGAACATTCAAATTCCATCCAAGCCTACAAAATAAACACCGTCATAATTATGATCATTACAACAAGAATCCAAGAGAAAAATGTAGACTGTATTAATGACTCACTTTGAATACGGATCTCCTTTATCAGTCGGAAAACAGCTGTGTTCCTGGTTTGTATCCACAATTCCTCGGTGTACAGACACAAAGCTTTCACGGTCATGAACAATCTTCCAGAATTCCCTCTGTGAATTTAGAGCAAAGGTCCGAGAGTCACGAACTTCGTCACTTTTAGATAAGCAGCCTTTTTACGTCGCTACTTTCGGGAGGTCGTTACCTTTCGGAGATTAGGTGATGTTGGGTAGCAAAAGCCTAGGGATCTCCTGAGATGTATTGTTGGGAAACGATAACCTATTGATTTAACATTTATCTTAATTTAAAAGAACTTCGTGAATCCAGCTCCTGAACAGAATATGGGTTCGTTCATCTGTGAAAAATAAAACATATACGTCCTATATTTATTGATAGGCAATTTTCTTTTTCTTCTTCGAAAAATTCAGCGTTGGAAATTTTACAATTGGGACTACGATGGACGCTAACATGAAGTGCTCACAAACTTATTAATAAACATCACTGGCTTTTCGACGATAAGTTTTTGCCCTGGCCCTGGATTGAGAAGAGATTTGGCTGGTTATTTCATTGGTAAAGCGAAGCAGCTTTTAGCGCGAAATAAACACTTACCTCAACGTCGTTTGCTGAAGGAGGGTTCTTGAAGAAATGTGCATGTACGTTACGAGCAAGTCTTTGAAATGGCACCAAGGACAGGTTGCGCCCCTAAAATAACAGAGTACTCAGTATTACCTACATATGCTTTGCCCTACATCAAGAAGAGTAGACGAGAAAACCGGAGTTTCACAACTATCGCAAAATGCCATCCATAAAGCTCCTACCTTGACAGACCAGGAATCTGTGTCTTGTTCTACAAGGAAAGCAGTTAAGAAGCGCATGTGAATACTTAACAATTAGATTATGAGCTCGAGATTTCTATCGCGTGATAGTTGATGAGGCCGAAGGCCGAATCAACTATCACGCATAGAAATCGAGAGCGAATAATCTAATTGTTTTAGTATTAATCTCGATTAATATTCCACTAAAGTGAAAAGTTTTACATCATTGCACTGTTGTTTTGAAGTATAAGACTGTGCCTGCCACTCACCTTGTCGCTACTCACTATCTATCACGGAATAGATAGCGAGTAGGGTAGCCAATCAGATTGCAGCATTTATGATAGAACGCTAGTAGATTTATACGAAACACAGATAGAAAACTTCTTTAACCCTTTAAGCCCTAACAGTGACGACGATGAAAATTCTCTTTACATTACCGCTACTTTTTCAAACATTCAAGCGAGGAGAATTAAGGAATTGATCACTAAAGGATAAGATGTCCTGATATTTAGACAAATTCTCCTTACTAGTTACATAAGAAATGTATGAAGAACAGTAAGGAGAATATGCATTTTTAAAGGCTGAAATCGGTTGACCACTTTTTGGATGCCCCTGAGCCGGAAAAGGAGTTTAACTTCTCGTGAAGGAAATCCCTTAAGACAGCTGCAGCTAAATCACATAGAACTAAGGATTTCATTAAAGAGATCCTGAATACGACCATTCAGTCATCTACCTGATAGAGAGCTCTTCCTGAAATGAGTGGAATGGTCTTCGCACTGGGTATCCAGTTTAAGAAACTACTTTTCTTTCAACTTGGAAAAAAATTCAAGGCTAGAACGGGAATCGAACCTATGACCTCCGCGATACCAGTGCGCTGCTCTACTAAACTATACAGCACCTTTTAGGGGAGTTGTTTTTTAAGTATTTTATGCAGCTGAGGATTTAAAAGGTTTCAGTGGCCGTTAATACAGTATCTCTTTCTAGCCCAGCAGAGTGAATGACGTATCATAGTTACCCTTGCTTTCTCTTTCTGATTGAACCAGCCGTAAAAGTTCATCTTTTTCCTCCTAAAAAAGAAACAGTCAAGGACAATTTCAGTTGTCACCAATTCTAGAAATTTGCCTCGTGGGAGAATAAATATTCAAACCAAAGAGTTTACCTGTGGTAGAAGGTCGTATGAGAGTAAATATTTGCAGTAGATGTCCTGAAGCTTTCCTATACGGTCTTGTGCCTGAAAGAGCGCGAAAAACACGAAGTTCTCGAGACAGCAAGGACAAAAATTTAGCAACAATTATGGTCGTCAAAATGTAAACCAAGGTACATCGTTTTCAAAATCATAACGCGATGCTTAGTTTGCTTTTGTTACGGTTCGAATTTTGACCAACTAGAAACTGAAAGCTTCGAACAATAGATTTGCCATGTTAGTAAGCAACAACACTGACAGCAAAAACCGCAGGCTCAGCGGGAGCTGAGTTCACTGCTTCAGGTTTGGGAAATTCTAACATTCCCAGATAAGCTAAAAACAGCTGATTACCGGAGTGAAAACTTGCACTAGGCCTTAGAAGACAATCGTTCCAACAGAAAAGAAAGAAGGAAATCAAAGAAATGGCATCTTATAGAGGTTCTCACTTCAAACGAATGTAGTATACAAAATTAATGTAAGATCACAAAGCCAGGCTTACTGGAGTAAGAAGACTGCTTGTTTGCAAAATTATGCTACTGAAGCCGAACTTACCGCTCGAGGTATTCTCAATAAGTCAGCGACTTTTGTCCACTTTTTGCTATCAATAACCTGTGAAAGTGAAAGAATAGCTGGCTATCTTATGTTTTATAAGCTTACAAAATTACAATTCACACTTCCTTAGAAGAACAACTTTCCATGCACCACTCTCCCTCTTTGATTATAAGATTAACACCTGCTTGATTAAAATATAAACAAGCAATAAAGTTGAAGACGAAGTTTAAGGGGCGTACCTTTTGAAGTCCGCCAAATTGTTTCACCACTCTGGAAAACTGAGGTAGATCCAGTTCATATCCGCCAATCTGCAAGATGAACATAAATTAAAAGACCTTGAAAGGTTGAGTTCGGGTAAATCAAACTTAACCTTTAAAGCAAGCTATCTCGTGTTTCGCTTTATGCAGCTCATAATTTGTAGTCCGTCTTTGGCCACGTATGGCTAGGATGGAAATGGATTTCAACTTGAAAATGTTGAGTTCTGCGGTTGTGCCTTGCAAAAAAATCGCTCAAAACTTATGATGATTTGCTCTCCTTGCTAAAATGCACTCGAAATCTTCCTCTTGGTGTTCTTGCGTGTGAGCAAAGGTACTTAATCATAACTTTAAGCCCTGATATGAAATCACATATTCTCCTTACTGCTCTCCATACATTTCATATGGAACTAGTAAGGAGAATTTGTCCAAATATCAAGATGATCCCAAATATCATGATGTGACGAGAAATTTCATTTTCGTCACTGTCAGGGCTTAAAGTGTTAACCAATCTGTTAGGCCTTAAAGGGTTAACCAATCTTTGCTTAACACCAAACATCAGCTATCAATTGACTATATGAAGTACTACCTCTTCAGATCTTTCAGTGTACAAGACATGTTTTATCTTTGGAGTTTTCTTGTCTCACATTCCGTTGTTACGGACTCGTTATTGCAGACATCAAATTGCGGAGCTTAGCATTTCCAATACAATGGACATTGACTGTAACGGCTAGTCATTTTCTGTGCTGGTCGGCCGTGATCACGGTACGTTACCTGAGGCATGGGCACGAGAGAGATAGACTGCTGATCAAGATGCTTCTTGATGCATGCCAATTCCTCCTCCACAGGACCCCACCTGGGAAAATTTTGACAAAAGCAAATGGTGGAGTAATGGAGAAGCTTAGACGTACATATATGAGCCCTTGCTTTCAGAACAGATAGTTAAGTGGTGCTAAGAGGGCGAGCAGTGCGAGCAACAAGGGTGGTCTAAGGATTTTGTTACTTTTGTCCGCGAGTTCAAATCTGCCTAAGAAATTAAATTATTTCTAGAAACTATTCCATAAAAGTATCATTGTTATACTGGAATACACAAGGAAACGAATGCGCAGCAATGTTCGCCTCTCTATTACTGTCTCATCGTGTAGGCCGTCACGCCCGAAATTTCCCTGCGGAAAACTGAACTGAAGGACAAACAGTACCAGAAAGGCACTGCTCAGCGGTTTTCACTTGAATGACCGCATCTTGACCTTAGAACCAGACTGCACGCCTTAAGGGTTGACCGCCGGAGTGAAACCTTGGTTATCAGAGACTCGCCTCAACAATGAGCGTTACTGCCTCCTCGGACGTCGCACAGGACAAGAGTACTGTACTAGAGGTGAACTCACCTGTCTTGAAGTCTGTGTATCAGTTGGCGCTCACTGTTGAACCTCACATTGTCGGAAATCTGAAACTCGGGCTAAAAAAGTAAACATTGTCAGTGAAGCGCGTGACAAACTGAAAATCGCTGTAAATCATGGTGCATTACAAGAAGGAGACTAGAACTGCCCACTTTCAGATAGCGTCTTTTTAACATTAGCATGCACATGTTACATGAATTCACGTTTCACGACGTTCTACGAGGTGCGAGAAAATTTTTACGATACTGAATTTTCGCGAAAGTGGGGAATTTGTCAAAACTTTCCTCCAATAAAGACGGCAAACTTTCGCAATTTCAAAAAAATCGCGAAAATTTGATGTCGCGAAATTTCCTGTCACCAGGTAGTTTCACCCGGCAGGCCCGTGTTAACTGTTCCTATGTCGAACTATAAATTCTTAATTCACTCAAGAATGACGGAAGACTGTGTTCAAGTCTAAAATACACCCTACAAGAAATGTAAAACAAACGTAAAAACAAACCTTCCATGACTCGGGAGGAACAATGACACAAACACCGAACTTCTCGGTTTCATGGCGTATCATCTTAATGTAAGCAGCTGGGTCTTTGAATTCCTCTTCACTGGGATGAAATATGGGAGGATCGTTCGTCTTATCCAAAGAAGGACAAATCGTGTGCTTCTGTTTGGAACCTAGAGTCTTCTTGCCTACAATCTTCGGAGTATTACAAGACGTCTTAAGGTCAATGATATTGCCAGCAACGACTAAATCCGAACCGCTTTTCTTTCCTTTTAAACTGGGTGAATTTGAAGACGGTGGATTTGCATGAAGTTCATCACGGCGAAATAATGGGCTTGGGTTGTCCCTGTTCAAACTAGGTGAATTTGAAGAACGAGGCTTGGCTGGAACCTCAATACGACGGAGCAACGGGGGAGTACTGCAATCGTTTACGTAAGATTTTCGCATTAAGTGCTCTCTTGCTGACGTTTCAGCCAGAGTTGATTCGTTGGAAAACACATTTGTCCCCGAATCGGGCCGCGAAATGCCTTCGTGGAAAGCCGTAGGCAAATGATACGTTCTGGAATTTTCATGTCCGCCTACACGAGGCTCACTTTGCCTATTAAGTGACTCTCCTTGGTTAAGATTTGCGCATTCTATAACAGAAATATGCCGCTGATCACAAGATTGGATTGGAGCCAAGGAGTAACCTTCCAACGTTGGCGTGCTTGAATTTGAACGTGATCCTTCAGAATGAGGCAAGTTTACAGAGAAAGTGTACGGTTTGGGAGGAGAATTCCGCCAGGCAATGGATTGTTCAGAATAGGGTGATTCTAAATGAGACCACGTGGGAGGAAAGCTGTCAAACGTGTTTTCTGTATGCCGAACATTCGATCGTATAGCCATCGGTTGTTCTCCCGTAGACGAGGAACCCGGAAACGGGACACTAACACGAGACAGACATGAAGAGTTAACCGGTTCGTCCGAGAGTCTGCTGAGCAAGTCCGATCTTGGAGAAGGTATTCTATTAGATCTTGACGAGGAATCACCAACTTGTCTACTCGAGTTTTCGTGTGGTCGGTGAATAAACGATGATGGATAAGAATCCGTGTATTGGCTCTGTATAGAGGGTGGTGCATTCCTTACAAAAGGCTGCCTTTCATCCAATCGGTTAGAGTTTGCGACTGATTCAAAACGCTTTGAGCTGACCTCCCCACGGTTTGGAATCACAGTAACACCATTCTTGGACGGCATTACCAAAGAGCTCACTTGCAAAGGTCGAGGTTCTTTTTCTGGCGGCAGAAAAGTTTGCCGGTTGGAGAAGACGTAAGTGCTCTTATGTTTACTCGGGACAAACACCGGAGAGAGCCTTCTAGCAGACAAGGGAACTTCAGCAATTGGGATAGGTCTAACATAATTTTGTTCTTGAAACGCTTGGGGGCTTCCACGTGGAGAAAACGCCAATGGAGAAGACCGCAGCTGATTAGAATCACCAGATGTTGACATATCGTTGTTTAGTGATGTCACCCTATGGTTTGCTTCCGGGTGGACTGGTGTGGTTATTGTGTGCCTTACAAGTCTGGGTGGTTGAGGCCGGAAGTTCGATGAAAGACGACTACAGGAGGCATCAAATCGGCTACCGGAAGTTTGAAGACGAGCGCCGGAAGCATTAAACTGATTACCGAAAGATTCAGGTTGCCTACCGTAAGGTTCAAATCGACCAACAGATGATTCAGCTCGACTACTAGAAGTTTCAAATTGACCTCCGGAAGCTTTAGACTGACTACCAGAAATTTCACATCGACTACCGGAAGTTTCAGATAGACCACCGGAAGTTTTAAGAAGACTACTGGAGGATTCAAGTCGACCAAGCTGTCTTTGAATGCCTGTGTCTGCAGGAATAGGAACGCGTTGAAGCTGAGGTGGGCTGCTCCTAGTGTTCATAGGGCGTAATCTTCCAGAGGCGTTCACCAGCTCTTCAAAGCACACAGCATCCTGAGTCGCTGAAGAATGCCTCCTCAACAGTGGCATTTCTTTGTTTCTCCACCGGCATACACCTCCTTCAGCCTCAGTCTCCGTCTGCGAGATTTTGGTCAAGTCGGAAAGAGAACTGCTTGATCTACTACTGGTTGCTACAGCAACAGGGGCAGCTACTTTCACTTCGTTTTTACTCGGAGACCACGAAGAAAGAGGACGAAACTCTGAAGAATTAGTTTGCGTTGGAGGCAGCTCTCTCGAGTTGCTCTTCGCAGAGTCTTTATCCTCTTCTGAGTTTTCAAGATCTATAACAATAGCAGGAAATCTCTTCAATGGCGGCGGTCCATTATTACGATCGATTGATAGCCTCTGCTGCTCTGAACGTTCATCGCTTTCTTGTTCACGTGTAGGCGACGTTGAAGGGAAGCGCTGCAGGGTTGGAGGCCCGTGAAGGTGGGTTACTCTCTGAGCAGCCGCAGGGATGTACAGTAAAGGAGGTGGAGGTGGGGAACATGAAGACGATTCCGCCGGATGTAACGGCGGCGGGGGAGGAGGAATAGCGCTATCCCCTGTGTTACTAATACCCGTGGGGGAAAACGAAGTCCTGTTGGTTGAAGCTCCCGTCAGAGAAGGTTTCACAGCGAAGGGTTTTGGAATGGGCCTGGGAAGCTGCTTGTCCTTTGCTCTGTAGCTTGTCCAGTTTGTCGGGCGAGAAGACACTCGGAAGGCGAGCGGAGGTGTAACAGACTTGGTTGATTCCCTTGGGTCCTACAAAAAAGTACATAATATTAAAATTGGTTAAAAAGTTTGCATACCCCCAAGTCTCAATTTTTACTACTCATAGAGCGATTACACAACTTAATCCAAGGCTGAAAATGCAATTTATAAAATAAGTCCCCTGACAAATATTTGGAATTATTTGTGTCGGTCATCACCACGTGCGACAAAGGAACGTCATCGGCACTTGCTACGAAAGGTAACCTCAAAAAAGAAAATGCACAAGAAGAAAAGACGAACTTCGTAAAGGAGCATGCAGTTCAAGTTATCTATAACTGCTAATCACAATAAAAAAAATCACTTGTTTTTTTTTCTTCATAACTTCCACAAAACACTGATCTCAAGATTATTTAGCTACTAAAAGTTGAGAATTCTCGGAACGATTTTCACGTCCGCTTTTAATTTTTCAGGCACCATGACACTTAAGACTCTTCTTAAAACAACTTCAACTTCAACTGATACAACGTACATATTTCTCAAACCTTCCCTCTACCAGGTTTACGTACGAATAATTAACAATGGCTGCATTAAAAAAGGAATTCATTAAAATTAATTCCCTTGGGAATTGATTATAAATCACTGGAAGATTTTATGAGAATCCACTTCGTACTCTTAGAATTAATTAGCGTATCAACATCATTTCTGTTGGCGCCAGGGACGCAGAGGGCGCGAATTAGCATATAATGTCTTGGTGATTTTATTCTTTTATCATTTTGCAGTTCTTTTAGGTCTTGTTAGGCTGCATACAAATCACCTTGAATATTATTGAAAACAATGCTGCTGCTAGCACTTTTAAACTCTCTTTTCGGTGTCTTATACGCCGTATACCGCACGGCATAAAATTTTGCGCATTTTAATGTTTGAGTTTTCAACGGATTTTTTTAAAACTGAAAGTCCACTCTTTAGTTTGTGATTTGATTGGCCAGTTCTGCTATGATATGAAAGACCGGAAAAAGATACGTCTCATCTGTTAACCCGAACGTTTTTATATATCAAAATTCCCAATCGAAGATACTTTTGGTCTGAACAATGTGACATAATGTTTCCAAACATTTTGACGAGACGTTATTTTACAGTTTCATGTATATATTTCACTCTTTTTTCCAGATTTTTTCCAGATGTTAAAATGTTTAGTCATTTCAATATTTTGAAATAACACTGTTAAATTAATTTCCTCAAACGCAAGCTCAATATCATGTTAAGTACATGTAACGGACGCAATACACTGCACAAATAAATGTGTTTAATGAATATTAAAAATCGTACAAGTCATTTGAAACACAATTGACTGCAATGCAAGCAAACAGAAGCTTATTAGCATATAGTTTGGGTTACACAGATACGCTTCTGTTTACTATTCTAATCATAAATAGGAAAATATTATAATTTAATGCATCAGTAAAAGAAAGCTTGATGTCATGGACATAAAAAAGAGCAAATGGAAGCAAAATATATTCCTTTGAAAATAATGATTGCTGAGCAAGTATGATAAATGCCATATCAGCCTAGCAGAACCACAGCCATACAGTTGAAGGCAAAAATAATAATTATCTATGCTATGTACTTTCCTAAAAGCCCTTCAAAAATACAGCCAGCAATACAGTGAAGCAAAAAAGCTGGTTGCAAACAACAATTAAAAGTATGTACTCTAATGCCTAGAAATATCTTGCAACACTGAATGTAGGTTTAGACTGCTTCTCTTAAATAAATTATAATTAATGGAATAATAAAATAATATTATATTTTATTTTGTGATGAAGATTGAATGTTTAATAGTACACATCTAAGGTTCCCAATAAATGGAAATTAAAACTATGACACTTTCACAATCTACAGAGTGACTCCACTCTACTACAATTTCAATAAAAGGAAAAAATCAACTAGTCTTAAACTGTATTTGTGCAAGGAAGAATGACTGCATGTGTGTTCAACAATAAATTGCCTTGATGTATTAGCAACTTCTTCCAGCTAGTAATACATGAAATATATGGAAACCAGTTTGGAGAATTTGTAAGTTGGTATATAGGAGGTTAAGCTGAGGGAGCACCCAATGCACAGCTGTGTCCTATAACCCTTTAAGCCCCGATATAAAATGGCACATTCTCCTTACTCTTCTCCATACACTTCTTATGGAATCTAGTGAGGAGAATTTGTCTGACTATGAAGACATCTCTTCCCTGGTAACCATTTTCTTTATTCACATCACTTGAATGTTTGAACAAGTAGTGATAATGTAAAGAGAAATTTCATTTTTGTTACTTGTATGGCTTAAAGGGATAACTACACGTAGGTCAACAAATCAGCAGTACTGTCCACATTCAACTAATATTCACACATCAAGAAAAAATAATCACTCACATCAGCCTCATCACTTGGTAGAAGCTCATCATATTTTTTCTGCTCTTTCCCACTGCCGGCTAGTCCCTTGGGACCATCTGCATACATTCTGACCACTCCACTCTCCCAAGAAGGCCCTTCGCCCATGGCTGGACTATCCACAGATGGGACAGGAGAGTCAGAAAATGACTTCTGAATGGTACTTGAGAGGTTTGATGAGTTTGACATTGATGACTGAGACTGGGTAGGGGAGGGTGGTGAAGAATTGTTCTCTTCCTCGTCTGACAAGGGTGACATTGGCAGACAAGGATTGTTAAAAATCTCAAGCTCTTTGGGCAGGACAGGATTATCTGCAAAAAATTAATAGAACATTTAATGAGAATGAATACATGAAAATAATCATGTATGTGTGAACTGCTTAATTCCTCTGCAGTTCACATAATTATATGATTATTTTCATATATTCATTCTCATTTGTTACATCATCTGTGTGATTGTTAAATGAATTCACAAATGACCAGCTCCCAGTTCCAATTAATAGCTCAGCTGGTTAGAGCACTGCACCAGTGTCACAGAGGTCATGGGTTCCAATCCTGTTAAAACCTGAATTTTTTCAGGTTTTCTTTTATCAAAGTTGCTTATAAAATAAGTTGATATCGCTAACTGCGAAGGTCATCATCATTTCATATTTCATCCGCAGTTCACACATATAAGTATTTCATGTATTCACTCTCGTTCATTTACCACCTATGGGATTAATACGAATTCACAAGTGACCACCTCCCAATTGGCTGTGATAGCTCAGTTGGTTAGAGCACTACACCAGGTCATGGGTTCGAACCCGTACAAGCCTGAATTTTTTAAGGTTGTTCTTTTGTCAACTGCTTCAGTTGATATCTTAAACTGCGGAGGTCATCATCATTTCTTAGAACATTTAACACTAGTTAACATTAATTATTAAATTCACAATCTCGGTTATTGTGTTTCTAGCTTTCTGATTGGTTCACAGCCACAGACAGGCTATTAATAAATAACCCGGCTTTTCACCTTATAAGGAAATTGGATGCCGTGTCAAGCACCCCAGAATATAGCTTTAATGTTCAGCTAGGGGGCGAAGGGGGCATGGTCGTGTAGTGGTTCTAAGTGTGTTGGACTTCAGATCTGAAGGTCGGTGGTTTGATTCCCAGTCCCTGCCATCGTGCTGTTTCCTTCGACAAGACTTTTACCCCACATTGTCTCTCTTCACCCAGGTGTATAAATGGGTATCGGCACAAGGGCTCTTGGCACCGGCGATATACTGCTGGGGTAGCCCTGCAATAGACTAGCATCCCATCCAGGGGAGAGTTGCAATACTTTCAGTAGGTTTGTGCTACAGAAACTGGGCTAAGCTTTGGCATGTGTGAGCCTCATGGCTTCTGTGCGACCACCTTTTTCAGATTACCAAAATTGATAATTTAATAATATTAAAAACAATTATTCCACTTGTGTTTGTTGAATGTGGGGTGATTATAACCAACTAGGTACGTTATTTATCACCTCATATCCAACGAATGTCCTGAAATAATTGTTAATTTAATATATGCAAGGTAAGAGATAGTATTCTTGACTGAAGAAATAGCCTGTGGTGGGACAGAAAGTGACCACCTTAAATTTTCTTGGCAAAAATTTGGCATGACATGTCATTATTCATGGCACCTGATGTTTCCATGGTAACCAGATTTTGACAAGGATTTTTTCGAACTTTTGATTAATTTGTATTTTGATGAAAGTTCTTTGTTCTACATTTTATATTTTTACATAAGTTCAACGTTCCTTTTTGTTTATTACTTCTGAGACGGAGCTGTTAAAAGTCATGAAAATCAATGTCATTCCCAAGTCATCATCACCTCATTTTGAGGATTTTAATGGCAACAGTAATGTTTTGGATGTACACAATGTACACCCACCAACTTACTTTGAATGCTCTTGATGTTTAAGAGATGGTGGTGGGGATGGGAGGAGGGCAGAACGGGCCCCAACCCAGGTTTAGGAGCTCCAACAAACTCAGGCTAAATAGGCTAACTTGGCTACAGACTTGATAAAATGCTCCGCTGCCATCATTAGAATTCCATGGGCAAAATATTCAGCGTAGTCCCAGGGCATCCGCTAGTAGATATACGTTAGCTACTTACTTCTTAAACAAAGGAAGGTCAAGAAATCCTCCGTCTTGGCTCTTGTGCAAGCACTTGATAACAAATTTCTTTCTTCCTGAAGTCTTATGCTGGAAACAAATTTATGTATAATAATAAATAACTGTACATTTTACACGCCATAATAAACTTCTAAATTATGTTGCAAAAACTCCTGGTAGACCTCCACTTTTAATAGTTGGAGTAAATCACACTTTAGAAAATATATTTACACAATACAAAGCACAGGTATGTAACTTCCTGTGGGTTGTGATTAGGGCTATTAATCATGTTTATGGGCCTTGCCCATGGAACTTGCCTCCAGCTTGACAAATGTGTAGTGTTTTTTGACCGTTTTTTTTCCGTGGAGTTTTTGGTCGAGCTCAATGTTACCTCGACTAGTTGTGCTGCATTGCGTTTTGTTGTCTGCTTGCATTGTGTTGTGTTGTGTTGTTATGTGTTGTGATCTGTCTCTTACTTGTTACTCTAGTTTGTTGGCTTAAAATTTCTCAGGTTTCCTGTAAGTTCCTTCGTTGCACGACTCGACGCAACAATTAGACGGACGTACAACGCTTCGACCAGTTCGACGACTTAATAAGCAAAACTTCCACTGTGTATTCTTCACAGGCAAACACCGTTTTCTCCGTGGAGGTCTTGTAATCACAACTACTTTTTTATGTACCTTCAGTTGCCCTGGTTAAGTTAGCCAAAATTTCATCTCTTTCACTAACGAGCGCATTTTGGTGACCATTTCATACGCTAAAAGGAATTGCCAACCTTAAAGGGGCTTCTGGGTCGAGCAATGGCGGCGTGAGGACGTTGTTCGCGGCTATCCGCCCATTTCTGAATGCCTTAGTGGCAAATGGCTGAATTTCTCGACCAATTTTTGAACAAGAGAAGACCTAGGCCATCGGCCTCTTCTGACGAAACTGTTAGCTCACCAGAAACCAAAAAATCCAAGCAATCCACCTCTCCAATTCAATCAGGACCGCTGCACGAGGATGAAGTGATGACAGCTTTGAATATGTCGCAAGACCTCGCCGCAACGTTAAAATCAATTCTGGAAAAGTTGGAAAAACTGGACGTGATAGAATCCTCCCTGAAGAAAATCGAATCCAAGCTAGAGAACTTGGAAAGGCGAACAGAAAAATTAGAAGTTTTCCAAGCGACAGCAAAGAAAGACATAGATGATCTGAAATCCAGCCTAAACTTCTCTGGGGAGGATCTCAAGGAGAAAGTAGATGCGTTCCAGAAAGCGGACACTTTGATAACGGATCTCTCAACAAAAGCAAAGACGAACGAAGATATGATAAATGAAATCTACACGAAAAACTTATATTTAGAAGCATACTCCCGGCGAGAAAACATTAAATTTATGAACATACCCGAAGAACCCACGACAGCATCGAACGCCGGAAGCGAAGACACGGAGAAAATTGTCAGAGAGTTCTTGGAACGTGAGCTTGGTTTTGCGGACGCCCACAATGTTGAAATCCAAAGAGTCCACCGTGTTGGAAAAAGTAAAGAGGGAAAACCTCGTCCAATCTTGGCGCGCTTTCTTAGATACAAAGACGTTCAACAAATATTTTCGCTGGGACGTAGACTAAAAGACACTGACTTCCAAATCTTTCAAGACCTCCCAACCGAGATCATCAACAGACGAAAGCGACAAATGGAAACCTTTAAAGAGGCTAAAAAGAGAGGAATTCCCGCTTATTTCAGTAAATCTCAACCAGATAAGTTGTTTGTTAGAGGGAAACTTTGGCCTATAGGAAAACCACTTGGTATCTCTTGATTTTCTTTATATGTTTATGTAAATTTTGCCCTAAGCCACTATTCGGCTACAAGTTCTCTTAAATCATGCTTATATCCGTACTTGAACGCGGCGGATGAGCCGCCGCCAAGATGCAACAGCAGCACTTTTATTACTTTTGCTAGCCCAAATCAAAAGGTCGCATTTAGGATTATTTCTAGCGGCCTCTTTAATCAAATTCGATGTGTGTTTGTGTGTATATGTTAATTTGTCTAGGTGTGCTATTTCTGTGTAACGTCAGAAGTGTTAAGCCTTTGTTGTGTGTAGTAGTTTTAATATTTATTTATCACGATTTCATCACCTTAAATCTATTACCTTTTGTGATGCACTTTACTGGGGGAGAAAATTTGGTCCAAATTATCATTAACTCTACATTTCGAGAACAATAGTCTAAATTTTAAAATGTTGTCCTTAAACGTTCGAGGTATTCGCTCTATGGAAAAAAGGAAGGCTTTATTAATTTGGCTTCAAAAGCAAAATGCAGATGTTATCTTTTTACAAGAAACTTACAGTTCAAAAGAAATCGAAAATAACTGGAGGTGTCAGTGGAAAGGTCCAATGTTTTTCGCACATGGCTCTAATCATAGCTGTGGTGTATTAGTATTGATAAAAGACGGCTTAGAATTTGACATGAAATCCAAACTGGCAGATGATAATGGACGGTATATTTTGCTGGATGTAACCGTACAAGGTTCTAACTATATTATGGGCAACATATATGCACCTAATAAGACAAAAGAGCAATGCTCCTTTTTCGAAGACTTACAACAAAAATTAGATGATTTCGTTACTTGTCAAAATCAAAGAATTATAATTGGGGGAGATTTTAATGTTGTCAATGATCCAGATCTGGATTGCTCCGGAGGAGTCCCTAAGGTGAAAGAGTCATCGAAAATTTTGGATGACATCTGCTTAAATTATGACTTAATTGATATATGGAGAATCCGAAACCCGGAAATCAAGCTTTTCACCTGGAGACAAAAGAAGCCCCTTATCCAGAGGAGATTGGATTTTTGGCTTGTTAGCGATTTTTGTCAAGATGAGGTAGAGGAGACTAGTATTAAAACAGCTATAAGGACTGATCATTCGGCAATAGTTATCTCCTTCAATAGTCTGGACGAACAGATACGTGGTCCGTCATATTGGAAATTTAACTGCAGTCTAACTGAGGATGAAAACTATGTTTCCGCAATTAATGCAAAAATACCAGAATGGCTTCAGGAATTTAATGAAGTGACCGATAAAAGAGTTTTATGGGATCTGATTAAATATCGAGTGCGGCAATTTACTATAAAATATAGCAAAGGAAAAGCTCAAAAGAAAAGGCAAGACTTGGTGGAAATCGAGACATCACTAAAGCAAGCTGAGGAAGCACTCTCAATTGACTCATCTACGTCCAACTTTGAGAATTTAGAATGCTTAAAAATGAAATATGACTCGCACTTTGATTACATTGCCAAAGGAGCAATAATTCGTTCGAGAGCAAATTGGTATGAACAAGGTGAGAAAAGCAACAAATATTTTTTAGGGCTTGAATCTTACAGTGGGAACAAGAGTTGTATGCGAAAGATGCTTACTAATGAAGGCATCCTCACCACAAATCCAAAGAAAATTATGAAGGAAATTGAAAATTTTTACTCGGATTTGTACGCGGCAAACGAAGAGGTGGTAGATGAAAATCATCCATTCTTGCAAAGACCAGAAATTCCTAAACTTACTGATGAAATGAAAAGTGTTTGTGAAGGAAAGCTGTCGGTTAGAGAGTGCTTTGATTGCCTTCAGTCGTTCGAAAATAACAAATCGCCCGGTAACGATGGCCTCACCGTTGAATTTTATAGAACGTTTTGGAATCCCTTAGGAAATTTACTTGTTGATTGTCTTAATTATTCATATGACTTTGGTGAACTTTCAAATACTCAAAAACAGGCCGTCATTAAGTTAATAGAAAAGAAAGGGAAAGACAAACGACACATAAGTAATTGGAGACCTATTTCGTTGATTAACGTTGACACTAAAATTGGCTCAAAGGCAATCGCCACAAGACTTCAGAAGGTATTGCCTAAAATAATACATTTCAATCAAAACGCTTATGTTAAGGGCAGAACGATCCTTGATGCCGTGAGAACAATAGATGACATCTTAGAATATACAGAAAGGAATAAAATCCAAGGATTATTAGTAGCTATAGATTTCCAAAAAGCTTTCGATTCTGTTAATCGTCTCTTCATGGTCAAGGCGCTTTCTATTTTCAACTTTGGCCCGTCTTTGATTCGCTGGATACAAACTTTTTATAAAAACATTCTCAGTACAGTAATGAACAATGGTTTCACAACTGCCCCATTCAAAGTTCTTAAAGGTGTCAGACAAGGTGATCCATTATCTCCATATTTATTCATCATCTGTTTAGAAATCTTAGCTATTAACATTCGTCTTAACAAAGAGATTCAAGGTATACTAGTGGATAACGAGGAGATTAAATTAGAGATTTTTGCTGATGACTTGACAGTTTTTCTGAGAAATTATACCTCTCTCAATGCCTTGTTAGAAACTGTGGATAGTTTCACCTTATGCTCTGGGCTAAAAATCAATCACCAAAAAACAGAGGTAATGTTATTGGGAAACATCAAACAAACGTCGCCGACGCTAACAGTCTCCGCCGACAGAAATATCACTATTAAACGGGCTATCAGGATTTTAGGTGTTCATTTTACGTACAATCAAGCCCTTTGGAAAACGCTGAATTTTGATGAAATTTTGAAATCTATCAGAGAAAAGCTGCAGTTTTGGAATTGGAGAAACCTAACAGTGCTTGGTCGAATACAAATCATAAAAACATTTGTTGTTCCGATCTTCATGTATAGGGCTGGCTTGGTGTACGTACACAAAGACATCATCAAGGAAGCAAACAAAATTTTATTTAATTTTATTTGGAAAGGAAAAGATAAAGTTAAACGCTCAGCCTTGATATGTGATGTGGAAAACGGTGGCTTAAGGGCACCACATTTGGAATCAATCATTAAGACACAGCGAATCATGTGCTGCAAAAAATTTGTTGAGGCGCAGCAAAGTAGCTGGAAATTAATCCTCTCGCATTATTTAAAACAAGTTGGTGGTAAATTAGTCCTAGGTTGTGGATTTGACATTAAGAAACTTCCTATCAAACTGCCTAGATTTTATGAACAGTGTTTACAAATCTTCGCTGAACACTCCGCGGCAACGGAAGCAAACATTCAAAACATTGCAAGAGCGAGTACAATAATATGGAACAACAAACACATTTTAATTGATGGAAAATCAGTGTTTCATTACAGCTTATTTAAGAAAGGAATAGTCACGCTTGAAGATCTTGTAAATGACAAGAATGAAGTAATTGTCAAGCAAAACCTAAGTGAATCAAATTTCACACCTATGGAAGTGTTTTATTTGATGCAAATTTATGACGCCCTACCGACGCATTGGCGAAATTCTTTGATATTTTTTGGGCCCAAAAGTGAGAAAGCTTTTGTTTTAAATGATCATATCAAACTACGTTTAAAGAACGAGCATGTGCGAATCGATAAAGCTATTTCTAAAAATATTTACAAGGAAATACGATCAAAGTATGAGACCGCTCCAACTGCACAAGCGAAGTATAAGGATCAATTCTCAAGTACATGCTTGGAATGGCATGAAATATATGAATTGCCATTTAAGGTTCTTATGGATACAAAATCTCGGGAATTCCAGTATAAAATCTTAAACAAATACTTATCCACGAACTCATTTCTTAACAAAATAGGTGTGACAACTTCACCATTATGCACATTCTGTGAACAAGAGAGCGAATCCCTTGAACATTTATTTATTACATGTCCCTATGCAAAGAGTTTCTGGCTGGACTTCATTAGTTGGTGTAAAAAAATAAATATAGATCTGGAGGAACTTTCAAGCACTAATATACTTTTTGGAATATGGCAAGGGAAGGAAGACTTTCTACTAATCAATCATCTTATAATCTTAGCAAAGCAACACATCTATGAATGTCGCATGAAACGTGTCCATCCATCTTACAGAATCTTTACAAATAAGGTTGAATACGTTTATCGATTAGAGTCACAAATAGGGAAATTAAATAACAAGGAGTCCAGTCACAAACGTAAATGGAAAAAGTATACAGATTAAATGTTTTAAATAGGACTTAGCTTTCCCTCAGTAGCAAGTTGTAATCATGTAAATAGATATTTGTAGGTGATGTAAATAACCAGTTTGGCTTGTAAGCGTCACATCAATGTATGTTAGTATTGTTGTAAATAACTTACGTAGTAAGCTTGTAATAGTATTGTAAGTAATGTGTCTGTGTTGTAATAAAGGTTGCATTAAAAAAAAAAAAAAAAAAAAAAAACCTTAAAGGGGCACTGTCACCAATTTTTAGGATTGCTAAAAAAAGCTTAAAGGGATATTGCAACCAGAGGATACCCAAAAATACTGGTTCAGTGTGGTTTAAAATTACTCTAACAGTTCCCTGAAACTTCAATAAAACTATATCTGCGTCCGTTTGGCAGCAGATCACTGGGATGAAAATGGATTGCAACTTGAAAACATTAGGCTAAGGTTTCTCCTTAGTTTCTTGGCAAAATCGCCAGAACCTGACTATGGTTTGTTCTCCCTTTGCAAAAAATCATTTGATTCTTTTCTGTTAATGCTCTAGGAGCATTTCGGGTATGAGAAAAGGTATATAAAATATTTTTGAGAACATTCTTCAACCGAAAACCAGACTTGAAAATCACGGTGACAGAGCCCCTCTAAATAGGGTGCAAGCTTTAACAAGGCACCCCTTTACCCAAAAACTTAACAAATACTGTATCATTCAATTGCAAAAAAATTTGAGTAAAGCCAACGGAGTTTACAGGGTTGAAAGTTTAATCTTTTGGAAGAATATACTGATGAGTTGGCTCATAGATGAAAATAAAATGGTGAAAGTGTTAAGATTGTCTAAAACAATTGCTAGTAGAGTCAGTGGAGTTTGTTGGTCATTTGCCGAGTTTACAGCGTTCGGTGAAATCCGTCTGTTGACTTTGTCAAGTCGTCAAGATGCTTTGCTGGTCAGTCCAGCTTGTCTAGTTGGTTTGCGTGGTGGGGTTCGTACTGTCTTATAGTATGTAAGGATTGTTGATCGATTTTTAAGTAAGACTTGTTGTGTTCAGTTGTCAAGTTGTGTCAAGGTCTGGAACATTTCATCTCCCAGTAAGTGAGGTTTGTTGAGTATATCGAGTTGTGTGGTTCTTACTGTCTTAGAGAAAGTGAGCATTATTGAGTTTGCCTATTTGGTAAGGAGTTGCGTCGGGTTGTACTGAGGTTTGAAGTTTTAGTCTGCCTCAGTGGTGACAATTAGTCGACTTGGTCGAGTTGGTCAGCTTGTGGATTCCTGCTGTCTTAAAATAAGTGAGGATTGTCAGGTTTGTCTGTTTGGTAAGGGTTGTTTTGTTTGTCGAGTTGTGTTGAGATGAGAAGATTTTGTCTGCCAGTGAGTGAGGGTTGTGGAGTTTGTCGAGTTAGCCACGTAGTAGTGGGGTTCCTACTGTCTTAAAGTAAGTGAAAGATGTGGAGTTTATCTATTTGGAAAGGGTGGTTGAGTTTGTCTAGTTCTCTGGTGTAGAGATTGTCTGCCAGTGAGTGAGGTTGGTTGAGTACGTTACTAACGTACAAGTTTAACATAGACGGAATACTAGAAATGCTGAACTTGTCAACAATGCAACACAACACAAGGCAACGGAACACAACAGATCACAACGCAACTCAACAGATACAACACAACAGCGACACAACGGATCGCAACACAATGCAACGCAACAAAACAGACACAACACAACGGATCGCAAAACAACGCAATGCAAACACAACACAATGGAACACAACACAACAGACACAACACAACAGAACTCACCTCAACACAACAAAACATGAAATAAAAACCATGCACATATGCTAGACAAACCAGTCGAGGTAACGTTAAGCTCGACCAAAAACTCCACAGAAAAAAACCGTCAAAAAACGCTACAGGTAAACAGCTTGATCCATAAACTTACAGAAACAAACTTGACCAATATTGCCTAAATATACTATATATGGGCCTCATCTACAGGTGTTGTTCCATCGTGCATGTACAAGACTCAAACTGTCAACTTAAACACAAGAAGAGCCCACACCTCTAGTATGGACACCCACTCTTTGAAGAAATTCAAGGCATATAAAGCTAGTATGCAAATTGCTTTGAGGAATGCACCCAAAATATCCACTATGTTTCAATGTCTAGCTAAAAGACGACTGATGCCTCACATCAAATTAATGTCAAAAAAAAGTTAATTTCAAATAACAGCAGCTTACCTGGCTGGACTCCGTGGATGTGACTTAGCAAATTTCCTTTGTGCATGCACCACTTTGCCTGGCCTACTAAACCAAAGATTGATCAGAAATACTTAGAAAAAGAAATTAACTGAAAGTTTTTTAGGAAGACTACATGATATGAGTTAGAAACAAGTTTCTTGCCCGTACATTAGGTGAACTTAAGCAAACTGACATTCCTTAGCCATCACATCCACAGGACACAAAAGCCACTGGACACCAAAAAAAAAAACTTAAGGCTTTCATGCCAGTAAGTGAGGAGCAAAAACAAGCTAACTAAAAAGGAAACAGTCAAGTTCCAGTTAACATCTGTGGCTCGTGAATGACTGTGCTTAAGTTCCCTGAACAAGCCAACTAAAAAGGAAACAGTCAAGTTCCAGTTGACATCTGTGGCTCATGAATAACTGTGCTTAAGTTCCCTCGTGGGAGGGAAGCACTCTAGGGCATGTACCCTCATTTAAAATGTTAAAAGATCAGTAGATAATTCTCATAATGGACATCCACAGGAAGCCCAGAGGGCTGTCTGGCCAAGGCCTTGGATAGAGTTCACATGCATTAATATTGTTTTCTACTGGCTGGAACTTACATTACGTACTAACAGAATCTGAAATTTTAAGAACCCCTAGCTAATAGTTTAGGTTTGATGGGTTGTGGCAGCAACCCAGTGCAAGACCTAAAAGTTGTAGTCACTTTCAGTTGATAAAATTTAACTGAGCTTAGCTGACTGACTGACTGACTGACTGACTGACTGACTGACTGACTGACTGACTGACTGACCAACTGGCTGGCCAGCCAACCCACCAAACAGTCAACCAACCAGGGATGATGCCACTAGAGCATGACCTACATTACAGAAGCTGATAAATTTGCAACATCCATATGCAGAACTTACTTCTTCTCCTCTTTCCTCAATTTCTTGACTGGCGATTGGTCACTTCCAGCATTAGTACCATCAGCTTTACTGCTTATTTGAGTTTCAAATCCTTTCCTCTTTCGACGTCTCTTCCTTTTAGCCTTTAAGAGAAGTTCTTTTTCTGGCTCAGAGATACAATCCTTATTTATTTTTCCACCTGCAGACTTATTCATGGCAACAAATACAGCCAATGCTCCTCTTTGCCTCTTCTTCTTCTTCTTTGACTTCCCATTCAGGGTACTAGAAGAACCTGTTCCACTCCCATTCCCTGGAAATTTTGTTGGCGACGCAGTTCTAAAGAAAGCTCTTGAATTCATTCCTTTCTCTTTCTTTTTCTTTATGACATAATTAAGAAGTTTGCTTGGTTCCTTGGACATTTTTAACTTCTTTTTTATTGTCGAATCACCCAGGAAGGGATGATGCAACTCTGTGCTTTGTCCAGTGTTACACTGACCAGATTCACTAGCACTATTATTGTTGTCAAACACATCAGGAGTGATACATGGCTTGCTCATAATTACTTCTTCCATGGAATTAACAATGCTGGAATCATGAGAGCCATTACTACTTGCTGTGTCACTACTTGTTGTTGACTTGTGGTTGGAAAGCTTGTTTGGTGAAGGCTTTTTGGACTCGACCAGTGAGGCATACATTGCCCTACGTAACATAAGTTCCTCCTTATGCAGCAGGCCTCCATTGTATTCCTAACAAAAGAAAACAATAATTTATAATGGTATCAATTTGCTTAGCATCAGACATCTATATAATGTCCTAGAGTTTGCCCAACTGGAAAATTTTCAGAATAAATGGAACATCCAAAATTCCTAGCCTGCATAGCAGGCTTAAACAGGGAGGGGGAAGGGGAGCAAGAATGCAGGAGAAGGGGGGCTGAGGGCTAGGGACAAGGGAATGCCTGCTACAAAGACCCCTATTTTTCAAAACAGGGGTCTGATTGGTTAATTTTTGACAGTAAGTCCTACGGGAATGACGTAACTTGATGAGGACGTGTAGTTAGAAGATTTGAACTTGGTTGCAGCAGGCTGAGCCAGGAAGTGAAATTGTCTTGAAACCAGAGCGAGAAACAGCAGTTAGAGCTCTTCTAAAGGGAAAAGTTGCCAACAGGATACGGTCCTAGAAAGAAGAGATTTAATTTGTCATTGTCAGCGATGATTTAAAAAAAGCATTGCACCGTTTCACGCGTGAATTTCTAGGCAGTGTAAATATCTCGTTATCGGAATGAAAACTCGCCCTTTGAGAACTATAAATTGGAAGAAGAAGCCCTAAGAAATGCTCCACACCTTAAACAGTGGAACTCAGAGAACTAAAAGTGAAGAAATTATTCTTTGAGAACAGACGGTTGTTTTAAAGAGAAATCTGCAGTTGCAATGACATCCCTCAAGCTGTTGACTTTGTAGGGAGTCCATGGTAAAGTAACTTACGTTTTTGATTGTAATTTGTATTGAAATATATTTTTTTAATTGTCCGATTCTTCATATTATGGCTTTCGCGTAACTTTTGAAATTTCAAAACGTGCACTTCGGTCAATATCAATCCCATTCAAAATGTATCGGGGTTCTTCGCTTACATGTTTTAAAGTAAGCCTTCCTTTCCTAGAAGCGAAAATTGCACGCGTTTGGTTTTCAGAAGCAAAGAGGGGTTTACCTTAATAAATCTTTTTATTTAGAAAAGCTTCCTGTCTCTTATTTCGAAAATGAGTGCAATTATAAGTTGTTCTTTGATTGGAAAAAAATTCTCATCCTAACTTTATTTTTAGACGCTTCATTAAATTCCTGTGTGCAGTCAGTCATGCAGAAAAGCCCACGTCTGTTTCTGATTGGTGGTTGCACTGACAGTTAACTTTATTGGATTGCCGAAAAATTGGTGGGCGGAGAGGAAAAACTGGGGGTCTCTGTAGCAGGCCTTCCCTCATCCCTAGCTCCCAGAACCCCATTTTTCTTCCGCATTCTCACTCCCCTTCCTCTTCCCCGTTTACGCCTACTATGCAGGCTAAAAATTCCCAACCATTATATCAAAATGGAATGTTGTGTTCCATTTGCCTTTTTCTACCAATTCCAGTTCCTGTGCCAATAGTCAAACTAGTTCAAGACTCTCTCTGTAAATAAGAGTGAAATGCACAAATGGTGCACACCAATCTCAAACAGAATTTCCCATTTGGGAGGTTTTTCTTTTCATTTGCACAAACCATGGGCCAAATGGTTTCCCCATGTAAATGGTAAACAACTGTGGTGCCCAATTTACCTTTCACCAACTCAGTTGACATCAAAATAAAATGTTTCACTTGCCCACCAGTGCCACACCAGAGTTGCTCTAGAAGATAATCCCTTCATCAATTTTTTCCAATATTATGGTTACAGCAAAGGCTCTAGTTACAGAACAACCATTTTGAAAAATTGCGCTAAAACATGCACGGGGGCTGGGGTATACGTAGAAATTGGCGTCTTCTTGAAGACTTGTGTTTCGATAATTTCAAGGATTCATTCTTAGCTTATTGGCTTAATGCCAAGTACAACACCTTCACAATAAAGAGATCAAAGGGCATCGTCCATTTAAACAACTGGTTGCCATTTCTATTGAGAATATAATTATCATCAAATGTTACAAAAGGTATGTAAGCTTCCAATCTCAAGAGAGACTTGTAAAAGAAACAAACATTAATTTCATGAATGCAAATGCATAAGAACTAAACATATATTGCACTTGATCAACCGACTGATAAATGTTTATGCTTTACAATTCAAGTGTAAAACTAACCAAGGCTCTGAAAAAAATAACATTTACAAATTCTGAAACAAGTGAACACTGTGACTATTGTGACTATTTATTTGTGCTTTTTTAAAGAACACAACACGGTTTAAAGCTTTAGTGAAATTCGCTTTGCTCATCATTCCTTTCATAAAATAGAGGATTCTGTTCATTGTTTCGTAAAATGAAAGACGGAAACTAACCATTGGAGTAACTAACTAAAATAACACAAGTTTTTCAGCTGCTTTTAAAACATTAATACAGCTTTACTAACAAGGCTACACTAAAACAAGCAAGATACAAATAAAATGATGATTTTAGTTCAAGGTTGGTGTATATGCGAGCCAGACAGGGTAATTAACTTTTAATAGAAATTCCAAATTGAATTCATGGTGCCTTTCCTCTTTGACCTAAATATCAAAAAGATGCAGGAAATTGTTTCTTTTATGCTTACGCCTGCGGGAGAAACACCATTGAACTCGAAAATTTGTTACAAGATCTCGAATGGTCAAAATAAAAACCCATTAATAAAAGTTGTTTTTTCAAGTCGTTCGGTTACAGACGCTATTAGATGAGTAGGGCCCTCAATTAAAGTGTTGAAAAGGCGAACAAAAACATCTGCCTTGCTGCGAATTCAGTACAACTCAAGCAAGCCAGGGCAAGGATTGGAACGACATGAACAGGAAAGCGAGAAATTCAACGCGGCCTCTTTGTGAAAGAGGCCAACACGTAATTTACCGTACGCGCGTTGAAGCAATACTTCGTACATACCAAGCAAGGTTGTGTAATTCTTCGCCTTGGGCGCTCTGCCGCCATTCTTCTCTCGGCCACTAGCTGCTAAATTTGAATGTTATTGGCCTGCAAGCTCGAAAACAAAATCGCGACCACGTGTACTTTGCCTTCATATTTATCAGCGATCGATCGATCTGTAAACAACTTCTCTCCATTTGCAGGTTGTTGACAGGTCAGCGGGTTCATAATTAGTAGCCACGCCTGTAAACTGGGTAGCCAAGCCTTGTAGGGTCTTTGCAATGAAACTGAGATGGGTGTCTGTATTTTGTCGGTTTTACGGTTCCAAAACGCATAATAAGGTAAGTTCATGTATGGATCTCAATCTCAGCTATACTTTTGTGTTAATCAAAATGTAGTTGTTATTGACCAAGTGTGACGCCGAGATGTAGAAAACATTTTAGTGAAGTCGTCTTTTTCTTGGTCCATATGTGAACAAAGAAAAGAACAAGGACAACATTTCTGCACATCAACCAAATAAAAAGCTAAAGTCGCACAAGAGCGAAGGAGGTCCATACGGCCAGAGCATATCCCGGTTTCTGTAGCATGAAGCAACTGAGAGTATTGCCACTCCCCGCTGGATGGGATACTGGTCCGTCACAGGGTTACCCCCAGCAGTATGTTTCTTGTCTAAGGAAACAACACAATGGTAGCCGGGACTGGGCATCAACCCACTGACCTTCAGATCTGAAGGTCAGTGCACTAACTACTACACTACCATGCCCCCAGAGTTCAACCAAATAAGCTTGGTCAATAATATGTTGTTTTTCTAACATGAGGAGAATGGGCGGCTGACACAGGCTAGGGAAATCCTAATCGAAATGATTGATGCATATGAGCATTCCAGTTTTAACAATCTGGACTGCTCATGCGACCAATTAAATTGCACAATTTAATTAATGTGGACTATGCTCGCAAGTCAGTATTAAGACGATTTCCGCTCAACGTTCGAGCAGTAAGTGCAAAAATTAAGTTACCAAAAAAATGCTTGCAGCACTGTCACATTTTGAGAACAGATAAGAAGAACTTATCATTACTTTTGCTCCCAAGCTGACCCCGAGAGAGAAAATTGGATTTGAAGTTATCAATATTTCAATTAAAAAGACGCTTCATGTCAGTTCAAAACAAAATGGCGCCCGTTTTTAGCATACTTTTACGAGATTTGAAATTAATTTTCTTGAGAATGCTTGAGAATTTAACGCGGGGTCACTTGGGCAAGTGAACTAGAGTGAGATGTTTCAAATAGCATTTAAAATGTTACCGTGCTATGAGTAGTTTTTTGGTAAATATTTTTTGCACTTATTGCTCGAACGTTGAGCGGAATCCGTCTTAATATGCTATGCAACAAATGCAGACTAGCCTGCATGCAGATGTCTCCTATTTCCTTTGCTTCACGCAGAAAAGGGACATCTGCATAATGGCATCGCTAATCATGTTCCAGTATCCTGCTGTTTTGCGGGAATTCATGCAAAGTGCTCTAACTGGTTGCTTGACAGTAGGCATTGTTAGATTCAATTCTGATTGGCTATCATAAAAAACACTCAGGATAATTTATGCGGCATAATTTCAGTGGTGATTTCAGTTGACAGATCAACACCGAGACTGAGTGCTGTATTTTTTGCCTATCTTGAAGCACAACGATAGAAATCTTGTTCAAGGTCGCAGAGAATTTAAAGTTTACAAGGAAACCCCTTTCTCTACAGTTTGGTTGTACATTCTTATCGCGTGTAGTGGTAAACTGTGTGTTGGGAAGCAATGGAAGCGACAAAGATTTTATAATAACTTGTGAAAAATCCAGGAGGAACGTTTGCAGTGACCACAGTTTAAAACTTAACAAGGCGCACAGGACTGACAGTAAGGAAAATAGGTCCAAACGCTTGGAAACTGTAGTGTGGAAATATCAGCTTCTTTCGAGTAGCCATTTCTTTTGGATGAATCATTCGCCATACAGCATCAGTTTGCTGTTTACATGAATATAATTTATGCAAAATTTAAAACCCAAAACAGGATGACAGGATGAATAATTGTGTGGTTCCAGAAATTATCCATACTACCCTCACGGAAGGTCATTGGAAATTCCTAGGGGGAGGGGGGATTTAAAAGGCAAACTATTAGAAGGACAGTATGAAGCTAAACTGGAATTTCCTGGGGGGTGTGGGGGTGCAAAACAAAAAACCTTCTGTGGGGGGAGATGGATATTTTCTGGAACTACACATTCCTGCAAAACAGCAGGATACTGGAACACAATTAGCGATGCCATTACGCAGATGTCCCTTTTCCGTGTGAAGCAAAGGAAATAGGAGACGTCTGCGTGCAGGCTAATGAAGACTGGCAGACTTGCAGACTTAACAGGCCTGCAAACTTTTGCAACATTTCGTAAATTAGTATGTGAAGTCTGCTGTCTGCATTTGTTACACAGCATATTAATCCAGGTTCAGGGTGAGCTCAGTGGGTAGCAGTGAGACTAATCAAATTAAAACCCTACTTGAGGTGATTTTCACCCTACCTCCCCTCCCCCTTCAACTCTCTCTTGCCACTGATGGGCACTGGCTACTCACAAGCAAGTTTCTCTCAACAAGGTTTCACCTGCCAAGTTTAATTTGTTCATTTGAACAAGGAATTACAGTGGAGTGGTGAGCCACAGAAATATGGTCATATCAATATTAACCCTTTAAACGCCAATATTGACAAGCAACTATCGTAATTTCTCCTTACAATATCTGGCCATGTGATAACACATACAGGTCTCAAGAGTAAGGAAAATGATCACCAAAGACAAACGATCTTCATGTGTGAAAAAATTCTCTCAACTAATACCATAAGAAATATATGACGAAAAGTGAGGAAAACCTGCATGTTGATACTGGGGCTTAAAGGGTCAAATTATTGTTGGTCACATTAACAAGTTTTTCAGTTAAGAAAAATGACCGTGTGAGGTTTTATTCAAGCCACAAAAGATAGCTGTAACAATTGTCAAAATCAATCAGAGGTCGCTAATTAAGAGACTGGTGGAGGTACGGTAGTCTGGTAGGAAGCACTTCAGGTTTTCAGTGGTACTTTAAATAATTTGGAGGATTGGAGATTTGTAGGAACAGTGGTTGGAGCCATGGTCTTTGCATTGTGTCATGATCCTTGACAGGAAATTTTACTCACATTATCTCTCTCTACTTACAGTGAAACCCATTAAACCATGAATGCCTAAAATTATTTCTGGAATGTTTATTGTTCTACGACCAATCAGACTCGAGACGTAACCGCAACAAACCGCAAGAGTAATTAGCTGAGAGGTTTCGATCACGAAACGCGTCGGTGGCTTTTGCGTCCACGATAAATTCTCAGTTTCACCGCCGATTAACAAACACTCTGAAATTGTTATTTTTTTTTTTACTATTTCAGAGTTTATGCATAACAAAGAATAACTATAAACGATATTTTACTGAAAAGAGATAAATAATCGAACAGACACGGCTAGACAGCGCGTCTGGGAGCAGAATAATAATTGTATTCAGTTTTTGCTTTTTTTAAAAAATGGCCTCTCCGGTGTTGTCAGTTATAATCATTTGTAGGTTTCAGCCTTTTCCCTGTTTGACCAAAACAGTTTACTGAATAAACTTTGCAAAAGTTTCGCTTTACCCTACTTTGGTGCGGAGAACACTGCATCAAGCTCATTCACGGCAAAACTCTTCCGTCCAACAATGTCATGCAAGCCGTTAGCCGAACATTTTATGTTATGGGCATGAAACAACGAGCTGGATTTTTGTTCCACGATTCTCAATTTTTTTATATCCTTTGGAAATACTGAAGTTGTTATTCTTTTCTATTTCAGATAGCTTCTGTATGAACGAAGGATAGACGGCACAAGTGAACAAATGTCCAGTTCTAGTAGAAGCGATTCGCGCGTTTAGTATATTTTAAAAAAGATACGTTTCCTTGGGTGTTTGCATAAACATCCCATTTATCACTTCTTTGGTTTTGCCTCAAAACGTGCTTCATGTTTTTGGCAGTCATTTGATGTTTTCGATTCCGTCGGTCCAAAGTAATACAACTACCAAACTGAGACCTAAATAGCCAATCAAAAGCGAGTGTAATTTTTCAAAATTTTTGCAACGGTACGCAAGTTGCACGCATGTTTGCATCTGCAACCGCAGGCGTGTTTGTGTTTGCTGTGAAAACTCGGGTCTAACAGAAACTACAGTAATTATTGCTCTACTGCAATAATCGGCGGTGAAACTGAGAATTTATTGTGGACGCAAAAGCCACCGACTCGTTTCGTGATCGAAACCTCTCAGCTAATTACTCTTGCGGTTTGTTGCGGTTACGTCTCGAATCTGATTGGTCGCAGAACAATAAACATTCCAGAAATAATTTTAGGCGTTCATGGTTTAATGGGTTTCACTGTAAATGTATAAATGGGTAGGAGGGAAAAAATGCTTGGGATAATCCTGCCATGGATTATTATTAATAATTAGCACCTATTTCAGCAGGGAGTAGTGATACTCATAGTTTCTTTACACTTCATAAACCAGATTTAAGTACTGGATGTGTAGACCTTGTGGTCCTTGTGAAACTTTGCCTTAATTTACCCACAAAAGACTGCTCTTAGTCTCCAACAGTGGGAATGTTTCTGTCTAATCATATAAGAATTCTAAGATCTAAGTTACAACACGAACAGTAACTCAGCTAAAGAGACACCTTCGGCTATAATAATATTGTTATTGTGAACCTTAATAAATTGTACATCAAGTAGCTCACATAACCAGTAATAATCCTAGGTTATCAACTGATGAAACCAAAATTGATGAAAAATGATGTCAATCGATAGTAATCAATATTAATTAATCAATTGATGTGGGTAATCGAATTTAGTGTAATCAAATAATTCAATTATTGGTGACCAACATTTGTGTAATTTTTCGATTGGTAATTGATAATCACATATTGACATAGATTAATATAATTTGATTATCATCAATTATATCAATTGTCGTCACTTCTTAATTTAAACGAACAATGTTATCCATGAGTTGCTAATAATAAATACTGTCACTCTATAACTGTGGGGTTGTTTTATGGGAACAGGAAAGGCAGTTTATTGACTGGAAGAAAGTAGTTTTAAAGGCAGGAGATGGTGGAAATGGTTGTGTCCACTTTAGAAGAAAAAAGTAAGTAACTAAAAGTGCTGGATATATGCAATAATTTTATAGAGACCTGTTAATGTAGTCAAAGATGTTGGGTTTTACATTTTCTGGATCTTCAAATTAATTTGCTGGACTAAAGGGAGACACCCCTGTAGCTCATATCCTATTTCGGACCTAACCTCTTAAATTGTTCCTTTTTTCAGGCCCAAAAGGCAAAAATCAATACTTTATTTCAGACCAGTCTAGGCATATAACAAACCCTATTTCTGACCAATACACTTGAATTGTTACTCTGCTTGCTTGCAGCCAAAGTGGCTCAATAAGCACAGCCTTTCAGGAGCTCATCCATACCTTGTGTGGTTTTGGAGCAAATGGTTTCAAGCACTGGCCACCCCTACCAATTTAATTCTTAGGGTCAGCAAATGCAAGTGGACAAGTCCCGTAGACTTGCTGTAGGGAAAAGTTTCAAAGACAAGTCTCCTCATGTGAACTATCCATTTTTGGCAAAAAATTGAGTCACAGGGACTTAAATTTGGTCCCTGCAACTTGTCCCATAAATTCAAACTGATTTGTGGTAAAGTTAGTGCAAATTCTGTTAGTGTTAGTGCGACATGTCCTTGTGAGCAAAACGGCAAATAAAAAGACAAACCAATCAAAGACCAAATTGGATAAACAAAAACTCACTGACAGACTGGCATGGGGCTGGGAGGGCGGGAAAGCTGTTGCTTTGTATGGCAAGAAACAAAAACTGAATCACGTGACCAAATGTGACATCTGATATCCGACTCGTACCCAGCCCCCATTCAGTGTGTGAGAACTTCATTTCTTGCCTCTTTTGCAAGCTCAGCCGGTGAGAAAAACATTTCTTTCTGTCCACTCCAGATTCCAACCCAAAGCAGGTCCTGATGGCGGTGATGGTGGCCGTGGAGGAAGCATTGTTCTGGTTGCAGATTACTCTGTGAAGGAGCTTGCTCATCTTCCTAAACATGTCAAGGCAGAGAATGGTGGAGCTGGTAGAGCAGAGGATTGTAAGGGCAGGAATGGTGCCGATCAGATATTTGAGGTGAAATGATTAATCTACAATTCTCAGCAATGGACTTGGAATAAATCCTCTGGTAGCTATTCAAAACAGTTAGACTATTGAAAGCAGCCATCTGTGATATCAGAAAAGGGCTAGTCGCCTGAATAAATCAGGATTTTGTAAAAATGGCAACTGGTCTTAAGTATGTGACTCAGTTCTAGAGAATTGTATTTTTTCATGTGCAGAATGTTATTAAATTTGTCAAACTGCCACTGTGATGGGCTTATATATAGTCTGTAAAAACAGAGGAAGCATTCTCTCAGGATTAGGTCAACTTGTTTACTACAATTATGATTTCATTATTCATAAATCTCAGTTAATCAACTGTCCAAGTGAACTTTTCAAAGTTCAGGAAGAAACTTGATCTGATGCTCAAAATTTGACTGGGTTAATTCTCAGTTTGCATAATGAGACGTAATAATGGCTATTCATGTCCCATTTCAGACCAGACTCTCAGATCTTTAATCGTTTTGGGGGCAAAAATGGTATCAATTTTGTTATTAAAGCTAATACACCTCATGTTAGGGCTAGTTGGCAAAACCTCTTTACCCAACGTTATCGGGCCATTTTGGTCTAAAGTTAGTAGGGACAGAATGTTGTATTGTGGTCTTTTTGCAAACTGTTGTTCAGTTTTTGTTTTGTTTTGTTTGTATTTTATAGGTGCCTCTTGGAACAGTGGTAAAGACAAATGGTCAAGTGATAGCTGACATGACAGCAGAGAGGCAAACATTTGTAGCTGCCCAGGGAGGGGTGGGTGGACTGGGAAATGCATACTTCAAGACAGCACTGGATCAAGCGCCTGACATGTACACTGAGGGGACCCTTGGAGAGGAGAAAGTGGTGGAGTTGGAACTTAAGACCATTGCTGATATTGGCTTGGTTAGTTCTAGAGATGGCCAATGTAATTTAAAGCTAAGATGAAATAAGAGTAAGGCTGTTAAGAGGTAAATGAGAATTCAAACTCTTGAGTGACTACCAAGTGGGGGTGGGACAGGAGGGTCCAAATTGTTCACTTCCTGTGTCCTCTGAACCTTGCACTTCGAAGAGTGCTAAAAATCAAAATACAAGATGAATCCCAAATTTCATTTTGTAAAATACTTAATATTATAAACATAAATAGCACTGTGTGAAAGTACTGCTAAAGAGGTTTCATTTGAATGGTCGCACCATATGATTTCATCCACAGACTCAAAAGTTGAACCACTTTAATAGTCTTCATAACTGACTCTGGGAGTGAAAGGCTTAATCTCAGTTCTGCTCATTTCTAGTTTTGCCCATTTCCTGGTGTCATCTGCCTTTTTCCATTGCAAAAATTATATTAGAATGTGCAATGTTGCAAAACATGTTCTTGTTTCTCCCACTTTCCACCACCTTGGGTATCCTGTTCCCCACCCCTCTTTTACAGCCTCCAGTAAACTTCCTGTCCTGTCCTTTTCCAGGTTCGTGCCCCACTATCTCCCCACTACCAGCTCTCATGATGCACTGTTGCTGACTCTTGTGTTCTCTGATCAAGATCTACTTAAATCTTCATGATTTGTTTTTGTAATTTAAATGTGCAATGTTGCAAAACTTGTTCTTGTTTCTCCCTCTTTCTACCACTGTGGGTATCCTGTTTCCCACCCCTCTTTTACAGCCTCCAGTAAACTTCCTGTTCTGTCCTCTCCCAGGTTGGTGCCCCCCTATCCCCCCCCACTACAAGCTGTCATTAGACACATTTGCAGACTCTCATATTCTCTGATCAAGATCTACTTAAAATAGACCTTCATGAGAATTGAAAAACATTACTACAATTTCTTGCCATTTAAAGTTGTAAAATGATGGAAAATGGAACAAATAGAAAGGTACAATTTTGTACAACAGGTGACTCCTTGTGCTTGTTTAATCTCAGCTGAAGATAAAGTTTCTAATTTATTTACAGACTTCCAAGAGATGGTCTGAATATAAGTCTGAGTATAACTCTGAATATAACATCAGGCAGCAGCTTCAGAACCCTGAAGGTGCATGATGTTGATTGTACTTTTATGGGCTATATAAATTTATAATTATTTTAACGAGTGTTTTTCTTTTCAAGGTTGGTTTCCCTAATGCTGGCAAGTCTACTCTTTTGAGAGCAATTTCCAGGGCAAAGCCAGCAGTAGCTGCTTATCCTTTCACTACAATAAATCCATATGTTGGAATAATGGAGTTTGAAGATTACTCACAGATTGCAGGTAAATCTTACCTGTTTTAATGTCAAATTGACTTGCACTCCAATCAGTATTGACCAGTAGAAACAATAATTCACACGACAAAGACCAAAGAGAACTTATTTTGATTTTGAGTAGATGAAGTACCATTCTGATAAAAAAGTTACAACCTAAAAGTAGTCAACGTTTTTCATAGCTGCCTTAATTTTCCTCTATCAGACATCTCATTTTATCCACCAAAACGTTGATCTTGTGGCCTTGTGCATGAAAAGGCCTATGAGTCAGTAAGTAATGGAAACATCTATCAAAACATCAAAACTGTATCCAACTTGGGTTTTTAATTTTGAGTGTTTGATCGCACTGTGGAGACTTAGATGCATAGTGTTTCACTTAGCCGTCATGCTTGGTACCCATCCCATGTAAGATTTTTCTGTCTCTCTCAGCGACTTTCTAAGATTTACATTCTTTCTTACTTAGTGGCAGACATCCCTGGTTTAATAAATGGAGCTCATCTTAACAAGGGACTAGGACACGCCTTTCTACGGCACATTGAAAGGTGCCGCTGCCTGATCTACGTTCTGGACATTTCTCAGACAGATTCATTAACCACATTTGCCTGCTTGAAAGAAGAGTTAGAGCTTTACAAGGAACGGCTCTCACAGAGACCAGGCGCAATTGTGGCCAATAAAATAGACATGGTTGAATCCAAGAGTGAAATACAAAGACTTGTGGAGACATTACCCCTCCCTGTGATACCAGTATCTGCAAAGTATGGGACGGGCATACCAGAGCTAAAAGTGAAACTGAGAAAACTATTTAATGACTCCATTGTAATTTTCTAACATTTATTGACAAGACCTACTCACTGGTGGAAAACCAGAAGAAAAGAATGTCATGCATTTGGTAGCAGAAAGTGCTTTCTTTAAATTCACAGTCCCACAGCCAGGGTCTTTTGGCAGGGCGGCAAAGTACAGGATCCTCCACAGAAAGTAGCAGCATGGACGATTATTCAGAGCATCTTAATTCAGCTGAGCACTAATGAAAGTACAACCTTCTTGGGGGAATATGGACAGCATGCTTTTCCAGCAAATTTTTGAGGTTAAACCCTATGAATTGCCACTTCTAAAGTATCTAAGGCCAGAAATATGCTGACAAGGCTGGCCCCAATTTCTCCTCAAGCCAATGGTTAATATTTTGTATCAAAGTACTAGAATTAGACTGCAGTGGTCCTTCTTTTCTGTTTGGTATGCTTGAGTGAGGAGTCAAAATTTTATGAGTGAGTGCAAAATTCACTGCATGGAAAATCATTAAGTTTCTCCACAGTAGGT
The DNA here is from genome assembly GCA_964017195.1 of Siderastrea radians. Lineage (NCBI taxonomy): Eukaryota > Metazoa > Cnidaria > Anthozoa > Scleractinia > Rhizangiidae > Siderastrea > Siderastrea radians. Next base: position 18,213,373 of record OZ024890.1, read on the forward strand.
GACTTCCAAATGAGCTTGCACCTTTCACTACTAGAAAAATTCCCCTTGTAAAAAAAAAAGCAGCAACTGCTTGAAGAGAGATAGCCTAAATTTCTCTTCTGGTCACTGCATGAAAAACATGCCGATAAAAACCCAGGATCACAAAGTTGAGGCAAAAAGATGGTAAAAAGGGATGGATCAAAATTGGTGAAGATTTTACCCGATTGTGACTCTCTCTCTCTCACCCTTTCTGTGCCTTGATGTTTCAAGGATGGAAATACAGTAACAGAAACAATGCATAAGCAAAAAAGTTAATAAAAAAGTAAACACTTTATTGAGTTCTCCATGTTGTCAGTTGTGTTGAAAATAATTGTTGTACATAAACAAAACACTAGAGTTATTTACATGTATGTGTATAAAAGGTAAATATCAAAATACCATATAAATCCATCACTATTAAAAATAGCATTTTTGTAATAAATACGTTTTTGTAACACCTTTGTTTTGGCCAGACATGTGCAAATACATACATGTAACACCCTACAAAGGATAATATGGCAGATACACTTGACTTTGCTTACCACCTAACACTACACTGCAATATTACACAGCTTTCTATCATACCCAAAGTTTTTTCATAAAGAAAAAATTCCCAGTAGCCCAGAGCTTAAATGTTAGAAACTTGTACTATAAGATGTTAGTTGGCCCAGCCAATAGTGAGGGGATCATGACATATCCTTGGGTACTCTGTGTTACTGAATTCATGGGTGCCCTGGGCTACTGTATTCCCTCTTGGCAACATCCTTGCTCGGGAGAGTGAGAAGATACATGTACTTGACACTTTATGATGATCAATATTGAAATTCTCTTGATTTCACCCACATTTCATGTATGAAGATCATACGAATCATAAGAACATCCAGAGGTGCTGATCACTTAGTGAGACTGTATTCACACATAAATATTCTGTGGGAATTTGGCACCAATATGCAGGAATGCTACAAGATTTCTCCAAACAAAAGTAATAGGGTAACGTTGATAGAGCTTATGTTTAAAACTCTTTGAAACGTTTTGTTCACTTGGTCAGACACTTAAGTCATCATTTATCGCCCAGCCATCAACAGAAGACATGGGTGAGGCTACAGACGACTCGCTAGGAGCACTTGAAGATGGTGGAGAATAAATCACTGATGACTGCATGGGGAGGACTGGACAGGACACTGCAGCATTGTTGGGGAACTGATGTGCTGGCTGAGTCAAAAAGGGATCGGGATCGTTAAAGACTTCAAAAGATCTTGGAAGACTGGAATTCCCTGAAAACAAACAACATAAAATCACTTTAATATTTGCCTTTAGATTAGACGTGTTACACCACCACTATGACCTAAGAAACATTGCACTTAATTGGACAAAATTCAGGAGTCCAAAAGAATGCCCCCCCCTGCCCCACCCAACTTCCTCCCATCCCACCATACACACACTGATTTTAGTATGGTTGGCCTAATGTTCAGCCAAACGTCAAGTCATTTATTTTAGAAGACAGATAGCCAGCGATGGCATCCATTTTTTGGCATCACCCCTCACCAAGTGAAACAGAAGCCAAAATAAGTGGATCCTCAATGCTGCTGCCGGCTAGAAGACAGAGAACTGGAAACTGCATGATGTCCATTTCTGACAGTGCAATCACACAATCAGGGTATATTCTGCCAAGCCACATTGTTCTTGCCAATTCTTTCATGTGTCAAAAGGCAACTTCATACTTCATGCCTTTTCAACCAAACAACACAGGGTGCAGCTTAAAATTGTTTATTAATAATATTTGTGTGATGAGTTGTTTGTCCTGGTTGTTTATAAGGTGGGGATGTGCATGATGTTATGTCAGCCAAAGCAACAATAGAACCTAGCAGGGGCAGATCCAGGGGGGGTGGATTGGGTGGCTAGCCACCCCCCTCTTTGGGGTCGTTTAAGCTTGAAATTATGAAAGGGAACAGAACTATCACTGAGGTAATTTTGTCTTTGAATATTCTGATATCGTTCTGTCAGGTCAGCCACCCCCCTTTCAAAAATCCTGGATCTGCCACTGCCTAGTTATTAGATTCTCTGCCTTTTAACAACCTTACCTCTTAAACACAAGAAAGTCAGGAAGTCTTCAGTCTTTGCTATATTAGCTGGTATGTAGATCTCTCCTAGTGGGCTTACAAGTCTTCTGTTTTTGAACTTATGATTAAGTCTTCTTCGTACTTTTCCTTGCAGAGAATTAGACACTTGCCTTCTCAGTTCACAAATGTTATCAGGATTACTGGCACCTTCTGACAGACTAGAATATTGTTTAGTCTTCTCAAGCTCATTCCTCTGCAAAGCACTTTTCTTCTTCTTTACTTGATCACTGCAAGACTCGACAGCACCTTGACCTTTACTGCCCTTCTTCCCTTTGGTAACTGGCTGTTTTTCCTCTTTCACAGTGGCACTGAATTTCAAAGTCAAACTTTGAACAACTTTACTTTTCTGAGAACCTTTCACCTTTTTGTTATCAAGTGACTTGTGTAGAGAAGCTTTGCTTTTGGGTAGAATCCTTAACTCTTTTTTCCAAGAATGCTGCATATCATTGTTTATTTTTGGTGGGCTTTTAAGTTCTTTTCTTGCAATTAATTTTCCTGTTTCTTCATTTAATGACTTCTTCGTTTTTCTAACACCTTTTTCTCTATCAATGGTTTCTTCAGCATCCTTTTCTGTTTCCTTCTTTATCTTTTTAAAAGAACTGAAAGTAATTTCCTCTCCAACATCCTTTCTTTTCAAAGCCTTGGTTAACAAATGATTTCTTTCATGGGAAGATCCATTTTCTCTCCTTTCACCTTCCTTTCCAAGAGAATCCCCACTCTGCTTTTTGGTGTTTCCTGACTTCTTTTTAATCCGAAATTTTGTATTGGTGCCAGTGCAAACAGTTCTAGTTGTAACAGGTTTGTCTGGCTTGTCTTGTTCTGGCTGAGAGGCCCTGGCAGTGGTGCTAATAGACCTAGTTGTTATAACTGGTTCAACAGGCCTCTCTTCTTTCTTCTGATGAGCATTTCTCACTTCTTTCAGGGAAGCATATAGAGCCCTTCTCAGCTCTACTTCTTCTTTGTGTAGAAGACCTGCTCCAAAGAACTCCTAGGGAAAAAAGAACATACATGTATTTCAGAATCCTGACATTAAAATATCTCTTGCTGGAATGGGACACACTGGTGCAACAGCAACTTGAATCTCAAAAACATTAGTCTGTTTTGTTAAGAAATCCAGGATCTGGCAACTTTCAGCCTGTTGATAAAAATTACTCTCAAGTATGATCACTCAAATGAGAGCTGTGGTGTAGTTTTCGTTCTTCTTTTTTTCAAGCAGAAACTTCAAAATGAAAAAATTCTCTGATACCCAGAAGTACGACGTTCTAAAGTGTACTGGACATAAAGCAGGTATAACATAATTATTAAAGAAGATTGGCTTTAAAACATGGAAAGTTATGAAGCGAGAGTTACTGTTTCTTTAAACTCCAAGAAGAAGAGACGAAATAAGATCTTTTACATCAACCTATAGCGAGAACGAAGCTTGTAATCATACTGGAAACGATTAAATATGGGCCGTAGTGTAGTCTCTTTATAAATGCGGCAGTAAGGCGTTTTGTCAGAAACGCGTTGAACTTTGGAAAGACTAACTAGGTGATGTCTACAGTTATGCAATTCTGTCCCTACTGCGCTTACAAAATCGGGTAATCATGCGATCTCGCAGACTAACTTAGGGTCGAGAATCATTATATAACTCCATTTAAAAGCATCAAATGTCTAATGCAATTTGTAAAGAGCTAATGCAAGACGAATTGGGTTTCGTGCACAACAATCAGATAATCTAAAAAGAATTAGGGTCTTAAGTATTTGTCATACTTTATTGATAAGCTTCAAACATAAATACTAATGCCTGATATTGCCTTAAAAGTACAGGTCAGTTACAAATGTTCGCTTTAAAACAGTTATTGAAAAGAGCGCCCACGGTTAATTGAAAACACTTGCTGATTTCGTGCGAAACAAGCAAATCAAGACGCGAATTAGTTAACTTCGCTTAAGAGGAATACGCGAGATCTCCCTGAGCAGTTCACTGATTAATTCAACGCAAAATCGACAAGGAACTTACTTCGTAACGCATACAGTAACCGATTTAATATAAAAATCAAAGGAAAATTTATCTCTGAACTTTTTCAGTTCTTTTCAAGCCATTGTTTTCAAACTCGTTCAGGACAGTGCATCATGCTCTCCGCGCGGCGCCAAACACGCTCGCGATTTTCTCGCCGAATGCCCCAAGACACTCAGTTAAACAACTTACCGTAGAGGATCGCACTTTCCGTTGTCGCTTGGGTCTTTTTTCGGCCATGTTGGAGCGATAATGTCCTGAAAAGCCAAAGTAAACTACAAGGATAAAGCACAAAGACCACATGCGAGATTACCCGCCATCTTCCAGAACAAACTTGTCCCCAGTCGTGCTCGGGAAGGTGGTGAGGTCTCGCACGTGCCAGGGGTCAACAACTCAAGCCGTGTAAGGAGGTAAATACTGTTCCTTTGAGAAGCGGAAATGCGTAGTTTGCCAAAACAATATTGTTAAAAAAATCTTAGAAGAAAGAAGTGCGACCACCCTAAGAGCTATTCCGGTGCTTTTTAGGGAAAAAAAAGCCGGAAAAACTCACGGGAACTACTTGTCAGAGAGAATTTGTTTCCTTTTAGGGGTGAAAATGAATTCAAGCTACGCACTGCCCAAAACAGTCAAAACATTCTCGTAGCTGCCCCCGCCACAGGAACTCAGGAAGGGTTCCTTTCGAATTTATGACGGCACTTAGGGTAAGCGGGTCTAGGATTCGATTTCGGCAGGAGCGGACGTTCACTACACACGAAGTTTCAACAAACTCACATCTGAAACCGCCAGTTGCATGTGTTGCATTTTTAGTGGGGTATAGGGGGAGTCAAAGTTTAACCTGTTTCAGCTTTTGTAGGAAATTTTAAGAACGACTTAACTTTGTGACGTTTATTTTTACGTTTATTTTTGGCGGCGCTCTTTTCTTGAGATTCTCAGGAGAAACAAACAACACTTTTGAACTGGGGGAAGGGTTTGGCTTCCAAAAGTCCTAAATACCGCAAATTCCTCAGGCATACATTTCTTGGGATAGCGATTTTAAGCCTCTACTAATTTGAAGAATTTTATACCCTCTCGCTTTGGTTTGGCCTTAAACTTTCGTAGTGAAATGAAACCGCGTCTTTATCGCAATCCTGAACCAAGTCCCACTTATTCGCAACAACCGGAGGCGACACCGCCGCCAGTCAGTTGTTGAAACATGCGCAGCGTCTCATCTTAAGAGCATATAGTATACTCACAGAAAACGGTACAATAATATGAAACAAGTTCAGCACGAAATTTTGCATTGTAGTTAGTTAGTAAGACACATACTTTGTAATGTAATCTAGTTAGGTGTCCCCAATTAGCTTTTTTATTGAAGATGCTAGAAGATGAGACACGTAAAATTATTATTCTTATTATTATTATTAGTATTGCAGAACGCCATTGATATATTGTAGAATACTGTTCGATTCCTGTAATATTAAACTTGTTTTTGGTTAAATTTACACTGTTGCCTAAAATTAGCAATGGAAACAGTTTTAAGCATTTTTGAAGAGAATCAGAAACCCCAGTGTTAACATTAATCGGCTTTCGAACAAATAGGCCCTGATTTGATGTATCTTAAATTTCAGAACATGCTATATACCCACCTGCCCAAACCCAACGTGAGGAACGTCGCGAGAAAGACTCCACTATGAGCAGGAAAATTCGGTTTATATTCGTATGAAAACAAGGAAGTCTTACTGGGGGTGTATTAGGTGATGAAAACAGGAAGACGAATGAACACCTGTTTTACCATTTTTTATTTTATTTTATCGGCAGCACTGGTTAAGAATTAAATCTCTTACTGGTTATTTCCGAATTATGATCTACTTGTACGTACAAAAATAAGGCTGCAGTATTTCTCCTTTGACGTCTTTGGTTGAATTCCTTCTACTCACCTATCAAAAAACGCAATAGGAAGGTACAGAAAAAGAAACAAGACAAGGAAATTCTCGAAGCCGCAATATATTTTATTACTTTTATTACCTCCAAACGTGTTTGTTGTTGTTGTTGTTGTAATTTTCAGTCGGTGGATAAGATCCCTAAGGGCAGTACTTCTTTGTTGCGCTTTTTATTACCGACGCAGTAGTGGTTCTAACTTTCGATTCTGTCTGAGTGAGTGTGGATAAAATCCTGAGTGCAACCATTCACGTAAAAGAAGAATGCTTTCCTGTCAGTGTGATGCTATTTATCACGCTGTCGCCGTTCTAACGTTTGAGTATGTGGATAAAATCCTAACGAATGACTAGTCGGCAATGTGATCTGAGTTTCTTTCCGTTTCACTTTTTGTCCTTTCCTTTTTTTTGCGACACGAAATTTGAAATTACGAGTTTTAGTTCGCTCGATCGGGCGCTTTTGGGAGTAACACGTGACGATCTCGTGTAAGTTTGCGAATCAAATCTACCCCCGAGAGAGCTTGCTCGCAGGCTAAGTTAAAGGTGGGTGTCAGTTTGAGTGTGCGTCGCCGTAATACATCTTCGCCAGCTATGTGCTCTTAGGGCTTTTCACCCACAGCTGTTCAATAATAAACGAACTCTATAACTCAACAGTTCGCGATCAAATTGTTCGTATCCTTTTGCATAAATCTTTCTGGATGCGATCTTTAGTTAAACCTTCTGTTGGACTGCTAATCTCGTACCCAGATCCCAGCTGTGCGTAGTGAACTATCGCTTGATAGTGCAAGATCTCGGTACGAGATTATTGGACTGCTTAAGACTCCTTGCAGCTTTGCATCTCGCTGTGACATATCTTCGCCAACTATGTGCTGTTAGGGCTATGAACCTGTAACTTTTCAACAATAAATGATAACTCAAACAGTTCTCAATCAAAATGTTCACTGCCTTTTAAATAAAACTTTCTGATCTGGACTGTTAAAAACTCCTCGCTTGACATGTCACATCTGTCCCTCGAAGGGACAACAGACTTATTTGAAGTTGAACTTGACTTTTACCAAGTACCTCATTCGCACCTGAAACAGATAAAACAAACTACGCGTAAAACAATTAATAATTCAAGCGAAAAATCAACACAACTTCATTCGCCCGATCGTCCGTTCGTTCCTTCATTCATTCATTCCGAAATTGAGTTTGCTAACAACTGAAAAGACAAAAAAATCACGAGATGCTTAAAAAGTTCAAGGTCGATTTTTGGGCCAAGAAAAAAGTAATGATTGAGTGAAAGTGATCCTCGGACGGAGTAACGCAACTTACTGCAATCTGTGGCTTTTTGATGGGAATTCCAGCTCAAGACCTTTTCCACTGAAAAGTGCTCTACCACTACAAGTACTTTTTCACTGAACTACCCAGCCTTTGAGAACCACAGCTGTAGGTGAGTTAGAAGGTTAAAATCGGTAAACAGCGTAACACTACTTACCTGATTTGTGTTGTAGACTATGTATTCTGCAAAACCAAAAACAAAGGAATATGACAAGTTAAGAGAGGAATCTGAAACAAAATGTGTTATTTTCACTTAATTCAGCACAGTCGGTTTGAACGAGACGCTGTAACATCCAATCAAAGCTATTAGGGCCTTCACAGGCGACAACAATTGTTATCAATGACTATTTAGGCTGTCTAAGTCAGTCTAAATCGAAATTTTCCCATCGAAATTAAGCCTTCCGTTCCATTTAGGGACTAACCAATCCTAGAATACAATATGAAAGATTTACGTACTAGGATCTCGTTTCGGATTATGCGTCCGAATCAGTGAACTCATAACTTTTTCTACATAGCACGTGTTCACTGAACAAACATGGACTCATCTTTGTTCACAGGTTTGTTCCAGCAAGCACGAAAATCTAAACGATCTGGATTAACTAGACCTGGAAATGGATTTACTTAAAGCAACGCAGCCTTAATTGTCTATAGCAAAGAGTTGCCGACAACTAAATAGTTGTCCATGACAAAATATTGTCGACTCTTAAAACTGCCGAGTAGAATTGTCTTTTAATGACAAAAACAAAAAGACAGTGGAAAAAGCAGTGGATGGGTACACGCCCATATAGGGTACATGGTCATGTGATTTTTTTCCTCCTTTCATGTTAGGTCAAGTTACCGTTGTAGTTGAGTGTGTATCCTCGTGGGTTCACCACACCAGTCTCTGTGCTTTTACCGTAAGGGACAACAACCCCATCTGGCCTGTAAAATAAAACAAGGGATAAACCGTAAGAAACAAATCAAAGTAAAAATTTCCGTAACTAATCTTACGAAACCTACAGGCCCGTTGTAAGGGACAATTCTACACGAAACCTGTCAGTGCAAAGCGCGACCTTTCAGCCACTACAAGTAAGGTTACACGACACAACTGTTCTAAATTTCTAGTTGTGGGCATTGCTTGTTGCCTTTTCCTTAACCATTCGAGGAAGAAGTGTAACTTCTCGTTAAAGTCTTCCTGCGACCAATGGTAACTCACATTGTAAAAGTGTCGTTTGGGTCAGGAGCCACTTTTCCCATGCCCTTAACACTCTGACAATCAGCAGGTAGCTTCTCAGCGCTGTAATCTGCTGCTAGAAGTTCATTGCTCTTTCCAAGGGAGACCTATAGAAGAAAACCAATCCATAATTAAACCCAACAAAAGACTATCATTAAAGTAACTGACTTGAAACCGAGAGCATTGGTTATTTATCTAAAGTTATCGACTGTGACAGTGCTCATGAAAATGTGAGTGAATGACCGTTGTTTCAAAAACCTGAGGTCATCCTTAATAAGAACGCAATGCGAGGGACAAAAGATGGCACATTTCATATCCTCCCAACTAGTAACATAGGAAATATATGGAGAACAGTGAGGAAAGTATGCATGTGGATATTGGGGATTGAAGGGTTAAAAGTGACCGCTAAATGCGTTGTGGCCATACACCATAACACGGCTTGAACAACCTTCTTGAAAGACACTGGCTAAAGTGTCGCGAAAAAGATTTCATGAAGACGCAAAGAACAGCAATAACCTCACTGAGCAGCAGTAAACCAACATTCTTTGATCTTGTGGCAAAACAGTAGTTTGCACTCTTAGAAGACATGTCAGCAAAGTAGATGCCCTTCCCAAACTGTAAAGTAAAGCAAACACTTTTAGTAAAAACTGTAAGACTTCAGCAGACAGCTATCAAATGTTTCCACTACCAGTTAAAATCACTTGCTTCTCACATACAATACAATACAATACAATACAATACAATACACTTTATTTAACGAGGGTGAACATATTAACCTTTTACAGTTTTCTAACATATGGCCCTCAAAATAAACATTAAACATTACAAAATAACAGATAATCAAAGCTAAACTATAAGTAAGAGAAGTAATAAGCTAAGAAACATGAAGTAGTCACATACTAAAAAAAACAGCGGCATTTAAGAAGAAAGCGGCATTCATGGCAACAAAGCTCCTCAAGATGGGAGACAGTATTGAGGTTTTGCAGGAAAAGGCCACGAAGTTTATGCTTTAGCGGAAACGAAAAGGAAGACAAAGCGCTAGGCGAGGCAAGGGGATGCGCAGCAAGTATCCTTAAATCAACCTCAAGGGCATTAAAGAGAACAGTGGCGGAATACGAGAAGGTGCGCTTACCCAAATTTGTTCTAGGCTGGGGAATAGCTAAATTATGAGAAGTTGCACCTCTGGTTATACGAGTAGTCCGTGTAGTGGATAGAAAGGAGAACTTCTGTTTAAGACAAAGAGGAGCTTCAGGATTAGTCATAATAGAGAAAAGTAGCTGCAGTTTCCTACATTTTATCATTTCATTTACTGGGATCCATTGAAGTTTAGAAAAAAGGGCAACAGAAGGTGTAGAAAAGTCAGCGCCGAGAATTATACGAGCAGCATGTTTCTGCACGCGAAGGAGACGAAGGAGTAGTGTCTGGGAGCAGGTGCCCCAGGCGCTAGAACAATAAACAAGCTGGCTGTGAACACAAGCATTGTAATAATGCAGGGAGCCTTCTTGTGTAAGGAAGGAGCTAATTCTGCGCAATAGCGAGAGACGGCTGTTCAGTTTACAACACAGACTATCAACATGCTGCTCCCACGAGAGATGGTGGTCAAATGTCACGCCGAGAACTTTAGCCTCGAGGACTTGGTCCACAACAGTGTTATTGACTGCTACATCAAGTGATCGAGAAGATAAAAATCTTAGCTTTTGGGGAGAAGCAATCAGCATAGATTTAGTTTTGGAAGCATTTAGGGCCAT